>OZ010606.1:2397500-2490000 GCA_963932145.1 Acanthosepion lycidas | reverse complement strand
GACGTGAAAGAAAAAAAAGGAAAGAAAATAAATGAAAAGAAAAAGGAATGAATATAACAAGAAAAAGAAGAAAGGAAAACAAAAGAAGGGAAGGAAAAAAATGAAAGAAAATGATCAGAAAAATAAAGGAGAAATAAAAAAGGAAGGAAATGAAAGAAAAGAACGACAAAAGAAAAGAAAGAAAAAGAAAAGAAAGAAAAAGAAAACGAATGGAAAAAAGAATGAATATAAGGAAAGAAAGAAAAAAGAAAGAAAGAAAATGAAAAAAAAAGGAAGGAGAAAGAAATGAAAGAAAAAGGAAGAAATGAAAAGAAAAAAGAAGAAAAAAACAATGCTATTTTCTCTTTACAAATGAATATCCTTGTACAACGCTTATATTACATGTTTTTTTTTCTCGACTGCACACTTCGCGCCGTGATAGATTCACTGGCTGCTATCACTCGCTCATGTACAAAGCGATTATTAACAGTGTGCTGTGCGCATGTGTCTTTATATATATACCTCGTCCGTATCAGCATAGCTTTGCGGTTATCAAGGAGGGAGGTGCAGTGCCCGCGACACGTGTTTAAGCCCACATAAGTTCAACTGAATGGAGACGAACGCATGTTCCGTTGCACGTGCAAGATATTTGCATCAATGTTCTTTCTATCCTCCTCGCGTCTAGGTATATCCCAACTTATCACTTAACAATATATATCTTCTTCCATACGCCGTGTCCCTTCAGGACGTTGGCGATAATGGCTCTCCACAATTTCCCGTCCTTTGTATCTCTTAATAAATTTTGTCTTTTTGTTATTTCTCTCAAACTCTGATCCGCCAAGGCCGTCAGGTAGGTTATATTTACTTTATTTTTTGTCTTTTTTTTTTTTTTTAAATAAATTCACCTCAAGCAAGGCGAGGAAGCCACTAAGACGCAAGTGACTACTGGGGGTGAAAGAGAATGAAAAAGAAAGAACCGGAAACCACTTGTTCAAAAGACTGAAGACGAGTGTGAACCGGACGATAGGTGAACCTCTCTACACCTTTACGCGTTGTATTCCCCTGTCCTTTGCCTTCAATCTGTCATGTGAGTATCAGATTTACCAAGCCTTCTTTCCTCATTATGTGCCCTAGAAATTTGAACCGTCTCTGATGTTAAGTATAATTTTCCTTTTGGTTTGCATTTTTTTTAAATGTTCGGTCCATGGTATTCTCAACATCCTTCTGTAGGGCTGCATTTCTGTTGCTTCAAGTCTCTTCTTCATCTTTGAGGAGATTGTTCAGCTATCACAACGATGTAGGAGGATTGATATGACATATTACTCGCTGAAAATGATCAGGTTATTCATATAGAGATCGGAACCGGCTTCGATCCAGAATGTCGCTCCTCAGCATTCTGCCTAGGATCAGAGTATAGTATCTGTACACTGTGCCTAGAATCAAAATGTCAATCCCTGTAATTTCTGCCTATGAGTAACGTAATATATGTGCACAGTGTAAAAAGTGTTAAACGATTTAGGGTCAGTAGTTATCTATTATAACTTCCCTATTCTTATAATCTCCATTTCTTACGACCCCTTCCCACTTCCATTAATATCACACACCTCATTAATCATTTCCTTTTTAATAGTAACCTTCTAACTTGAGGAACTCTCGAGCCTTTTATTGTGTAAATTTTAGTGGAGGAAAACAATATATATATATTAGGTGTATTTTGGAAGCAATTTTTAATTTATGCAGGTTTGGATCAACAATTATGAAAGTACTTTGTTTAAGATTTTCAGGGTTAGGCAATAAAGCCACTAAGACGCAAGGGGTTACTGAGTGTGAAAGAATATAAGAAAAAGAAAAACATTATTAAGGCGAGAGAACAAAAAATAAAAATAAAGAACACAGTAGATAACGATAGACATTGCGTTTATATTTTTGAAGATCAAATTTGATTGGAAAGCAAGGAGCCAGAAGAGAGTTCCACAAGCGAGAAGTGTGAGAGAAGAAACTGTTGACATAGAATTTATGGTTACATCTGGCAAATTCAACTGTAAAATGATGAGACCTAGCTGCCAATCTTGTACTGTGCTTAAATTCATAAAGTCGAGGTACGATAGACAAAAGTTCATAACTTTTCTTGTGTACGGACCATTTTTAATTTTTCAATGTCTTCTGGCCGCTTTCGACTTTCATAAACAATTATTTAAAAAAGAACTCGATTAATAACGTTGTAACTATAGGAATGCAACGAGTAATTCTTTTTATTATTGTAATAAAATAATAAAATAATAATAATAAATTATTACTTTATTCGTTTAGCCTATTTTTTTTGGTTTAAAGTTTTGGTATTTGAAATAAAGCTTATTAGATTAGGGTTATGGGATTTAGTTTGTTTTGATCATGATTTGGTTGTAGGTAGCGTAGTATGAATTTATTTTTTCGCCTGCATTTGAAAATGAGCTCAGACCTTTCTTTTTTGAAATTTTATCTTTATTTCGAAAACTTGTAATAATATTAAGGACTTCAAAACACATGTCATTGTTTTTATATTTTTAAAGTTATCGCTAACTTTTTTGTGGAGATTTACAAACTCTACGTTTCGTTCAATTTAGCAAACCAATCGATGAAATTTGAATAAAGCCGATTTGTTTGGAAAAAATACTTTGACAAAAACCCTATGTCGCGGTTTAATAATTTCTTTAATTTAATTCAGTTTTATAGGACTTCATGGTAAACAGTATTTTTAAGCAAATTTCTTTTTTTCTTTTTTAACAGCGAAGAATATATTCTTGGGATTTCTTACTCTTGAGCATGCAACATACAACTGGCCACGCGTAAAGATTTCTTTCTGGAGCCAAATTCCAACGTTTTGAAGCGTTTGGCTTTGTGATTTGTTTATAGTTCTCGCAAACTCAGGGTGAACTGGAAACTGATTAAAATTTATTGTACTATGCGATGCATCCTAGTAAAACCAAATGTACTTTTCACCTCCTTACCTGTTTGCACTTTTTCCCAGAATTTGGTTTCGATCGCTCAATGTATATCTATTTTAGAGGGTGTGATGGAATGGATGGACTAATGGAAGTCACAGAATATATATATATATATATATATATATATATATATATATATATATATATATATATATATATATATATATATATCTTACTTATTATAAAACGCAGATTCTGTGTTTATATATTCGATCAGATTTCCTACATTTTTCAACTGATTTCAACAAATCTTCACAGGACTACGTAAAATTACCTTGCGATGGTTCTGACAGCGCCAAAAATTGGAAAAACACAATTGTTTTTGCACGAAATCAATTTGAAAACATAGTTAAGAGGCATTAATGAAAGGGGGACAACTCATATCGAGTTATACTTATTAATATCATGTTATCGAGTTATACTTATTATAAAACCCAGGTTGGTTGTGTGTGTGTGTGTGTGTTCGTTTATATATGGGATCGGATTTCCTGCATTTTTCAACCGATTTCAACAAAACTTCACTTTTTTTTTTGGCAGGTAGTGTTTCTTATTGTCTTGCACACTTTTTTCTTTATTTTTACATTCAGAATGCTTTAAAAATTCCATTTACAAGACAATTGATTATAATAAAATTCTATTCAATCGATAGACTCATAACAATTGAAAAGAATGTTTTTGTTTGAGTTTGGGTTTGACCAATTCGTAAAAAAAAAAAAAACTAATTAAGACATGCGTGTCCGTCAACCTTAAACAATAATCTTTGTCAATTTTATTTTTCAGTCTTTATGATGGTCGATACTTGATCTATCTCTTACTGTTACATCCCCGGGCAACGCCGGGCTCCTGCTAGTATATATATATATATATATATATATATATATATATATATATATATATATATAAGATGATAAATCTAGTCTATTCTGGATATGAAGTCGGGGATTTGTTTTCTATTGTTGCTAAGTAATAAACTGATTTCCATCAAATTTCTACACTATATATAATTATTATATGAGTCGTTTAATATTAAATTGGGGAAATATATTGAAAAATTCACATGTGTATAAGAAGGGCTTAACAAAATATGACATCATTTTTATGGCATCAATAAAGAAGTCCTTAAATAAACGATTTTGCATGTGTAGCACTGTTTAGGTCAGAGACTACACACTCATGTTATTCCATAGTAGTCTGTAGAGAATATGCCAATATCAAAAGACATTGGTAAGAGTTCAATTTTAATGCTGTATAAATATGTTTCAGATTTATGGTGAAGTACAATTCCTCAGAGATGTGTATTTTTTACAGTGATGATCACCCTATAATAGATCCGGGTGTCACTCTAGGTAGAGGGTTACAGAGTAAGTAGTACAGCTTACACGGATGTGTGGAAGAATATAGTTAATCCTAGACAAGTTAGGATTGTAGAGATTGCAGAAGCGACATCTTGGCAGTCAGTTCCATAACACAATGGTTCGTAGAAAGAATCTGCTTGCGTGGAACTTATATCTCACTGGGGGGGTAGAAAAGGAATGAATGTGGTTCGCTACAATGTGTGTGACATGGCAGATCTTAGTCGTTAAGGTTAGGACATTTTCCATGGAAATAGCGATAGAGAAGTGAGAGTCCTGCGACGTCTCGTCTGTGAGAAAGATGTTGTAGAGTGGAAAATAATTCATCACCCACAAGGACGAGCAGACGCTTTACGGCTATTTGGCAACAGTATTTCATTTTCGGTTTGATCTGACTCTTGTAAAGGATGACGATATCAGGAGGAGTCAGGTACAGAAAACCGGGCATTTTCCCAGTCTCTTTAATGATGGATTGTGTTTACGAGTTCCACTTGAGATCTGGGTTGAGTTTAAACCCCAACAGGCACTCGTCACGGGGCCTTGGTGAAAGTTCTGACACCGATCGGGGATGATGGAGTCGTTTGATTTCCAAGGTTTTTACTGTGGAGGTGAGCATTGCCAGGATAATGCAAAAACTGATATGACGTATATGGAATACAGGAACTCTGTTGAAATATCGTATAAAGCTGTTAGAGATTTGCGACGTTTTGTCGGTGAGAGAGAGTTTTTAGGCTGGAAAATAATTTGTTACCCACTAGGAGGCGAAGATGCTTTTTGTTTCAGTCGAGACTGGAAGGTGAAGATCGACAGCTCTTGCCCATATATGGCAGAAGCATTCCATTTTCGGCCTGATTTGGCTCTTGTAAAAGGAGAGGATAGCAAGACTCGGTTACTTGCTGGATCGGTACAGGGAACTGACCATTTCCCCGAATTTTTAGCGATGGATTAAATTTAAGTCCCAATAGGCGATCAAGTCACGGGGCCTCCCTGAGTCAACATCCGTGCATCGCGACTGATGAAAGTTCTGACGCCGATCGGGGATGATCGAATGACACCAATTTGGTTTTTGAGGCATTGAATGTGACCACTGAGCTAAGGATGTACAATTAGCCACAGATAGACAGAAAACATAGGACCTTTAGTGTCTTATCAAAACAGCTTATGCATCGCGATTGGTTGAAAATTCTGGGTCCGATTGACGACGATGAAATGCAACTAGTTTGATTTCCGTGGCATTGCATGTGACCAGCCAATTGTTCACCCACTAAGCTAGGGATGTACAATTAGCTACAGATAGACAGAAAACACAGGACTTTTATTGTCTTATCAAAAGCCACAGGTTACTCGAATATTTTCACTTGGTTTTACACGAGATAAGGAATCGAGATTCAAATGTTAACATTAGCATCATTATAAATAGGTAACAAAGTCTAGTCAATATTAAAATAGATAACGTCCCAACCATTGAGATAGGACGAACATCAATTCAAAACTTTAATCTGGATAAAAATCCTGGTAAAGATGGACTTCCAGCAGAAATGTTTTTACTTTGGAGGTGAACATTACCAAGATATGTACGAATTCTACAAAAGAAATAATAAAATAAGTATTTATTTTTTTTATCGTTTTACAAATACGTCATTAACTGATGTACGTTGGTCACCAATGGCGGTCTGGGTCGAAAATTTCTATGGGGAAAACTTGTAAAAGCGCCCAGTCAAAAGGACCCACTTAATCCCAAAACATAGTCAAGGGAATCAAATATAAGTAAAGGTTTGAGGCAAATAAAATATTACATCTTCCCAGTATCTACGCCATACCTTTCTTTTTTTTTCTAGTTTTTACTTTTTTTGGTTATTTCTAAAGTGATGGACCACCGGGAAATTTTCCGGTATCCCGGTAGGCTAGTCTGCCTCTACTGGGAACGATACTTAGGCGCGGATCAGTCCTTGTTACAGATCACGAAAAGGTCGATGGCGCGCAGACGAATTGTAGAAAAATTAATCATTGGTCGCCCTGCACATACGAGCGGGTGCAGAACTGCTCCAAGTTGTTCGTAGAACGAACTACTTTTTATATAATAGCAAAAATTAAGTTGGGGTTTCCTAACCATTTTGGCCTTATCGATCGTTTTTACATGGCAAAACATTCCACCAGCCACCTGTATGGTAAATTTTCAAAAGCATACAATGATGGCTAAATTATATTTTGACAGGCACTTTCACTGCCTTGATAAATCCCAGATGGCCAATGTGATAAAAACTGTTTTTGGTATTCTTTTTAATACAGGTTCTTTGCATATCTCCTTTGAATCTTTTTACGGGTAACATATGTTGAAATACCTTTTTAATACTCAACATTGTATATCGCTCACCAAAAATTCCAGTTACTCACCATTTTCTGTTCATCTTTTGCTCATCGCCCACCCAACAGTTGAAATCGCCCACCGGTGGGCGATACCACCCGGGTTGGGAAATCCTGATCTAAAAAGTACAGATTTTGAGAATATGTAGGATAGATAATGATTGACCCTATACTTGAAGATCTTGGTGATCAAGTAAGCATCCTCTTGGGACTCTGTTCCATAAAGTAGCGGTTCTTGGAAATAAGCTGTCCGAACTGAAAGAAGCTGTCCGAATCGAAATTCCGTACTATTCCGTTTTGACCTTTTTTTCTTCCTACATTTATATACATTACAAATTAAACTGATTACAACTGACTGTAAGGATGAAATATTTCCACAGATTTTGACATAATTCTGAGGTTTCTTTTTTTTTGTCCAAATCTGTGATTTGTTTTGCTTATGCTAAGCCTCGAATAAACACGATATAAAATTCACTATTTTTTTTTATTTAGAATGTTGAATTTGTTAAAATTATTCAAGTTTTTAAGAAGAAGTCTAGTTAATGTTAAAAACTGCCGCAACACATTGTTGATTTAATTAAGATAGAATGATCTATTAGGTCATGTTTCTAATTTGTATTTAGAGATATTATATTTTATTTTCAATTTTTTCTAGTTGACGAGACTAAGGTTGGTATTTTGGTCACAATCGATCAATTATGGCGATCTGATTATTTAGTGAAGTCTCAGGTGGACTTGTCAAAAGATTGCTATTGCTTCACTATTTTTTAGTCAGTTAGGTTGGATGTGCGGGTGTGTAATGGATAATGACTCGGAATTGTTAATTGGAGATGCGAGTTCCAATTCCAGTTAAGATCGTTATATTCACTTATGAGCAAATACCGTTTGGAAAAGGTTTGAATCCACCTCTTCACCCCCAGCTATGGGTTAAATAGTAAGGTTTGTATCACTAAATCCAAAAAACAAAAATTCTTATAATGTCAAAATATTTTTGGCTTTAAAAAATGAATCAATTTTTGGCGTATGCAAATCTCTTAAACAAATACTAATTTGTAACATTTGCATATCTATCAAACAGTATCATTTTATGGTATGTACAAATCCCTCCGACAAAGAAACCACAAAATGGAAAAGGACTTGGCCCTCGCAACGCCGGGTATCATTACTAGTTGATAATGACGGTGTCGTCGGCTTGTAATTGGGAAAATGCCGATGGGCAGTTCATAATATTTATAAAAACAAAGTTTAATGATGGCGATTGAGAAAATGTCTTCAAAAATCCATCAATTACTTGAGAACTTTATAGTGTTTGGTTTCGTGTTTATATATATATATATATATATATATATATATATATATATATATATATATATATATCTTTGTCGTTTATTCAAATAGAATTGCAAGCCGAATAAAGCATCCAATTCATTTACTGTATCGATTTTCGAGAGGAGCCAAAAGTCCCGAAATATGAAATCTGTCTTTTTCAATCAATACGCTAACGGAAAAAGCGACACTGAAATTCGAAATCGCATTGGGATAGCGAAAGATGCCTTCCAAAAGCTAAGCAAAGTATTAAGAAACATAAAAATATCGTGAGAAACAAAGAAACGAGTACTGAACTCTTATGGCTTTAGATGCTTGACAATATCCTTAAAGGTGAAAAAGAAACTTGAGGCAAATGTGGTCCTACAGAGATATACTGAAAATACAATGGACTGAGCAAACGGCAAAGTTTTAGAGACAATGGCAAGAAAAAGGAAAAATAAAACAATTGAAAATTCTGCGGCACATAAATGTTAGTATGCCTGTCTCGCTAAAACAATTACTGCTGAGTAATGAGTTAGATCTTCACTGAGTGCTCCATACTGTCGGCCTTGTGCCACATCTAAGTTCTGCTTAGAAAATCACAATTCTAAGCAGTTGTGGCTAACCCCATGAAATGATTTGTCATAGGTCATAGGAAAAGCAGGAATCAGTCATTTGCAATTCAGTCATTGACCCGACGGATTTGCTTTTGGTTATATAAAAAAAAATATATCCGGACAGGAAACACTAAGCTTTGAAATTAAATGAGATGTTATTGGGAATAATTGCAATTCTTAAGATGAACACATCCTCCCTTGTGGCACAGGCGGCCAGTATTGTCGCTATAATCAGATATGACATCAACTGTATGACTATTACGTCTTGTATCATTTGGCAAATGTGGATCTGCCGCATTCCTTAAGAAGAATAATTGGTCTTTCTTTCTTTCACTTGGGTCTGTGAGTTGGCATAGCAGGTGGCCCCAGGCTGTTAAGAGACTCGTTAGGGTAATGCCGAACATCGTTTGGATCTGTAGCAGACTTGCAGGCGTTTACATCATCAAGGAACTCTTGAAGAATTTTCGTTCATTGACAATTATTCCACTTTTACACAGCCATTGGTGTTTGCAGTGTTTGTGCGGAAAATTGGCAAAGGCATTAGTTTGGAGACCATCGGCAACAGATAGATAGATAGATAGATAGATAATGAACAAACTGAGATAATGGAATAGATAGATAGATAGATAGATGTGAGCAATGCGATAGATAGACCGATTGATAGTTAGATATGAACAGACTGAGTGAGAAGTGAACAGATAGATAGATGTGAACAGACATATATATATATATGTATATATATATATATATATATATATATATATATATATGTATATAGATAGATAGATAAATGTGAATAATGCGATAGATAGATCGATCGATAGTTAGATATGAACAGAGTGAGTGAGAAGTGAACAGATAGATAGATAGATGTGAACAGATATATATATATATATATATATATATATATATATATATATATATATATATATAAAGATAGATAGATGTGATCAGACTGAGCTAGACATATGAGACATGAATAGACATAGATAGATATGAACAGACTGGGATAGATAGATGTGAACAGCAAGGTAGATAGATAAATAGATAGATATGAACAAACACACATATAGATAAACAGAGAAATAGATACATGGATACATAGATAAATGTCAAGAGAATGGTAGATAGACAGATGTGAACAGAAAGAAAGACCAATTATTCTTCTTATATATATATATATATATATATATATATATATATATATATATATATATATATATATATATGATCGACTCTCCCGTCGAGATTCGACGTATGAGGTTCAAGCAGATCAGTTTCCAGGAAACCGACAGCCCGACACCGGCACATGAGATTTGATTATAGTGGTGAAGGCCTCGTGCAGGACCATCCACACTTTTTGGAGGGACGAATATAAAGACCTGGTGCACCGAATGCCACAAGGTTCCCAAATGACCCTCCGCAGGTTTTGAATTCAGTTGTCCTTCTCCTAGACCAGTTGCCATCCAAGGCTATAGAACCCAGTCTGTCCTGCTATTTTACCCATAGCTGGAGGGAGAAGAAGAGAATTCATACCTTTCCCAAGGGTATTAGCACGTAAGTGAATGTAATGGATTCGACTGGAATACGAACTCGGCTCTCCGATTCCTCAATCCAAGCCGAAATCCATTACTCCACCGTGCCTCATATCATATATATTTCCATTATCTATCTATGATGAAACATGCCACATAGATTATAGTTTGAACGGATGAATCTTAGAAGTGATTAAAGATATCTTACTGGAATTCTCCGAGGTTTTTATAACACTATTGGACTCTACTTTGAGCAATAAGAATTTATAATGAATCATGATGAAAGCGATTATAAACGAAATTGACATTATATATATATATATATATATATATATATATATATATATATATATATATTATTCCAGGATCATATTCTACCTTATTCAAGATGACCTTCGCCCTCTTTAACTTTCTAAATTTCTGTCCTTGAGTAACAAGGTGCCTCAGAAGTTGTATATACGATTTCATTTTGTTGTCTTTTTTCATTGCTCTTTGGACAGTCATAGCTAAAACTCCTCTCTCACGTACCAAACGTCTTATGGATTGAGTTGGACTTTTTTCTAATTAATCTCTTTAGCTCTAAGTTGAAATTTTCCTGTTGTGGCCGCGTGATCCAGTTTTCTTCTCTGCTGTTCCCTCTTTTCAAAACTTATCGTTCTCTTGATGGTTCTTGGATAGAGCTTGAAGATGGAAGTCTGAGTGTGAATGTTGGTAACATTACTGAAGGCCGAGAATGAACTTTTTCCTCTCACCATTGCTCATTTGGGAAGACACTGAGGCTGACACAAAAGATTTTAACATGTTCTCTTTCTAGCTGAACAACTCAAATGGTTTTTCAGCAATTCTTACAACAAATGGTATCAAAATAGCTAAATGACTGGAAAAAAGAAACTGAATTAGTTTAATAGTTTTTGAAATTTTAAACATTTTGTGAAATGGCCAGTTATGCTGTAATACAATTTGGACAATTTTGCTGTTACACGCGGTATATATATATATATATATATATATATATATATATATATATATATATATATATATATATATACAAAATAATTACTTAATTGCAATTTTCATCGACGCCGCAGTTTCGTGGTGATATATTCACTTTTCAAGGGGTTAATCCGTATATTAAATATTTCCAATTGTAATATATATAATAAATATCTTGTAATATATATATATATATATATATATATATATATATATATATATATATATATATATATTAATAACTGTACTCGTTTGGAAAAGCTCGGATAGCTCAACTTACAGATATGTCAGGACAAATCGGTACCCGAGGAAAAATTGGAAATAAAAAAAGAAAGAACTGAAAACATTAAAACGAAACGAATCGCCAAATGCTTTAAGTCCTTAGTCCAAAGGAAAAAAAAGACCAAACGAGTAGAAAGACTAAAACGTAGAGTGTTCAATACGCTATGTAGACCGATAAACTAGAATAAATCCTAAGGAGCCAGGCAAACCTACCTAGGTTTCATCTAAACATATCTTCAGGGTAAACTGGCCAGTTTACCCTGAAAATGCGTTTAGGTGAAACCTAGGTAGATTTGCCTGGCTCCTTAGGATTTATTCTAATATATATATATATATATATATATATATATATATTACAATGATGTTCACCCTGTACAAGGCCAGAGACCCATTCTTCGAAGAAGTGGTTTGCTGAATTAGATGTACATATGGGGAAGATAACAGTAAGATTATAATGATCGAGGAAGCATTCTCTTGGGAGTCGGAAGCAGTGGAACTAAGGAATTTAGTTCGTCTGGACATTTTCAATGGAAATAGCGATCGAGAAGCGAGTATTTCGCGACGTTCTGTCTGTGAGGAATCGGTTTGTAGGGTAGAAAATCCTGATAAGACAAAGAAATCATAAACGGAAAAACTTTTATGTAATTGCGTTTCGTTTCTTGAGGGGTTTTAGCAATGCAAATATAGAAATCTTATTTATAAACAAGTTTTTATGAAGACAGAAAAAAATAAATGTTCCAGTTTTCCTTAGAGAACCTTCCAAATATTAACAAATCTGTTGATGTTAAGCAAAGGAAAGGAAAATTACGTTAAATGGTGCAAGGTTTTGGCATGTTAAGAAAAGTAAAAACATTTAAATGGATACTTATAACTTACATTATTAAATAAAATTAATACAGTTCCATACAAGAGCTGAAAATCATTAAAGAAGCCCACAAGCTATAAATACCCCTTTGGTTCTCTTGTGCAAACCCACAATGCACACGTCGTTGACACTATAAGAGGATGTGGATTAAAAATTCCCATACCAATTTTGCTTCCGTCTGACTTAAAAAGTGCTGCACTGACATCCAAAAGCGCATTAGGATAACCAAAGACGCCTTCCAAAAGCTAAGTAAAGTATTAAGAAAAAGGAAGATTTCGTTAGAAACAAAGAAAAGGGCACTGAACTTTTGCGTGATATCAGTCCCCCTATATGGCAGTGAATGCTGAACAATACCTGCACAAACGAAAAAGAGACTTGAAGCAACAGAAATATGGTTCTACAGAAAGATGCTGAGAATAACATGAACTGAACACATGAGCAACGATGAAGTTTTAGAGAAAATGGAAAGAAAAAGGACACTGAACAACAGGAAGAGACAATTAAAATTTATAGGGCACATAATGAGAAAAGAGGGTTTGGAAAATCTGATACTCACAGGGCAGATTGAAAGTAAGATGATCAGCGGAAAACAACGCAAAACTTAGTGGGCTTGAGTAAATGGATGGCGAAACAAGGTTTAGGAGAAATAAGAAAAAGACTATTAAAAGCTACGAAGAATAGGAAATTGTGGAGAGCCGTGATTGCCTGTGTCCTGAAGGGAAACGGTACATCATGAAGATGGGACAATCGCCTAGAGGATTAAGACGTTGGTTCGTGAATTTGATGGCAGTTATTGTGAGTTCAATCATAGGATTGGGCAGTGGATACTCGGACTTATTGGTAGCGACAGGCAGTAACTGAGCTGTACTAAATGATGATATGTCGAGACATGAGGCGGGAACACTCTACCCATGTAGATTAAATGAAGACTCAGTTTCAACAAATACCTGATGAAGGCTGAAGAGATAGATAATGCCAGAAACGTTGTGAGTATAACAAAAAAGAACATCAGTCCGAATGTAGATAAAATTTTTCTTTATTCTATCGTTATTAATCCAGTCGCTGTGTACTTTTATGCGTGTTTGTTCTAGATAAAAAAAAAGCCATTATCAGCAAGAATATTTGATTTGAAGAAAGAGAAATTTCTTTGAAAATGAAGACAATGAATAATTTTTCAGAATCGATATTCAAATTCTGTTCTTATTCAGCTTATTTGTACTTGGCATCTTTAAAACCAACTAAAGACATGATTGGCCCTCAGAGATTTCATTTTATCACATTACTGGCACATATGGTCTGATGTTCTCACCATATGTCTAAGATCCTTGATAAAATTCAATATTATTGGTCCTGAGTAAGAGTCTCGTCTTCAGTCACTTTCCCATCGCAGTAAAGTTGCCTCCCTGGGTCTTTTCTATAAATACCGCCATGGTAATTGTTCGGATGAACTCTTCGCCAAGGTGCCTAGATATTTATCGCTTGTGGAACACTCTTCCACCCCCATCCTTTCCAAACAACTCCAATCTTCAAAGATTTAAATTCAATGTCAATCGTTTTCTACTGTCCTCCTGATTACTCTTCTTTTGTTCTTGCTCCTTAGTTAAGTTTCTGATTTCTAATTCTTCCACACCCAGTAACCACTTGTGTCTTAGTGGCTTTACGGCCTTGTTTTGGTTGAAATTGATTAAAACATGTCTTGTCAGTTTGATATTGTGTAATTTTGTTATGCAATTCGATGTTTGGTCATCATATTGTAATTAAATTTGTATAGTTAATAAGATTTACTTATACCTTGTGTTATATATATATATATATATATATATATATATATATATATATATATATATATATATATATATATATATATGAGAGTCATTCAAAAAGTCCTAAGCCTCACCCAGAACGATTTGGAGAAATAAGACAGTTTTTAACTATTTTTTCTATATAGACTCCCTTGACAATGCCCTTGGTACAACGATGTTTAAGCATTGTAGTCTCATCACGGAAGAAGGTGAGCTCATATTCCTCCAAAAAATCTTCCACAGCATATATGATCTTATCATTATTTCCAAAATGGCAGTCGCGCATGTGGGATTTCAGTTTAGGAAGATAGAAAGACGTCAGATAGTAAAGGAGGTGAGGGTATCAACTCACAGTTGTCTGCTTCAGCTCCTACAACCTGAGCAGTGTGAATGGGTGTTTTATCCTGGAACACTTCTGTCCTTAGCTCTCCACTATGTTTCCACTTGATTACTTGCTTCATTTGTCTTATTTCTAATGCATAATATTGTTAATAGTTATTTCCATTTCCAGGTCGTCTATCATGATGACGCTTTCAGACCCCCCCCCCACACACATACACCAAAAAAAAGTAGAAGCCAACAGAGGCTGTCTACTTGAACGTCTTCGGGGGTTAGAGAAGCAGAGTGTTTCCAGTGTTTGTAATGTATCTTTGATTCAGGTTCGAAATGGTGAACCAAGGTTTCATCTTGAGTGACTAATCTACGGTGTAAATTCTCAGGTTCAGACTTGAAACGAGTCAGAAGTGTTCTGGAAATGTCAAATTTTTTCAGCTTCTGCTCTGGTGTCAGCATTCTTGGGATACATCTTGCAGACAGCTTGCTCATCTCAATGATCTCAGTTAAAACAGTATGGACCAAACCAGAACTAATGCCAATGGAATTCGCTGTCTGCTTGACAGTAAGACCTCTGACCTCCAAAATCATACTGGTGGCATCAACTCGTTCATCACTGGTTGAGGTTTTTGGGCGACCTGACCGGGGGTCAACTTCAGTGTTCTCTCTGCCCCGCTTGAAATCAACAGCCTTCTTCTTCAAAGTTGCATAGGAAGGGGAGTCCTCATCAAGTGTCTGTAGCATGTCCTCTTTGATTACTTTGACTGTCATACCATTCTTTTGCAGATACTTTATTCTTACCCGGGTCTCTGTGTTGTCCATTTTGAGATTTGTCGCACACCGCTACTCTCATTTTTTTTTTGACCTCCCATGAATAGAAATTAAGACAGGAATCTGAATCAGTTTTTCTAGTTTTATAAGAAGTCGTAGCGCGTTGTCACAACACAAATGTTCAGTTATGGCTGTTCATTCTGGGTGAGACTTAGGACTTTTTGAACGACCTTCGTATAAAGATTGTCGAAAGAAGAAAGAATAAACTCAAAAGGAAAAAAACATCTTTTTAAGTAATTCACCCCAAGCAAGGCGGGAGTGTCACTAGTAGGCAAGGGGTTACAGTGAGTGAAAGTAAAAGAAAAAGGGATGTTTGAGGAAAGGATGAAGAGAAGGATCAAGATAAAGGCATCAGATGTCGATTGACATTACATTTAATTTTTTTTAAAGATTATGGTTGTCAGGAAAGCAAGTAAGAGGAAGGAAATTCCACTGTCGGGAAGTGCGAGAGAAGAAGTTGTTGGAGTAGAAGAGGCGGTTACATTTAACTGTTTCGACTGTAAAAGATTGGGACCGAGATGCCAACCTAGTAGCACGCGTAAATTCATGCAGTTGGGGCACTAGTGTAAATAGCTGGACGAGCAGTTGCAATGAAAATATTTATAGAAAAGACAGAGGGAAGCCACATCTTGTCTGTGAGAAAGTGACTAGAGTCGAGATGCCAGGTTAATTTATTACATATTAACAATAAAAACCGAACCCCTACTTTATGCACAGTAAAAGTTTATTACCGTAATCTCTCGAAAATAACACGCACCCATAAATAATACGCACCCCACCAAAGATCCAAAATTTAGAAATATATCTATCCCTATGTATAATACGCATCTATGAATTTTGGCAAAAAAAAAAAAAAATTATGAAGACCTTGACGTTAAGAATAAAATCGAAACTAATCGGTAAAATAATGTCGAAAATTACCAGCGGTTTTACCGATAAACATAACATTTTATTTTACCGCCAAAATATCGTTAAAACTTGCTAGTTATAGTGCAAATTTTAAACAAAAGTAATAGAATTAGCAGAAAGAAATTTATTGACAAAAAATGTTACTATTATTATTGTCGGATTTAAAATGAAAATTGGGATAATATCTTACTTATTTTAGAATAAGTACGTATTTATTATTATAAATCGATAACGAAAAATATTTTTGCTTAAACCTGTTTATAATATGCACCCCAACTATCACCTGTAATTTACAGTAAAAAAAAGGCGTCTTATTTTCGATAAATTACTGTAATTAATGCAAATATATCTGTAACATTTTTTCCAACATTTTTTAGTTCATACCAATTTTCTTATAAAAAACATTGGTTTGCATAATAAAATCAGACACAGTCGAGGAATTCTCAGAGGAAACAATTTATTACATATTAACAATACAAAATTTATCCCTCACTTCATACCCAATAGAGACTTGTTATTTAACAACATTTGTTTTTTAATACTGACTTTTTTCTAAAAACATCAATTTCCATAATAAAACCTGGTATTATCTTGTGAGCTCGTGTCAAACAGGTTAGCCTCTATTGTATCTTTGGGCCAGTTACGTTATAAAATTCCTTTTTCCGTGTGAATATTTTAGAATCCTGGATGAATGTCGAAACATGAAGTGAATTTCCATAATCTGTCTGAAAGATGAATAAATGCATAATTCCTGAGAGTCGTTCCTGCTGCAAAGATACTATGCACACGCATCGGGTGGGATTGGGGCGTAGTTGGGCAATGGCACGTGCCCGGAAAGCGTGTACATGGCAGGTGTGCTTGCAACGTTTACAGAAGAAATATAACAATATTCATTATTATTAAGTCGGAGTGGGTGAATATCACGAGCCATATAATTAGTTACGTCGTCATACTGGTTACGTATCTTTAAATACCTTCTTCTTCTTCTTCTTCGTCAGACCTATCGAAGTTACTATAAAGACTGCATTTAATAGTTGGGTCAACAGCATAAATACCTAACAGCTGAAATTTATCGGGCACATAATGAGGAAAGAAGGTTTGGAAAATCTGATACACGCAAGACAGATTAAAGGCAAGAAAGACAGAAGAAAACAACGCTCGGCGAGATTTTGTAAATCGATAACAGAACGGGGTTTAGGACAGATAAAAAGACAAAATATATTAAGAGCTACAATGGACAGGACATTGGGGAGAGCTATGATTGCAAAGAAGTAATGAATGTCATTATATATTAATATATATACTTCTTCTTCATCTTCTTCTATGTGCTGTCACTTTCGGACGCTGGCGATTATGGCTCTCCACAATTTCCTGTCCTTTGTAGCTCTTAATAACTTTTGTCTTTTTACTATCTCTCCCAAACCTTGTTCCCTCATCCATTCGGTTGTGTTTTGTTTTCCTCTGGCCATCTAACATTCAATCTGTACTGTGAGTATCAAATTCTCCAAACCTTCTTTTTTCATTATGTGCCCTTTTTCACTCAATTGTAAACTGGACTTATGCGGGACCATTTTGACTCGTCTAAATATGTCCCCTGTCTACGTATTCGACTATATTTAAAAACCAGAACCATGTCACCTTTTCGATGATTGTGTAAACTGGACCTTTCCCTACCTTTTCGATTCTACTTTAAAACCGGACATGTGTCTACCTTTTTGACCTAGTCATAGACTGGATTTATGTCTACCATTTTGACTCGAGTATAAAGCGCATCCTTGCCTACGACTATACATTAAAACCGGGCAACCATTTATTAAAGGTGATGGACGTTTTATGATGAAAAAAAAGGTAATCGAGTACAATTTTTTATTTTATTGATCTCGTGATTCCAATTCGAGTTCATTATATTTCGAGTTCGAATTCAAGTCGAGCTCATTACATTCACTTAGGTGCTAATACCTTTGAGAAAGGCAAGAAGCCATCTTTTCTCCCCCCCAGCTACGGGTAAAATAGCAGGGCTGACTGGGATGTAAAGCTTTGAACACTACTGAACTCTACTTTGAGCAATAAGAATGTATAATTACTCTCCAAGCTTAACAGAAAAATCGTAATGAAATCATTAATTAATCATAGCTAAGGATTGGAAGCTCATGAAGGATTGAAATTAAGTTCAAATATATATATGTATATTATTCCAGGACCATTTTCCAACTTATTCAAGATGATCTTCACCCTCTCTAACATTCTAACTTTCTGTCCTGGAATAACAAGGTGCCTCTCAGGTTTCACGTACGATTTCATTTTCAAGTCTTTTTTTCACTGTTCTTTTGACTGTCATAGCTGAAACTCCTCTCTCACGTGTCAAACGTCTGGTAAATTGTGTTGGATCTTTTCTAATTGATCTCTTTACTTCTAAATTGAAATGATGATCCCTCTTCCTGTTGTGACCTCCTGATCTAGTTTTCCTCTTTACGGTTCCGTCTTTTTTTTAAACTTATTCACCGTTCTCTTGATGGTTCTTGAATGGACTTTGTAGAGGGAAGTCAAAGTATGAATATTGGTACCATTACTGAAGGCCTGAATGATCTTTTCCCGCTCACCATTGCTCAGTTATGAAGACAGTGGGGCTGACAGAAACGATTTTAACCTGTTCTGTTTCTAGCTGAATAACTTTTTTCAATGATTCTTACGACAAATGGTATCGAGATGGCCAGACATCTTAACTGAAAACCTGGTTTTTAGATTTTAAACATTTTGTGGGATGGACAATTATCCCATGCTGTTACGAGATTGGGACAATTTTGCTGTTACACCTCGTATGTATATATTTATGTCTGAAGTTGGGAGCATGTAAGTGCATTTTTTTAATCTATTTTTTTTGCATGTAATTAATTTTTACATACACACTTTTATACATTAAGGGGTTCGCATTAGGGGTTTCATGTCTTTCAGCATCCTACCCCCTCTTCATGGTGACCCAGCCCATACTGATCGAGTATCGACTTGTGTGCCATCCGTCAGCTATAACTATTTTCATATTATAAGGCTGTCCAATCACGATCAACTTCCGCTTCCTCAGCCTCTCTGCTTTTCATAAAAAAGCAGTAAATTTAGTGACTATTTCTTAGGAAATATAGCGACACTCTCGAATTGAAGTGGTAGGTAATAATCTTTCATTTCATTCACTGATACACATACACACACACACATACACACACGAATTTATATATATATATATATATATATATAATTATTTATTTCAAAATATGATTCCAACGCTACATAAGAGTTCTCATGTTTCAAAACAAGAGCCGAAAACATCAATAGAATTATCTGAATTAAATTGAATTAAAGTACTAAGCTCTGTTCCATCTTCAAGCGAAATTTTTTTTGAAACATGAGAACTCTTATGTAGTGTTGGAATCATATTTTTAAATTAATAATTATATATATTCTCTTTTTGTATCGAGCACTATTTAAAAACAAAATAATAACAAAAATACTAAAGAACTTTGGATTATTTACCTAACGAGTTCTTTCCTATTTTCTATATATTTTTACACACACACACACACACACACACACATATATATATATATATATATATATATATATATATATATATAATTATTATTTAAAAATATCTATTCATCGCGACACAGAAATTATCATGTTTCGAAACCAAAACCTAACTCATAAATTTAACATAAAATTTAAAGTTTTCGTTTCCTTTTCAAGCGACGTTGAATAACTTTCGTAAAATAATTTCCCCTTTTTATAAGCTGAATAGCATTATATAGCTTAAGTTGGTGGAGGGTGTGATTACAAAGATTTAGGTTTTGGTTTTGAAACATGGTAATTTCCGTGTCGCGATGAATACATATTTTTAAATAATAATTATAATATTATGCTCTATTGTGTATTGAGCAATGGTTTTAAAATAAAGGCTAAAGTACTCTGGATTATAAATCTGACTGTTCTTTCCTTTTATTTTGATATATATATATATATATATATATATATATATAGCGAGAGAGAGAGAGAGAGGGAGAGATAAAAATTACTCTACCCAATAATAATTAGTCTTATCCTATTTTCCATTCTTGCTAATTATTCACTCGTGATTTTCATAACATACGCTCTGCAAATGGCGCCATTTTGATTGCTGATTCAGAAAGAAAACTGAAAGAACAATTAGATAAAGTAATCAATAAAAATAAGAAGAAAGGACAATGGATTTGTATAATAGGCACTGTGAACAGAAATAATCTTTTTTTAAATTGTTTTTCATATTACTATAGATCAGGGTTTCCCAACTTAGGCGCGATCGCCCACCGGTGGGCGATTACAACTGTTGGGCGGGCGATGAGCAAAAAATGAACAGAAAATGATGGGCAATTGAAAATTATGGTGATCGATATAAGATTTTTAGTATTAACATGGTATTCCAACTTAAGCTACCTGAAGAAAATATTCAACAGAGATATACAAATAATCTGTATAAAGCAACAACAAAACAAAACAAAACAGGAGGCTTAATGGGAATCAATGGGTCGCATTCCTAGATAAGATCTCTGCAAATAGTCTTGGGAAAGGTATGAATCCACCTCTTTTTTCCCCAGTTATGGGTTAATTAGTAAGATGTATATCATTAAAACGATTATTACTCCCCCAAATAAAATTGCGTACAAAATACTTAAATTTGGGCATTAAATAACCCACAGAGATTGATAGGCTGCTAAATATTCATATATTTGTCGATCTGCATCTTATTCATATATAAATCGACCCTCACCTTATTCATGTATATATAGATTTCCATTTATTCATGTATAAGTCGACTTTCTCTTTATTGCAGGGTTTCCAAACTTGGGCGCTATCGCCCACCAGTGGGAGATTTGAACTGTTGGGTGAGCGATAAGCAAAAGAACAAAAAATGGTGAGCGATTGAAAATTTTGGTAGCTGATATAGGATTTGAGTTATTAAAAAGGTATTTCAACATATACTACCCGAAAACATATATGTAAAGAAACTGTATAGAAAAACAGGAATGCGAATAACTGGGTCACATTTTGTAGATATGATATAAATGCCCCCGCAAAAAAGGAATATTTCGGTATTTTCTATAGTTTTTAGAAGGATCATTAATATTAAAATAGTTCTTCAGTATTAGACAAGACATACTAGTAGTGTATATTTTTTTAAATTTCATAATTATGCGCAAAAAATATTAATTTTCTTTCAATCATTTACAACGCTAAAACGAATCTTGACCATAAGTAATTTCAGATCTGCTGAACAAGTATAATTAATTGTAAATTACAATTAAATGATTAGATTTTAGATCACGGTTTCTCAACCTGGGTGGTATCGCCAACCGGTGGACAATTTCAACTGTTGGATGTTCAAATGTTGGATTAGCAAAAGATGAACAGAAAATGGTGAGTAACTGGAAATTTTGATGGGCGATATACAATTTTGAGTATTAAAAAGGTACTTTAACATATGTTACCCGTAAAAACGATTCAAAGGAGATATGCAAAGAATTTGTATTAAAAAGAATACTAAAAATACAGGATGCTAAATGCGAATAATTGGGTTACATTCCGAGATAAGATATTAATATCCTCGCAATACAAGGAATAGTTTGGTATGTTCTATAGTTTTGAAAAAGGATCATTAAAAATCAAATATTTCTTCTGACAAATTCAATTCGGACAGCTTATTTCCAAGTACTGCTACTTTGTGGAACAGACTCCTGAGGGGATGCTTATCCGATCACCAAGATCTTCAAGTATAGGGTCAATCATTATCTATCTTACATATCCTCAAAATCTGTACTTACTTCCTCCTATTTAAACTACATCCGGCAACAAAGCTTCTGATTGGGAGATTGGCGGTTTTAAGTAGTGAGGAACTCTCAACATATGCTACCCGAAAAAATATTTAAAGGAATATGCAAAGAACCTGTATTAAAAAAAAAAAAGCACAAGGCTAAATGCGAATAATTGGGTCACATTCCGAGATAAGATATTAATATCCTCGCAATACAAGGAATATTTTGGTATGTTCTATAGTTTTGAAAAGGATCATTAACAATCAAATAGTTTTTTCAGACAAATTTTTTTTCGATTATAAATCGGATACAGGAAAACCAAGAACAACTTTGCCAGTCAAATTAAGAAATGGCCTCAGGATAATTTTTATTTAATATAAAATTGTTTCAGTTCTTTTATCATATTAGCCATCTTGAATTTATTAAGCAGGAAAATACCCGTCAAAACCTAATTTAGCCGACACTGTACGCCTTTGAACATTTACTATACAGGTTGGTGGTGGAAAATTTGTCCGTATGAAAACGGGCGATGACACAAAAAAGATCTTGAACATCTTCTATAGATTAAACACTCCAAGCCACAAATATTGAAAGTTTTTCAATGAAATTTCATAAAAGAATAAGACTTAATTCGTAATCTTTAAGGATAGTAATCTAGGAAAAAAGAATTTAAAATTATTCTTCTATGTGACTTATCCCTTCATGACGTTGGCGATTATGACTCTCCACAATTTCCTGTGCTTTGTAGTGCCATTCATTCACTCAATCTCGCCAGGTAGGTTATGCATTGCTTTTTGTGACTTCTTAACTTCAATCTGTCTCATGAGTATCAAATTTTCCAAGCCCTCTTTACTCATTATTCAATTTCAACTGTCTCTTCCTGATGTTAAATAGAAGAAACGACTGATATATTAGCATTTGAATTTGTATCCATAAAAAACATGACAATATAAAGTGTGCGTATTTTATTTTTAATTGCTTCATAAGGCAGTAAAGTCACTAAAGCTTTTTTGCCTACCTCAGGATATTTGCCTCGAGGAGACTGAACCAACTTGACAACTAGGCGAAGTCTCTTTATACAACTTTAGAGATTCAAGATATCTGAGAAGTTTTAGTTGAAGCCTGTTTGGAGAAACACCAGGCAGCTGAAGAGTTGCGGAACTCAGGTTTGAACGTGCTCCAAAGTGTAACGACTTTGGCACTTGAAATTCATCTAGAAACTATTTTTACAACTTTTTCTTTGATTGCAGTATTTGCATGATAATCATTCTGATGATGTTTCTTTTTTGAATATTAGACTGGAAGCCAAGTTTTATCATTTTACAGTTGAAATTACTAGATACAAGATATTAACATTAAATACAGTACTAATGGATGGTCCGAAAGTCTTGTCATCTCCTATATAATATAATTTTCTCTTCCAACGCTCTGTAGGATATTATCAAGGGAGAGAGTTTCATATGAACGATACCAGTATACCTATCAGTTGAAGGACGCCGTTCGAGGAGCCTTTGCAGCAATCAACAAAGCTTCGTAAAATGATCACACAAGACATGGCGCTGCATTATTTTGTGCCCCGAAAGTGATGGTGTTTATACAGACCTTCTCGATGTGTGACAGTGTCAATGAAAGTGAATAAACTGAATCCAGTACATCTGTTTTTTTTTATTTTTAAACGGTATGAATATTCGAGAAATCTTGTTAGAAAAATGGCAGAATTCGAACCGGGAAACCGTAATTAAATGAGATGAGCCATGACCTCTTGGCCACGTAGGCCACGTGATCACACAAGGCCGGAATAGTACTTTTGAACACATACCTTTCCCGATTCTCGAAATATACATATCTACTCTGTTTTGTATCCTAACGTAGACAAAGGCAATTTTTAGGAAAATGGATTAATTCCGATGTATTTTTAATTTGATTAAATGTTATTTTTAATGGATACTCAGAGAGAGAGAGAGAGAGATGTATACAAGCTGAAAAATTCTCGGCTTTTACTAATTTTAGACATATGATTAAATATGTCTGTATTTCTAAGATGAGGTATTATGTACACTATTGTCCTCAACTTTGTCGCCATATTTATTACAGCGTTTCGGCCTTCTTCAGGTGGTTGGAATGTCGAACTGAACCCTTTCTTTCGTGCCATGTTTAAAGGATGTCAATTATCAGTTATCTCCTGTTAGTTCCCCTCTCCAAGTTCTCCACTGCCTTAACTGTGTATTGAACTCACACTCTTTGGGTCCTGTCACTGGATCTAACCAACGCCTTTATCCACTGTGCCATGTGTCCTTGAGGACATCTGCGTATGAATTTCTGGGTATTATAAACCTAATGTCTTCAGCAACGTTTTTTTACCATTGCTCATATTGAGCGAAATAAAGGATTCAGTTCGACATTCCAACCACCTGAAGAAGGTCGGAGCGTACAACGGCCGAAACGTTGTAATAAATATGGTGACAAAGATGAGGACAATAGTCCGAATAATGTAAATATTCTATATGATTAAATATTAGAAATATCAGATCATTTGTCGTCGCATCAGCATAAAAAAACATAGTCTAATGAAGTCCTTTCCACTTCATCATATATACAACGTCAACTAAGCAATAATCTGTCCGGTGGCAAAAGCTGCTCGTTGTGCCAGGGTTACCTCCCCTGGTTGGCGGCTGACGAGGGCAGGTTATCGCACGTGCTTTCTCACTTTGTATATATATATATATATATATATATATATATATATATATATATATTAAATAAAAACAGACCACTTTAAGGTTCCATGTAATAGATTATTTCACCACAGCCCTTTTAAAGACTTTACTTCCAAACAAAAAATGAAAAGAAAATTTACACATTTTTTACGGGCCGTATTAAACATATGTAAATTAACAAAGTGAGGAAGTGAGTGGGGAGAGAGAAGACATGAGTTATATATTGATATCGAAGTAAACTTATATTTTAAAATAAAATTTTGTACTTTCTATGAATATTTTTCTAATCGACTATTTCATAGAAAATCCCCAAAATTAAAAAAAAAATTAAATCACTAACAAACATCAAATTAAATTATTTGTAGACAGTCTAGAGACATTCAAATTTATATCAAACATTATAATCTTTATGAACCCCCAAAATAACACTTTCAAAGTAAAGCAAAATAACAGCGTCTGTTTCTAGCTTTTTTTACAAAGAAAATTAGTGACATCTTCTCTCCTCTTCTCTCTTAACTTCCTTCTCTCTTTTTCTCTCTATGGGTTTTTTCTTCTCTACCCCTTCGAGATCAATATATAACTTCCGTTAAGTTAACCGTTTAAATGTGTCAATATCTGCTAACTCACTCATGTCTTTTCTCTCTCCCCCCCCTCACTTCGTTAATTTACATTGTTTAATACAGCCCGTCAAAAACGTGTAAATTTTCTTTTCATTTTTTGTTTGGAAGTAAAGTCTGATGATCGGCAGTCCTTTAAAAGGGCTTTGGTGAAATAATTTATAACATGGAACCTTAAAGTGGTCTGTTTTTATTTAAATTATTTGCTCTGGATTTACATTAAGCCCTCTGGATTTTATCCTCCTTGGGTTTACCCATACGAATTACCTAGTTTTTCATAAACTATATATATATATATATATATATATATATATATATATATATATATATATATATATAATTCTCAGCGGCATAATAATGACAAGCATTTAGTTTATGCGCAAAAATGTGGCTGCCAACATGTTTTTTCACCACACTTTGACATGTTTCGCTGAAGTACCATCTTCATCAGAAAAAGATTTTTTCCAACTAATTTTACATGAACGATACAAAACGTGATTAAAGATAAGCAAATGAACGTGCACGCACCTAAACACACACGCACACACACACACACACAGACACACACACACACACAGACACGCACACACACACACAGACTCACACACACACACAGACACGCACACACACACACACACACACACAGACACGCACACACACACACACAGACACGCACACACACACACAGACACACACACACACACACACACACACACACAGACACGCACACACACACACACACACACACAGACACGCACACACACACACACAGACACGCACACACACACACAGACACACACACACACACACACACACACAGACACGCACACACACACACAGACACACACACACACACACACACAGACACGCACACACACACACAGACACACACACACACACTCTTTTTCTCTTAATTCACATTTCTATCTCTCTCTCTTAATATCTCATTCGTTCTGTTTTCCTCCTCTCCTTCACGCTCTTTGGTGATCCAAACTCCTTCCTGACTCATTAGAAAGACCGGTTTCAAAATGAAGATCGAAATCGGCATTTAATTAAGAAAAAGGAGAGAGTTGAATTTTGTTAATTACATGAATATTATCGATTAGTTTTGGCAATAATTATCGATTATATTTGGATCCGTACTCAACTCAAGTGACATTGCTAGCAATTTGCCGATAATCGGAGGTTTTGTGAAGAAAACAAGATGCAATTGATCGATTTCGAGTTCCGTAACCCAAAGGGTCTAAGGGACACCACATGTACTGCAGCCATAGCAGTAGTGGTGTGTCCTGGACAAGACAGACTGACCGAGCCTATCCTTCTCCAGGTTTATTTATATTATTTATATTCTTCGTACTGATGTCCTCATCTTTATTGCCAATATTCACGTCGGGAACATGGCAATAGAGATGAGGACAACAGTTTGAACAATGTAAATAATGCAAATAATTACAATACCTCATCTCAGGAATATAGACAGACCCTTCCAGCTTTGTGTGAAAGTCAAAGTTTTCAATCTCCAAGGTTATTATGGGACCCAATCTGTCCCTCTGGTAGAAGAGATGGAGTCATACCTTTCCCATGAGTATTAGCAAGTAATTGAATGCTAATAAACCTGACTGGAATTCGAACTCGGCTCTGATTCTTCAATTCAAGCCACAACTATGATTTACTCCACCGTATCTCGAACTCAAACAAGATACAAAGATGGAAAATACGATATGACTATAGACAATTTTATAACAAAATATTTACATATTTGATTCATATTTTCTATGAAAATTATTGCTAGCCATGTCTTCTTGCAATGGTAAGAGGAAAAAGATCATTCAGGCCTTCAATCTGGTTTCCATCTTCAAAGACAATTCAAGAATCATTAAGAGAACGGTGAACAAGTTTTTAAAAAAAGGAACAGTAGAGAGGAAAACTGAATCAGGAAGTCATAACAGGAAGAGAGATCATCATTTAAACTTAGAGTTAAAGTGATCAATTAGAAAACATTCAACTCAATCCATAAGAAGTTTGGCACGTGAGAGAGGAATTTCAGCTATGACAGTCAAAAGAACAGTGAAAAAAGACTTGAAAATGAAATCGTACTGTGAGGCGCCTTGTTATTCCAGGACAGAAAGTTAGAAGGTTAGAGAGGGTGAAGATCATCATGAATAGGTTGGAAAATGATCCTGGAATAATATATATATATATATATATATATATTTGAACTTTATTCAGTCCTTCATGAATTTCTGTTGCTTAGCAACGATTAATTAATGATGAAAATGTCATTTTCGTTTATGATCGATTTCATCAAGATTTTTCTCTTAAGCTTGGAGAGTAATTATACATTCTTATTTGCTCAAAGTAGAGTCCAATAATGCTATAAAAAATCTTATAGAATTCCAGTAAGATATCTTTAATCATTTCTAAGATACAACGGTTCAAAGCTTAATCTAACAATTGGACAATTTTGCTGTTTCACGATTTGGACAATTTTGCTGTTACATCCGGTACATATTGTCGAAATATTGTTTAACATTGTAAAACAGTGGGTATTTTCTTTTGCTTTATTTAAACTGCACTCTTCACAAAGTCATGTAAAATAATAATAATAATAATAATAATTATGATAATAATGATGATGATGATGATGATGATAATAATAATAATAATCTGTCTATATTTCTGAGATGAGGTATTATGTACACTATTTATATTATTCGGACTATTGTCTTCATCTTTGTTGCCATATTTATCACAACGTTTCGGCCATTATACGCTCCTTATGCCCTGTACCACACGTCACAGTGTACGCTCCTTATCCACTGTACCACACGGCACAGTGGATAAGGGCATTGGTTAGATCCAGTGACAGGAACCAAAGTGTTGTGAGTTCAATATCTGGCTAAGGCAGTGGAGAACTCAGAGAGGTGAATTAACAGGAGATAACTGATAACTGACATCCATTAAACATGGCACGTGGAACTAGAACAGTCTACCACAACGAGCGAAATAAAGGGTTCAGTTCGACATTCCAACCACCTGAAGAAGGCCGGAACGTACAACGGCCGAAACGTTGCGATAAATAATGTAAATAATAGTATTAATAATAATAAATATCCATATCTCCGTCTTACGAACATTTCCCTTAATAACATTTTAAAAATAATTCAATAGACGATTTTATTTAATTTATGGTAACTGGATTTTTGCCGATTGCCTTTCTCGGTTTCCATAGGTCTCAAAAATGACGCTTTATCGAGGTCGTCACTAGGCTACGGTATTTTGACCGGGGACGGTACTAATAATATTAGATCAAGCTCTAGGGAGTTTTCCCCTGGCATTATCTCTATTTTGGGAAGGGGTTGGTTTCATGCAGAGGAACTTCCGGTGGGAGGTGGGGATTCGGCAATTTTTCTGCGGTATTGCCGTTAATCGACCCTGTGTCATTTCCGGTGTGACGTAGGCGCTCTGGGAATATAATCGCTTCTCGACTTTTTGGTTGGGATCAACGTGAAGTATTTAAACTGCATTTCATCTCCCAATTGTGTCGCCATCTTCGGACAGAACGCAACTAAAATATTATTGAGAGGTGCTCCGTCTCGACAAACAGACAGAACAATCAAAGTTAATCGTCCAAACATCGTGATCAAAGATCTCAAAAACAGAATCTTCTTTCTTATTGACCTCTGTGTGATCTTAGGTATATTTTTTTTTTACAAAAATGATCAGTAGAAAATGAAATGAAGTCATTTCTGACCTTAGATTTCTGGTTGGGACCCGGAAGGAAATGTGTATTCAACAGAAATCAAAGGAAATAACAGCAACAATAACAACAATAATAATACATACATACATATATACATATATACACATATACATACATACACACATACATACATACATACATACATATATATATACACATATATACATACATACATATATACATACATACATACATACATATATATATACATACATATATACATACATACATACATATATACATACATATATACATACATATATACATATATACATATTAGGTTGGTGCAAAAATAATGTTGTTTTCTCACATAGTAACATATGTGAGAAAACGACATTATTCTTGCACCAACCTAATACATACATACATACATATATACATACATACATGCATACATATATAGGTGCATACATATATACATACATACATATATACCTACGTATATACATACATATATGCATACATACATACATACATACATATATACATACAAACATACATATATATACATACATACATACATATATACATACATACATACATATAGACGTACATACATATATACATACATACATATATACATACGTATATACATACATACATATATACATACATACATGCATATATATATATATACATACATATATACATGCATACATATATACATACATATATACATACATACATACATACATACAAATACTTAGGAATTAATGAATTAGACGGAATACAATATTCAATTATGAATAAAAATATCCGAAAAGAATATTATAGAAGAGTGCGTTTGATAAGCGAACATAATGGGTCCAATAAAATGAAATTTATCAACACCTTAGTATCAACACCCATAGTAACATATAGCTTGTACATTAGTAAATGTAAATTGAATGACATTAAATGATTGGATGCAAAGTCCAGAAAAATGCTTACTCAAATGAGAATGTACCACCAGTAATCAGATGTTGATAGGCTGTACGAGCTTTAGGAGACCGAGCTCTAATCATTTAGGTATGTCCCAGGTAACGCTAAAAAAGTGGTATACCCTGGAGAAAAAAGGTCCACAAATTGCTAAAAAAATTTTTAACGTGTAAATGTTTGTTAAAATTAAAGAGGGAAGACTAAGGTATTTTTTAATTATTTAAATAATTTTTTTTTTCATTTGCAGCATATTTTAAATTTAGGTTGAAAATCTTGTTTTTTTTAGGTCAAAAATTAGGTAATATTAGCATTATTTTTTTTTCACTGTTTTCAGTTGAATCCAACTTAAACTAAATCTAAAAACTACAACAATCTGATTGGAAGCCTACCTCATAAAAAACAATGATTCTTTCCTACAAATAGTAAAACATCAAATCCACTCCATCAACAAAGAAGCTGCACTATTCAAGATACAGTTTAATATAGCTGAACCCCCAAAAATCGAAGCGAATACATAATATACATTGTATCCAACTACATTGGATACAATGTATATTCACTAATATATACTTCTAGCTCTGTCTCATAACATTGAGCACTGTATTTATAACACCAAAGGAAGAAATATATTTATACATACGTGCAAGTATATGTGTATATATGTAGATTTTCATACACGCACATATACATATTTCATTTACACACACACACACACACACACACACACACACACATATATATATATTATGCCCGAATATTCGAGATTTTATCAGAAAGAGGAAGCATATTTTTCTGACAAGATTTCTCGAATATTCTGGCTGGTTTATAAAAAACAATACTGTTTAAAAAACAGAGCTTCTATTCGAATATGAATATCCATATAAAATAACGTTTAAAAAATTATATATATATATTCTTTTCATTTTTCATTCAAAATACTCAAATTTTAGGAATACGTTTTGACAGCGTCGCCCACTTGACGACAACGTGACCATGTTTAAACGGAACGCTGATCATATAAAACTTTCGGTTATCTGTTTGGATAAGTCTTGTTCTTATGTCCATCGTCTTTGTCATGTTGAATTGATAATGTTAATTATATTTTATGAATATGTACTGAAGATGGTTTATTAGACCGAAACGTCCGACGTTGACATTATATTAACATTAAAACAGCATAAGTGCATATAAGGATTTTTGTTTGTTTTTTCCGTATATTTTTCTTCATATATATATATATATATATATATATATATATATATATATATATATATATATATATTCTGTATATTTTCATTTTAAAATGTCTGATTTAGTCATGTGTTCACTTATTTTCAATAAAATCTTTTAGTAATAACGTATAAGCTTTTTTTGTTTTATGATCAACGACAGCGAGAAATGTATGGTGGTCATATTCATTTCTTTCTATTTTTCCCGAGTACTTTCGATATTTTAAAAATATCATCATCAGGGTTATTATGGCTAAGAAGACAAATAATTGTGTTTGTCCGAAATAGATTTTTGCTTTTGTGGTTAAACCTTTAACAATTGAGGTCATGCTAAAAGTCACAAACGCTGAGATAAAAAGTTTATGTTGTAAGAGAAATTCTTTGTGGTTGAATTATTACAATTATATGCTCCTGAACATAAGACCAATTTCATAATTAAAAAAAAAATCATGTAACGAAGGTAACTTAGTTAATAATTGAAATATTAATAGAATGTTATAATTAACTTTTTTTTAAAAAAACAAAAACAAAAACTGTTTAGTTGTAACTAAATGTAGATATTTAAAAAAAAACTATACTATAAGAATTTCAGGATATTTGTACAATATTCATAATTAATTTTGTTAAGTGTTGGTTTTAATTTTGTAATAAAGATAATTTTAAGAATGTGTAGTTCCTACTTATTATTTTCTTGGTGGAAATATACAGGTATTGTCCATTAAAATTCTCATTGTTTCTAAATTATGAATGTGGACAGGAATGTTTTTGTAGATGTTGAACAATGAAGTGAGCCTTCTTGATAACGTTATTGTGGTATAACCAACATATGTATTAGCTTTTTTTTACATTTATCATCATCGTTCGACCGTAGTCGGGTACATCGAGCCAATGCATACGATCTTAGCTGTATGGTATGTGCTACGCCAGGGCTACATAGAGTTTTGAATTCAGATTTGTCCTTCTCCTAGACCGGTTGCCATCCAAGACTATAGAACCGAGTCTGTCCTTCTATTTACCCATAGCTCGGTGTGGGAGAAGAGGATTCATACCTTTCCCAGGGGTATTAGCACGTAAGTTAATGTAATGGATTCGACTGGAATTCGAACTCGGCTCTCCGATTCCTCAATCCGAGCCGCTATCCATTGCCATGCGTCCCTAAATTTAAATTGATATATAATGTTGTTTTTTTGTTTTTCTTTTTTGCAATACGTTAATAGGTGGGGAGGAGTTATACGGGATGGATATTTTATTTATCAATCCGATAGTTTTTTTCATTTTTTTTTACTTAAACTTTTTTTTTTATTTTATTGGATACTCGTAATTTGAATAGACGAGTATCCACCAAAAATAATGTTTAAGTAATCAAAATCTCTCGGCTTAGCAAATAAAAATCCATCGCATTCTTTACAAATTACTTTATTTACGTTCGGATACGAAATAGAGCAGACATGTCTATTTTAAGAAAAAAAAACTGTGTTTAAAGTCGCCTTTCAGCTTTAATTAATTCTCGACATCCTTTGTTGCCGAGAGGGCAAAATCGCGTCTGATATCACGACGGTTCAATCCCGCCAGAGAGCCCATATTTTTCTCTAAAAAATTTTCCGAATATTCAGGCCGGTAGGTGATAATAAATAAGTATATTCATTTCCCTTTTTGTCGCAGGGTCACAACACCCTATCTTAATTTTCTTTTAACATTGTTTCATATAGGGGGGTGGGTAAGGATAGCCTAGGTATTATTTATTACCCAAGACAACCACTGGTTTGTCGTTCGGTACCTGAGTCTATTTTACAGCGCAGAGTCCTACACAACCTACACAAATGCATGGTACAGCTCTGTAAAAAAATAAAAATAAAAAAAATAAAAGTATGGCCCCCCAAAAAACAACAGGAGAAATTCCAAAAGGAAAACGAAATAAAAGACAAAAAATTAAAAAAAAAATATTCAACTTAAAAAAAAAAAAAATGGTTCTCTCGTACTAGGATCTAATAAAAAAAAAGTCAATCATAGCACCCCCGCCTCCACTCCCAATAATCTTCATAGAAAAGAAATTGAAAAACGATCCACCGGTGCTTGCAGATATACCACCATGACCCTCCAGTAGGTCGTGTGTTAGCCAACGTGTTAATAAACAAGCAAATAAAACAAACAAATTGTCGATTCAAGTATGAGTATCGACTAAAATAACGTTTAACTAATATATATATATATATATATATATATATATATATATATATATATATATATGAAAAAAAATATACGGAAAAAACAAGCAAAAATCCTTATATGCAATTATGCTGTTTTAATTAACATTAGACTATATTTAATTCAACATGAAAAGACGATGGTCATAAGAGTAAAACTAATCAAAACAGACAACTGAAATTTTTCAAGATCAGCGTTCCGTTTAAATATGATCACGTCGGCGTCACGTGGGCGATACAGTATTTTCAATGAAAAATGAAAAGAATTTTATTTTAATCTAAAACTTATATAAGTCTGTTTTGATTACTCTTACTCTTATGTCCATCGTCTTTTCATGGTGAATTAAATATAGTCTAATGTTAATTATGTTTTATGAATATGTCCTGAAGATGGTCTACTAGACCGAAACGTCCGACGTTAACATTATATTAACATTAAAACAGCATAATTGCATATTAGGATTTTTGTTTGTTTTTTTCCGTATATTTTTCTTAATACTGTCGGATCTATATCCATATATTTGCTTATATATATATATATATATATATATATATATATATATATATATATATTATTCTTTGAAATTTCTATAAATAGAGTTTTCGCAATAAAAACATAAAAACATAAAAAAATTAATAGATTCAAATGCTTAATACCTAATCCCGATCAATCTAAAATGGAAGCAAAAGCAAAAATATACAGTAGTTTTAACCAGATAAAAACATGAAGTGTACGAAGATAAATATGTATTTATCAAAAGGTGCGGTGTTCTTTGTCTTTAATTCGGTCATATATATATATATATATATATATATATATATATATATATATATATATATATATATATATATATGTGTGTGTGTGTGTGTGTGTGTGTGTGTATGTAGTTTCGGTGGACCTATTTAAAATCCAACAGAGACCAAACAGGTTTCATATAAATATCTATCTATCTACCTATCTATCTATCTATCTATCTATCTATCTGTATATATGTAAAAATTTCTCAGAATTAACCTATAGAAAAAGTCAATATGTGTAAAGGAAAAAGACAATAGAAAAACTGTACTTTTAGCCGACGCGTTTCGTTCAATGTGGACTTCTTCAAGGCAAAAAACGAAATGAATTTGTTGAAACAAAATATCTATAAGCAACAAACAAAATGTCGTTAGCAGTTAGAATAATTTAGAAACGCTATTGTATATTCATATAGTCAACTGAAAAATTATGTCATCATCACCATCAAAACTGTTTCGATTTGAGATCATGAATTAACATGTTCTTTTATCTTCATTGACATTGTATTCGACAATATTTTGCCAGCCTTCTCTGTCCTCTGTGAGTTTGAGGATGCGTTGCAGATCTTCCTTGATTGTAAACTTCTCGATCTTTCTGCCTTGTTCTTTGTCACGGTTCAGCATTGTGACTATGGTGGGTCTTGGATGACCTCTGAACTTTTTGAAGTCAGTCTTTTCAAAGTTAAACTCCATGGCTTTGTAAAGTTGTTAAAAATTACGTCAACTACTTTATGTTTGGAGAGAATCTTCTTTTCATGTGTAGAAATATTGTTTGAATTGCTGTGTTGACGGATTCAACCGTTTTCTTTTGATTTTTTGATATATTTGTTGTGTATGTTGACTTAGGAAAGAAGTGATTCTGTTAGGAAAGGTGATATTGGGAAAAATATTCAATGGCGGCACTCTCGAGGATTTTCCTTCTGAGTAAATTATTTTCTTTTTTTATGTGTAACATTTTTAATATCAAAATAAATCAACCACAATTTTGATTTTATATATGCTACACTCATAAAAACAGTAAGTAACACAAAGCACCGGCCGGGACCCAAATCAGGTTCGGCGTTTGTATGCACCAGCCCTGATTATTTCAACCACTACGCCAATATGGGGCTGTTATCTGGAGCACAAAATACTGTATTAAAGGTAACTCAATTTGAGTTGACCCCTTGGACCAGCCTCGTTCCGGCCCTTTCCACAGGCGCGCATGCGTGAAACCTGAATCAGCTCCGCGAATTCAAATAAAGCTGAGTCAGATAAACCTAAATCAGATAAACTTGAGCCAGCACGGCGAAGCGTAGCCGGCTAAGGTTGTACGATATGAGAATAGAAAGTTCTTTCTAAATATTAAAGGTTGGAGTTATTTTGCTGATTTAGTTATTTGGTGGGGGGGGGGGGCAACCGGTTTGAATTCAGAACCATAGCTATGGCTTACATAGCCTCACTAACCCATGATTGACCAAGCGTGGTGAGTACGGATACATGAATCAAGACATGTTTAATCAGGGAGAAACTCCTCGACCAGGAGTGAGGAGATCCTGCATTAGATTATATATATATATATATATATATATATATATATATATATATATATATATATATTTCTGCATATATATATATATATATATATATATATATATATATGCAGAAATATAGTTTTAAAGTATGCTATATTTATGAGATAAAGTGCTCAATATCAGAGATAGAGCGTATGTAAATATAAATATAAAAGGGAACATTGAAGTCAATACTCAGAGGCGACAGGCTGTTTCCTGCTAGCCGCAATCGTCAGGCCGCGAGTGATGAATTTTTTCTCGACTATTTATATATATGGGTAATCCATTCTGGCGGTTATTTTGGCGGGAGTGGCTTGTTTATTTATTTGGGTTAATTTATTTTACTTGTCTTTATTGTCATTTTTTTATTTTCTATATTTATTTATTCTTTTCGGTTTTCGATATTTTATTAATGTAGTAAACATTTTTATGGGGATTTGTTTACGTTGCTTATCTAATAGTTTGTTTTAGTCTGGGAAGATAAAGATTATTCGTCCAACTTTTGGATTGGTTGCTGTTGTCTGTTCTGCTATTTTGGCGGGGGACAGTTTTTAATTTGTTTATTTATTGATTTGAATTGATTATTTTTACTTGTTTTTGCTTATTTATGTTTATTTTTATTAGTTCTAATCGTTACTTTAGCGGGACCGATTTGTTAATTTATTTATTTATTTGAATCAATTTTTACCTATTTTTTTATTTGCTCATTTTTATTTTTTATGTTTTTATTTACTCTATTCGGTTTTTCATTTTTTTTATAGTTATATAGCAGTTATAGATATTTTATCGTTCAGTTTTTTTTTATTGTTGTAGTCTATTCTAACGGTTATTAGTTTGTTAATTTGTTTATTGCTTACTTTATTTATTTGGATTATTTTTACTTGTATTTTATGTATTTGTTGTTTTATTTTTATTTGTTCTATTTCGTCTACAGGTAGTGGTTTGTTAATCTGTTTATTATTTTATTGGGTTAATTTATTTTACTTGTTTTTTTTTTATAGAATAGACTACGGCAATCAATCCAAAAATTGGACGAATAAATAGCTATATCTTCCCAGTTCAAAACAAACTATGAAATAAGCGATCTAAACAAATGCCCTCAATTTTTTACTACGTTAATAAAACATCGAAACGAATAAATAAATATATAAAATAAAAAATAAAATTAAAAAACAAGTAAAATAAATTAATCCAAATAAATAAACAAGCCACTCCCGCTAAAATAACCGCCAGAATTCACCGCTGAGCCATATATATAATTAGTCGTGAAGAAATCCAACACTCGTGTCCTGACGATTGCGTCTAGCATCAAACAGCCTGTTTCCTCTGAGTGTTGACTTCAATGTTCATATATATATATATATATATATATATATATATATATATATATATATATTCACCTCTCTAAGTTCTCCACTGGCTTAACCAGGTATTGAACTCACAACTATTTGAGTTCTGACATTGGATCTAACCAACGCCTTTATCCACTGTGCCATGTGTCCGTAAGTTCAATGTCTGGTGAAGGCGGTGGAGAACTTGGAGAGGTGAATTAACAGTAGACTGTTAAATGACATCCATTAGACATGGCACGTGGAACTAGAACAGTCTACTCCAGTGAGTGAAATAAAGGGTTCAGTTCGACATTCCATGGCAACAAAGATGAGCACAATAGTCCTAATAATGTAGTGTACACAATACCTCATCTCAGAAATATATATATATATATATATATATATATATACGACATGCCTGATTTGATCAACTTACCATTAAACTATTCCGTTGTCTAAATGACAGTGCTCGTTATTTCAATATGATTTAAATTCCTTTTCGGTTTGGATTTCATTAGTTCTAAATTTCAGTGCGGGAAAGTCTTTTGTGGTGAAGATCAGAGACAAGTAGAAATCTACCTACACACCGGATGGAATTGGTCTCAGTTAAGTAAAAGAACAAAGAGTTTTGGATATTTTAGTTATGCACGATTTGTCTCCAAGATCACAGATCCCTAAAATCTTAAAGAATTTTAATCAGTAGGATCAAATCAATTTTTATTCAGTTAGGCTCAAACATTGCTTTGCGAATCTGACTCCAAAAACACCCTTTATGCTGCATTTATTTAACCAGTACTCAAATATTGGCTGCTATCTGGATCCCAAACTACAAAAAGGATATCGACTTATGAGCCCAGGATAGGTGCTTTCAACCATCCCTTCAGTCAAAAGGTCAGTTCACCGATCTTTGTGAGCTATACGAAATACTGGATATAAAATAGAAAGGAACCATTTCATCATCTCAAAAAGGGGAATGTGTGGTCACTCACCAAAATTTGATGAAACATATTTAAAAAACAGTTAAAAGATTCAAATTCATTATCCTGAATGTGATAAACAAGTGGAATTTCCTTACCTAGAGATGTTAATGCATCAATGCTGGTTATTTCTAAGAAGAAACTGGGAATCCTGTTCAAGTGAGCTTAAAGGCTATCGATTAACTATATTTATCGAAATTTGAATTGTCATTTTTCTATTTTTTGACCAATGAGAGCCCTCGAAAAATACGCTTCGTTTTTATGCCACTTACAGACGATCCTGCTAAAAAAAAAACTGATATTTCAAATCGCTGCCAAATACATTGTATTTTTCCATCGTTAATTGTTGAGTAAAAATATTAACAGAATATATTTTTAACCAATGATAAATTAAAAGTAATTCCTAATTTTTAGGCCTAGTTTGGTTTGGTTGGTTTATTTCATTTTACGGCATACAAACCTCGATAGTAAGTCTAATCAGTTTGATACGGTCAAAATGGCAGCCGATGTCCAAAACGACCTCTAGTCTGTTGTTAACTGAGGCAAAAGATGACCTGTTAATTTTAACGCTTCTAAAACTAAACTTCTCTCCATTAATCATTTGAGAAACCTCTCTTGCTTTAGCAGAATTGATTCTAACCTTCAGGAACGTGGCTCGTTGTTCCTTCTCAGGCTAACGTTCTCAAGTGATTTTCTCAAGAATATTTTCGCGTAAGTGAATATAACGAACCCAACTGGAATTGGAACTTGACTCTCCTATTAAGAATTCCCTGCCATTATCAACTACACCAACCGTATATCGAAGCTTATATCATCTGATATTCTCAAGATTAATTTCCCTTTAATCTACGGGTTTATATTGTGACCATGTTTAGGGATATCCAGTCCAGATGTAAATACCATGATTAAATAATGAATTTAAACAAAATTGAATCACGGTAAGCTAATGTTTAATGCTTGGGTATTGGAGCAACACAATCTTCTCAAAACATAATTGGATACGATTATATGTAAGAATTAAACATGGTTCAGATTAAGTGTAAACTGGATAAAGAAAACAAAACTGCACTTAAAATGTAATTTCATGTAGGACATGAGTGTTTATTTAAAAAAACAAAACGGTGTTGTACAGCATCGAACTTAAGTTCCATACATGATACACGCTTGGGCGATCATGTCTCTTTCGATTCATGACTAAGCAGGAGATATTCCCGCAGTTGGTTGCCGTTTCTTTTTGTGGTAGATTGGTTGCCAACCAAGGCTATAGAACCCAGTCTGCCATAATATGCCATAATAACAACAGTTAGTTAAGTGCCACACGTGATACACGCTTGGGCGATCATGTCTCCTTCGATTTATGACTGACTAGGTAGAAGATATTCCCGCAGTAGCTTGCCGTTTCTTTCTATAGTAGACAGGTTGCCAACCAAGACTATAGGACTCAGTCTACCCTGCTATTCAACCATGATAACAACAGACAGTCACATAAGTGCCATACGTGCTTGTGCGATCATGTCTTTTTCGATTTATTTAGTTTCTATTTCTTTCTGCAGTAGACAGGTTGACAACCAAAGCTATAGAACCCAGTTTGTCCATAACTGAGGGGTGGGTAAGAGATGTATTCATATCTTTCCTAAGAGGATATTTCAACTGGAATTCGAATTCGCCTCTCTGATTTCTCGTCCTGAGCCGTTATTCATTACACCCACTCACATTTAATTAGCCTAAAATGGCGTTGAACCGTTTTTAAAGAAATCTTTAAACGTTTGATAATAAATTAATGTTTAAAACCTGTTTTTTTAAGCACTTGACTAAGCTTTACCGTTTACAGATTTATTGTTTAAAGTGTATTTAGTTTTAAAACGATATCTAAAAAGACGTTCCCTGTCCATTCGGTGTGTCGAAAGCCCAAATAGCAAACAAATGAATTCGAGTTCGAAAGAGAAAACGAAACCGAAAACGGAAGTTGATTCAGCCTTCCATAATTGCACTTTCATTTCCGGATAGAATTTCAAGAAGAATCGATGAAACTTTTATGAAAGTCATTGTAATTTTATCGCTCCGTTTTCATTGACCCACTTCAGAAAATTCAATACCTTCCCGAGAAATTATGTCAGTCAATGACACAACGGAGGAGACGGCTTAGCAAGTACACCGTCTGTCAGCGGCGGTGTACAGTTGAAGGTCGTTTATCTGAACGAGGCGGGTGGATAGTATTCTGATATATAATTATTTATTGTTCTATGAACTGATGCTATAGTTCTAAACAAAAAAACAAAAAACAAAACAAAACAAAAAAAACTGAAGCCATGGTGAACGCAAAAAAAATGAAAGTGTGTATTGCGTTCGATCAATAAAATGAATTTCACTTAAACCTTTGTGATAGTTTATTTTACGAAAATGAATTCTGTTATCTGTCGTTTATGCAAATATAAAACATGAGAATTGAAAGAATCATGACGCCTTTTCCCCTTTCTTTAGTAAGTTAGTTAGCACGGGCGTTACGCCCTGTCATTACATCAGCTGGACCATCCTGTTTTGATTGCGAGGAAAGACGGAAGAGAAAAGTTTGCTTTGGATGGGAAAGGAAGCATGAATGTTGAGTTAACAATGCGTGTTGTTTTATTTTACAGATGTAAGGTGAGGACACACAGACAAGATTTAGATTTACGAGAATTTAAAAAGAAACAAATCGATAATTGCTATAAAAATACATAAAATTATTTTTTTTACAGTAAGTTACAAAGCCCGAGAGCCACTCGGAGTAGGGATTTAGACAGTTTGTACGGAAAAGAGAAGACGGTAATGGTTAACCCTAGACTTGAACAGGTTAAGATTGTAGTAATCGGGGAAGCATCATCTTGGGAGTCGGTTCCATAGAGCAGTTTGAATTTAACCTATTTCAAAACAAAGGGATTTTTGTCACGAAAGTGCTCACATAACGATTAGAGACACAATAGTCTTCTTAGTACAATGACTGTTATAAATGAGCTATCATGGCTCTCCACTATTTCCTATCTCATAGCAGTAGCATTTTTATTAGTGGTACTTCAACAGTTTCTTATCTCGCACCTCCCGTCAGTGGAACTCCTTTCCTATCACTTGCTTCCTTGATAGCTATAATCGTCAAATATTCAAATGCAATGTCAATCGACATTTTCTCATGCCTTGACCCTGATCCCTGTCCCCCTCTTTATCCTTTTCCCAAACACTCCTCTTTATTCTTACTCTCACTTTCTGTAACCCTTTGCGTGCTAGTGACACTCCCGCCCTGCTTGGGGTGATTTGCTTAAAAAAGTATCCCTTCCTCTTACTTGCTTTCCTGATAGTTATAATCTCCAAATATTCAAATGTAATGTCAATCGACATCTTCTGATGCCTTGATCTAGTTACCCGTACTTCTCTTTATCCTTTCCTCAAACACCCTTTCTCTTGTTCTCCCTCTCTGTAACCCCTTGTGTGTTAGTGGCATCCCCGTCTTGCTTGGGGTGAAATTCTTAAAAAAAAAATACGTAAAAAATCCAAGGTTTGTAATAGTAGTATATTTAGTGATGGTTGTAGTAGTATTGGTGTTCGTAATTATTTATTCGATCGAGTTAGCTCAGACATTCACGAGTCTGTCACGCCAACCGTCACGGTCCTGCTTCAAGGTCGGAACATCATTAGGTATGTAGGTGAGCAACCAATCTTGCTTCCTGGATAGATGTCCAAAATAGTAGATCGCTCGTAAAGCGTATTCCCCGTTCGCGAAACATCAGGGATGGGTCCAGAGAGCCGTGAGCTAGTTGGATGTTGTACTACTCTATTAATCCTGGGAGGGTCACGTATCCAGATTGCATCCCAATCGACTCCCACGTATCATCCTGTTTAAAGAACTCGCCAACGGCAAGAGTCTACGTAGAGGCCCCAAAACGACACTTGAAGAGTCAGCTAAAGGCATCCATGACACAGGACAACATCGACACTGGGAAACCGTTGCTGTAAATCGACCTTCCTGGTTTAGGCTCATCTGAGGGGGAGGGGGCCGAATCCAATCGTCACCATGAAGAGGATCTGCGACGTGCTCTCGGGCGATATCCACCCACCACCACAAGACTCTTGCTTATGGCTCTCCAGGAGACGTTAAGTATAGCTCCCAGCATCTGAGTGTAGGTTTCATCAATCTTAGACTCTAGGGTTTTAGTTAATGCCCAAGCATTGACACCCTACATTAACACCGTCTTTACAGTGGCTCAAAAGAATCTCCGTTTGAGGTTGTCTGGCAAATCAGATTTTCAGATTACATACATTTTATTTTAGGTGACCCAGACTTTAGCTATGAGAATTTTCATATCCATTTCAGTAGAATTTGCCTTGCTTCCTAGGTATGTAAAGTATTCGACAGATTTTTTTGATTCACCTGACACATGGTCCAGTGGATAAAGACGTTGGTTAGATACAGTGACTAGACCCAAAGAGTTGTGAGTTCAATACTAGGCCACAGCAGTGGTGAACCAAAACTTAGAGAGTTGAGTTAAAGGGAAATAACTTAGACATCCAGAAGAGGCATGGCACGTGAAACTAGAACAACCTCCCCCGGTTCGAAATTCGAATCACCTGAAGAAGGCCCGAGTGTACAACCGCCGAAACGTTGTGAATATGGCATGAAGATGAGGTTAACAGTCCGAATAATGTAAATAATGCAAGTAATCATAATACCTCATCTCAGAGATCCAATCACCTGAAGAAGGCCCGAGCGTACAACAGCCGAAACGTTGTGAATATGGCATGAAGATAAGGATAACAGTCCGAATAATGTAAATAATGCAAGTAATCATAATACCTCATCTCAGAGATCCAATCACCTGAAGAAGGCCGGAGCGTACAACAGCCGAAACGTTGTGAATATAGCAATGATGATGAGGATAACAGTCCGAATAATGTAAATAATGCAAGTAATCAAAATACCTTATCTCAGAGATCCAATCACCTGAAGAAGGCCGGATTGTACAACAGCCGAAACGTTGTGAATATAGTAATGAAGATGAGGATAACAGTCCGAATAATGTAAATAATGCAAGTAATCATAATACCTCATCTCAGAGATCCAATCACCTGAAGAAGTCCGGAGCATACAACGGCCGAAACGTTGTGAATATAACAATGAAGATGAGGATAATAGCCCGAATAAACAATGCTAGTAAAAGAACAAGAATTAAGACAGAAAATAAAGATTGATATTTTACTGTTTTTTTGGCTTTTTTGGTGCCGATCGATATATTCTTCGGCCATTAAAATAAATGTCAGGATATAGAAATAGTTTCCATCAATTGTCGAACATACATTCCAAGCACATGTCACATGAAGAGGAAGCTGGCGAACCTTCATAACTATTAGGTTGGTGCAAAAATAATGACATAATAATGTCGTTTTTTAAAGTTAAAAAAATACATAAAAAACGACATTATTACGTCATTATTTTTGCACCAACCTAATAATTCGAAATCTTGTCTGTAGAGCTCAGCGCAAACACCAAACACTGGTTACCCACAGGAAATGTACAACATTCTCAGCTAAAAAGCTTTCTCCATCTTTCGCTTCTCTCTCGCTGTTTGTCTTACTATGTCTCTCTCTCATCACCCTGTTTCTATCTTTATCTCCTTTTTTTCTGTCTCTCTATTTGTCTTACTTTCTCTATCTCTTTCGTACGATCACCGAAGTTAAGAAACTTCGATTCCAGTCAGTACCTAGATGGGTAACCGCTTATGACTACCAGGTACTGTAAGCTTGGGTGTGCGGGTAGTGCCATGGATAATGGCTCAGAATTGTTAATGGAGGATCCGAGTTCGAATTCCGGTTGGGTTCGTTATATTCAATTAAGCGCAAATACCTTTGGGAAATATATGAATCTAACTACTTCCCCCAGCTATGGGTTAATTAGCAAGACTTGTATCATTAAATAATTATTATCTCCAAAAAATTCTTACGATCTATAAATATTTTATGGTTTTAAATAACCTGTAAAAGGCTGATAAACCGTAAAAATGAATTGACCAATCAATATCTCGCTATCACTGCGACAATCTATCTATGTTTATCTCACTCCCACCAGAGTTTTACTTTCTCTCTCTGCCTCACACTCTCTCTACCTTAATCTTTTTGTCTCACTCGCTTTTACCGTATCAGTCTCTATCGATTTGTATCACGCACACTCTGTCTCTCTTTTCACTTGTCCCATTCTCTCTTTGACTATGTCTCTTTTTCTTTGTTTGTCTATCTCTTTATCTCACTCATTCTCTCTCTCTCTGTTTCTCTGTTTTCCTCCCTGTAGAAATGTATTTGTATAATGAAGTCACAGTCTTCTCTGCGTTTGTATGAGTGTGCGCATGCGTGCGTACTTCCGGTGTGGGCTGCTTTCCCTCGCAAGCATGTCAGTGCCTGCCTTCGTGTAGATTTCATGCGCATGCCCGATAGAACCTTTACGCGCTCATGTTTGTTCTGGAGGTTTTCAAAAGCTCGGACATTGACGGTTGCATCCTGACAGAATACAACCCTACCCGACACCCCCGTCTCTCTTTGGAATCTGATTTTCCCCTGCGCTGACCGATTACTGCGCTACAGGTCGAATGCATTTTTCGGGAGTTTTTCAATGTCCGCTACATTTCAAGAACACAGCATACCAGGGTCAGTAGGAAATCAATAAGAGTGACTTGTTGCTCCACTAAAGGAGTTGCAAATGTTTTCAGCCCAAGTGTCAGTCAGTTATGTGCCATACGTGATACACGCTTGGGCGATCATGTATTTTTCGATACGTGACTGACGAGGCAGATTTTTTCCCGCGGTAGGTTTCCATTTCTTTCTGCGGTAGACCAGTTGCAATCCAAGGCTATAGAACCCGGCCTGTCCTACTATTTACCTATAGCTGGAGGGGAGAAGAAGAGATTCATATCTTTCCCAAGCGTATTAGCATGTAAGTGAACGTAATGGATTCGACTGGAATTCGAACTCGGCTCTCCGATTTCTCAATCCGATATGCTATCCATTACTCCACTAGCCCAAGAAGCAGTCCCAATCATTTACTCAAAGTGGAAACATTCTTCAAGCATTTATACACATCTGAAGTAATTCTCAGATGTTAAAATATTGCAGGCTTGATGAAGAACAAACGATTATAGTTGCTATGATAATAAAACAACGCCGGATGCTTCGTTTATTATGAATATTTCATCCTGTGATCAAATGATTTCAGCTTCGAAAATATTTTCCCGTCGTGATCAAAACGTGGAATAGTGCATTACTTATAAAGTAATGGCAGGGCATAACGTTCGTGCTAACTAACAAAGGGAGGGACAAGCACAATTATAATCGCCGTCGGCACCTAATCGCATCGGGATCGCTACCCTCTCTTCTCATTCTTTTTCTCTACTTCACCCGCTAGTAGCGGTGGTGGTGGCGGAGATGGCTGTGAAGGCCCAGCTTACTCCTGGAGAGCCATAAGCAAGAGTCTTGTGGTGGTGGGTGGATATCGCCCGAGAGCACGTCGCAGATCCTCTTCATGGTGACGATTGGATTCGGCCCCCTGCCCCTCAGATGAGCCTAAACCAGGAAGGTCGATTTACAGCAACGGTTTCCCAGTGTCGATGTTGTCCTGTGTCATGGATGCCTTTAGCTGACTCTTCAAGTGTCGTTTTGGGGCCTCTACGTAGACTCTTGCCGTTGGCAAGTTCTTTAAACAGGATGATACGTGGTAGTCGATTGGGATGCAATCTGGATACGTGACCCTCCCAGGATTAATAGAGTAGTACAGCAACAAAGTGACACGTATACAAAGTCCAACCTGCCCGCCCTGACAGCCAGTCTGATAAGGGTATACCAGGCACATGCACCACAGGCAACAGACCGTCTCCAACAATTGAGAGAGTTCCCAAGTATCTAGGATGCTGTGCGTATGGTGTAATTGACACCGTCATGGAATGTGAAATCCGAGATTAAAGGCAATAAAGCCACTAGGACGCAAGAGGTTACTCAGTGTAAGAAAATATGAAAAAAAATACTATTAAGGAGAGAGGTCAATAATAGAATAAGAATTAAGAAGACAGAAGATAACGATTGACATTCCATTTCAATTTTTGAAGATCAAAGGCAATAAAGCCAGTATGACGCAAGGGGTTACTGAGTACTAGAGATTATGAGAAAAAACTATTATTAAGGGAAGAGGACAATAAAAGAACAAGAATTAAGAAGACAGAAGATAACAATTGATATTGCATTTAAATTTTTGAAGATCAAAGTTGACTGAGAATCAAGAAGACAGTAGAAAGTTCCACATGCGAGAAGTGCGACAGAATAAACTCTTAACATCGAACTTACGGTTACATACATGCATTTTGACTGATAAATTGATGAGACATTGCCATCAATCTAATTTTCTTATTTATGTGCCGTGTTCTTTCAGGACGTAGGCGATCATGATTCTCCATAACTTCCTGTGTCTTGTAGGTCTTAATAAACTTTGTCCTCCTGTTATTGCTCCTAAGGCCTGTTCCGCCATCCATTTATTCAAGCTCATGTTATGCATTGTTTTTCTCTGTCTCTCTTGCTCTCTATCTCTCCTGTGAATATCAGGTTTTCTTAAGTGAGAAACCATGAATCTCTAGAGATAATGGAAACAGAAAGCAAACTTATACTTAACATTAGAAAGAGACAGCTGAAATTTCTAGGGCATATAATGAGAAAAGAGGGCTTGGGAAATGTGATACTCACAGGACAGATTGAAGAGGGACAGAGAAAAATAATGCATAATCTAAATGGTGAGTTTGAATCAATGGATATCAGAAGAAGGTTTAGTTTTGTTTGCTTGTTTTATTATAACGGCATATCAACACCTCTCTGGGTTATTTAATGCCGAAATCTAAATATGGTTCCAACTACATTGCGAACGTAAGTTTATGCTTTTAACTTCAGATATTTGTTGCATATTTTTATACTTTCAATGTAAATGTATGTTTCATAAATATATAGTTTGTAGATGATCTATTATAGGTTTTATATATTTTGGTATAAACCTATTACTTTAAGGTAGGATATAACCATTGACAGTTTTGGCTTTTAAAAATAGTTTTCTTATGTTTTCATGTAGTATTTGTGCCTTACCTGGTCCTCATTGATAGAGTCTTACTCCTCTGAAGAAGTGCAGTCAGAATATTCTACAACCCCAGCCGACAGAGCGGAGAGCACCTTCAGGAGAGATAACAAAAATATGAAATTTATTAAGAGTTGGAAAGGACAGGAAATTGAGGAAAGCTATGATCGCCAACGTCCTGAAAGGAAAACTCACATAGAAGAAGAAAAATGAGCTTGAGTAAATGGATGTCAGAAAAAGGTTTAGGAGAGATAACAAAAAGACAAAATTTACTAAAAGTTACAAAGGACAAGAAATTGTGGAGAGCCATGATCGTCAACATCCTGAAGGGACACAACACATAGAAGAAGAATGAGCTTGAATAAATGGATGTCGGAACGAGGTTTAGGAGAGATAACAAAAAGACAAAATTTATTAAGAGCTACGAAGGACAGGACATTGTGGAGAGCCATGATCGCCTACGTCCTGAAGGGACAGAGCAAATAGAAGAAGAATGAGCATGCACCATCCTCACACCTTCCTTTAATTGTTCATGCCAAGCACATTTTAACTATTTTTATATTAATGTTCACCCAAAACAAGGCCCATGAGTTACCCAATGTAGAGTGTTACTGATATGAATCGAAATGTTTAAGGATATATCGGATAGATAATGATTAACCCTAGACTTGAAGTGGTTACGATGGCAGGGGTTGGGAAAGCACCCACATGGGTGTCTGTTCCTCAAAGTAGCGGCTCTTGGGAAGGAGTTGTCTGAGTGGAACTTCTTCTTTACTAAAGGAAATTTGTGACTCGAAAATCTCTCACGTTGTGTCTGTCATTGTTTAATTGGAAGCTGTTATGTGAATTCAGATTTTTAACAGACATTCTGCAATATATACTGATAATGTTTGTAAATTAAGCGGGTGAAAAATATCTAGCTCCATCACTGGATAATATTTGGGAAATATTAGAAGTGTAATCAACTCGTGGTTGCTTGTGCGTGCATACAGTGAAGAGCTATATTATTGGTTCTTTATTATGGAAAAGAAAAGTCCTGGTTGAATATAAAGTGGACATTTTGTTTAATTTTCGTGCTTAATCCGAGGAAAAATGCAATGGAAACACGGTGGTGGATTAGGGCGGTTTAGGATTCACGTGACGGGATTTACTTGGGAGGTTTTAAGAAAGGTCATTTTGAGCGCGTGGACAAAAGAACACCGTGCGAAAACTTCAGAACTTAAAAACAAATTAATCAAGCAAATTTCGAAGGAGGACGCAGCGCAAACAACACGTACACATTTACACACAGTTTCATGCATGGCTGTTTTTCAAAATGGACGCTTGTCTATCTTGGGCGCCGCCCGAGATCTAGCTATCTTTTTAACATTTTCAAAAGGAATGTGTCAGCGTACCAACATTTCAAAATAGGTATAATTGCTTTTGTTTATTAAACCTAACTTCCATCATAGCATCCCACAGTAACATCAAAATTTTGGCCATTGTTTCCTGTTGATTAATATCGATTTTTCTTACTATATCTTATAATTATCTGCGCATATTCATCAATATGTATGTCTTCTTTCACCATATTTAATGTTCAATTAAATATTATTTCTGTTTTTTTTTACTATTGGTCACTCAACACAAGGCCCAAGAGACAGTCAAAGTACAGGTTATAATATGAGGTTGTTGTAAGGGCGTGCAGAGGGGTGCAAAGCATGCATATTATAATATGCAGGATAGGTAACGGTTGACTTTAGAATTGAAAAGGTTGAGATTTTAGTGATCGTGGAAGTATCCTCTTGGGAGTCTATTCCACAAGGAAATACTTTTTAGAAAGAAGCGTCTCTCAGGGAAACCTCATCCTCTCTAGTGGCATACGAAGGGAAAGGAATTAGTCGTCAGTATACGTGCGTCATAGCGAATCATGGTTGTGTAGGTTTGGACTAGTGGAAACAAAGAACGTAATTCGCCCATATATTATGAAAATAGCGAGAGTATAGCGAGGGGCTTGCAATGTTTCGTCTGTAGAAAAGAGTTTGTAGTGTGTAAAACAGTTCATCACCCACAAGGCTTCGGAAATGCCTTTGAATTGTCCAGGGTGGGAAGTGAGGATTGTGTCGTTCCAGCCTAGATATGACAACAATAATCCTTTGGTCTAATCTTGATCATAGCAGGAGTCCGGTGTATATACTTAGGTGTTGAATATTACAAGCCAGTCCCCCCATCTCCGACCCATTGGGTTGTGCAAGAAAATTCTGAGGGGTGTTCGTCTGCCAAGTTCTGGTCATCTAGAATTTTGGAGGTGCACACATATAACTGTAACGACTTTCGTGGCGATTTTCTTCGCTTGTCTGCCGTTCACTGCATCAGGGATAACATCCAAGGTCGGCTGTATCTACATATACACCCGACTTCGCTATACTCACAGATTTGTCCACTTGTCCGCGATCGTATTTCAGAAAAAAAAAAAAAAAATAATAACGACAATTGTTTTTAAAGACACTGGTTGGGAGTTAGCAACAATACGGATTCGCATTTAACTGTGAGATCGTTCCTTCAGCATTGAGAGGTGGACTGCTATCTTACTAACTTCCAGCCACGGAAAAGAACCTTACATTGATTGCTTGTCGTTTCGGTCACTGCTGATTCCTCACTCCTGGCCGCTTGGCAGTTACTTACTCATTGACTCCTTGGCTGTCTTTGCTTATATGAATAATTGCTGGAGTAATATCCCCTCTACCCACTTGTGTTACGGATGTTTTAAGACCGACGCAAAGCCACGTGAGCGGTCAAATCTTCGAAGGACTACTTTTATGACTATCTAAAAAAATGAATTGATAAAATTCTTATGTTTCCCAATTCATAATGTAGACATAAATCCCCCCAAAACACTGACACGTAAGTTTAGTGAAAGATGGACTGGAGACAAAATTCCTACGAAAGAAAAGGAATTTACTTATCTTCTAAAAAAAAAATCGTATTTTTACATACTATTGTAATATCTACATAGATATTCACAAGAGATCAGAGTATATTCTTAGCTGTTGAATGTCACAAGTATTGATTGCTTAATACAAGTTTCATTCTAAATACAGAGTTATTCAAAAAGAATGAATCGATTTCATGACGTATTGCTTCACTTCTCAAGCATCGTCATAGAATAAGTCAATGATCATTTGAAAGAGGAGTTTTCCAAATTTCGAATCGCTACCACAGGTAAGCTGTAGTCGCGTCGTATCTCCAGCAACTTTCAATTGTTTTTTTACCACCAGAATGGTGAGTCCTCATCAAAAGGCGTTCTGCGTTTCTCGAGTTTGCGATAAATACGGTTATCTCGTTTCAGCGTGTTTTTTGAAGGTTATTCTACATTAATCCGCCCTCTCTTAAGAACATTCGACGGTGGTTTAAACAGTTTCAAGAATGTGGGTGTCTGTATGAGGGAAAATGTCCAGGACGACCACGAATTTCGGAGGAACAAGAGGCGAGAATTCCTGCTGCGTTTGAGGGAAGTCCACAAATCGAGCTAGCCGTGAGCTTGCAATGTCACAATCCACTATCTGGCGTCTGCTAAGAAGACGTCTACATTTGAAACCTTACAGACTACGCCTCGTTCTGGCCCTTACCAAGACCTTCCTCTTTGTGTTTGGCCTACGGGATCCCCAGATCTCACCGTGTGTGAGTTTTTTTTTCTTGTGGGGATACGTAAAAGATCGTGTTTATGTTCCCCTGCTACCCACTAACCTTGACGACCTTAAACATCGAATAACAACAGCGATCAACTCAGTGGACCGTGCTATGCGGATACGCGTTTGGGAGGAATTCTCTTATGGCATTGATGTTGCCAGTGCTTCAGGTGATGGCCACATTGAACACTTGTAAGACAGAAAATAAAAGTTGACTGCGAGTAGAATACTTGTGACTTGAGTTTTATATTGATTTTCCTCAATAAAATATTGCGTAATGAAATCGGTTCAGTCTTTTTAAATAACCCTGTACATTGACTTGCAAAATATCGGACATTTATCTTACAAATTCAAAGATTCTAGTAAATTATGGCCCACTAGTTTATTTTATAATGTAATGTTTTTATCTTGCGTTAAACTGAAAATAAATTATACTTTTCATTTGATAATTTTTGATATTTCTCAGTTTATCAAATCGAAATCCTCCATTTGTTTCTTCCAGCTCTTTAACAACTGGACTTGCGTCCCGGGGGAAGAGAATAATAACGCGCAAATATTTAATCTGTCTAGATGCTTTATGTGGCACGGAGACCGTATGAATTAGAATTTTTTCCACGGTTTAACACCGGCACTTAGACCTCAGCTACATAAGCCCGAACTCTTACACATTTATAACTAAGCCGTCATTATCAGCGTAGTGAAAGATACAAGATTCTGAACGGAGAAAGATCTGCTAAAGTGAGCCAGAAATATCTTCTTCTCGCATCTTTGCCTAGCATCGTTATTTTAAGAACACATCTAGAATTAATCCGGTCTACCAGAAGCCAAAGTAAGACCTGTATTCTACTTTATCGTAGATCAGTTATCGGCTCCCCCGACTCTTAGTCGATAATAGCGATCGATTTTTGAACGGTTCGATCATTTCAAGTCCGTCTCATCGGCTTCGGACAAGATTGCTTAAGCAAGTACTGGCCAAGGTTTACTCGGGTCGAAAATGTATATCTCCCCAGGTCAGCAGGTGCCGTATGTTACTCTCCAGGTAGAAATCTTATTCTTGTGAGTTTTTATTTGAAAATAAATGCAAATACTAACCTGCTTATGGAAGGGTTAAGTAGTTGGACACAGATCAATTTGCCCAATCAATTTTTGCGCCAGTTCCTATTTATTAGGTTAGTGCAAAATAATGACGTAATAATGTCGTTTTTTGACGTATATTTTAACGTCAAAAAACGACATTATTACGTCATTATTTCTGCACCAACCTAATATTATCCGTTAGAGTTACTTATTACTCACGTAGATTTATTTATTACTCCTTAGACTTATTTATTACTCACGTATACTTATTTATTACTCCTGAGACTTACTTATTACTCACGTAGAATTATTTATTTCTTAGACTTGCTTATAACTCACGTAAACTTATTTATTACTCTTTAGACTTATTTATTACTCACGTAGACTTATTATTTCTTAGACGTATATATTACTCACAGAGATACTCTTATAATTCGTTCTTTTTTCAATTTCCAGTAGACTGGTACAAATTGACAACATATCCTTAAGTAGCAAATGTACAATAATTAACCGTTTTTGCATGATGGGTTTCCTCCACCCAGCTATGGGTTAAGTAGTAAAACTATTATCGCTCCAAAATTGTTAAAACAATATTCGCCCAGAAAGTAACAAATGTACCGTAGTTAACAGTTTGTATGAAGGCAAATTCTCTCCCAGGTATGGGTTAAATGGTAATACTTCTAGCGCCACAAAATTGTTAATGTAATATACACTCGTAATGTGACAAATTTGCCATAGTTAACTGATGGACATTCTCCTCCCCAGCTATCGGTTAAATATTAAGATTTATATCGCTCTAGAATTGCTGATATAATATTCACTTAAAAAAAGAATTGTTCTCACAATTCAATTGTATGATAGGTTGTGGAATGCCCAGCTCAAGACTATACTCGTTTGTTTTATAAGTAATGATTTTACTTGTATTTCATTGTAATATTTTAATTGCTTCCTGTCCCAACTTATTCAAGTTGCTTCAGGTAGATGACAGTCAATCTAGTGCTGTGGTTCTCATAGATTTTTCCTCTGTGCCGCATTTTCGGAATGAAAATTTGCTCACGCCTCACCAAATTTTATGTGATAAAAAGTACATTAAAAAACAGAGAGATGGTTAAAGGGAGATAACTGCGGATTCGAAGTCAGAGAATTATCATTGATAACTATCTCCTCCAATTTGCAGACCCTAGTTACTATATTCTTAATACTTGATATAATGCAAAAATATCACAATGATAAAATCGATCAATAATTATTTATAACTATTTAGACTGGGACTCATGCATACAATTATAAGTAATCCATAATAATATTTTAAATTTTGAAATCATATTTATTTTTGGCATATGAATTTTTGAAACTGTTTCTAAATCTTTGATTGTCTTTCAATCATTCCACCTTGCCTGCTATCTTCTTCGCCACACCTGCTACCCTCTTCCGCCTCACCTGCTATCCTCTTCGCCACTCCTATTCTCTTCCGCCTCACCTGCTATCTTCTTCGCCACACCTTCTATCCTCTTCAGCCTCACCTGCTATCTTCTTCGCCTCACTTGCTATCCTCTTCCGCCTCACCTGCTATCTTCTTCGCCAAACCTGCTATCCTCTTCCGCCTCACCTGCTATTCTCTTCCGCCTCACCTGTTATCCTCTTCCGCCTCACCTGCTATCCCCTTCAGCAGCACCTATCAGTTGCATCGCACTGTTTGGGAACCACTTCTCTAGTGAATGGAAAAGCCTGATTTTTAAACTCCGCTGTTTGGTGATCATATCCAAATTCAAAAAACAAAATCCGGAGTGCGACCCCGACTTGGTTGTCAATACTGGCAAACTTCTGGCAAGTCTGCCCCCCACCAAATTATAATATGCCCTATATTCCCTTTGCCCTTGAGAGAGGTAGCACGTGGTCTGTGCAGCGCATGGCTTCCATGTACCATCGCCCAGGCTTACACCCTGGAGAGGTCACTCCGTTATCACTACCCGGTAAAAATATAATACGGATGAACATATACTCAAATGAGATGGAGATCACTGTATGCGATTAGTCAACCCAGGTATCAACGCTGGGAACAGCTAACCGATGATCACAATAGCTTGTGCCATGCTATTCAGAGATAATTTTAGAATTTCAGGATAAAGGTAAGCGTTTTTAGATATATAGTTTGTAGTTGATAAAATGTATTGTTGGTCATTTTACTATAAATAGGTATTGTTTGTTGGTTGATTTTGTTTAGCGACATATCAACATCTATATGGGTTATTTTATACCTTCATCTACATATATTTTGAACGCAGTTGTATGCCTTTAACCACAGATAAAATGTATTGTTGGTCATTTAAATATATATTTAATTCCTTAACTGTTCCTAGTTCCACCCTGACCCAGGGTGGTAACACCTGTTAGGGTCCCAGCTATGGGAAAATAGTGACATCCGGCAAACAAAAATCAACAATACATTTTTATAGCAAATTGTCAATCAATGCAACACTAAAAAATATAAAAATATATTTTTATAGTAAAATTACCAACAATATATTTTATGATCTACAAATTAAAAAACATATCTTTTACCCCGAAAACATCAAATTTGTACAAAATATTTAGATTTAGATTAAATAACCCATAGAGAGGTTGATATTCAAAGCAAACTAAACCCTATTCTGATATCCACTGATTCAAGCTTACCAGGTAGATTATGTATTATTTGGAGCCATAAAATTGTATGCAAAATATTTAGATTTCGGCATTAAATAACCCATAGAGGTGTTGATATGCTGTTGTAATAAAACAAGCGAACAAAACTAAACCTTGTTCTGATATCCATTGATTCAAACTCACCATTTAGATTATGCCTTATTTTTCTCTGTCCCTCTTGCCTTCAATCTGTCCTGTGAGTATCACATTTCTCAAGCCCTCTTTCCTCATTATATGCCCTAGAAATTTCAGCTGTCTCTTTCTAATGTTAAGTATAAGTTTGCTTTCTGTTTCCATTATCTCTAGAGATTCATGGTTTCTCACTTAAGAAAACCCGATATTCACAGGAAAGATAGAGAGCAAGAGTGACAGAGAAAAACAATGCATAACATGAGCTTGAATAAATGGATGGCGGAACAGGCCTTAGGAGCAATAACAGGAGGACAAAGTTTATTAAGACCTACAAGACACAGGAAGTTATGGAGAATCATGATCGTCTACGTCCTGAAAGAACACGGCACATAAATAAGAAAATTAGATTGATGGCAATGTCTCATCAATTTATCAGTCAAAATGCATGTATGTAACCGTAAGTTCGATGTTAAGAGTTTATTCTCTCGCACTTTTCGCATGTGGAACTTTCTACTGTCTTCTTGATTCTCAGTCAACTTTGATCTTCAAAAATTTAAATGCAATGTCAATTGTTATCTTCTGTCTTCTTAATTCTTGTTCTTTTATTGTCCTCTCTCCTTAATAGTAGTTTTTCTCATATTCTCTAATACTCAGTAACCGCTAGCATCCCAGTGGCTTTATTGCCTTTGATCTTCACAAATTGAAATGCAATGTCAATCGTTATCTTCTGTCTTCTTAATTCTTGTTCTTTTATTGTCCTCTCTCCTTAATAGTAGTTTTTCTCATATTCTCTAAAACTCAGTAACCCCAGCTAAACAAAATCAACCAACCAACTAATTTAATCATATTAATATGAGTGGTAATAGGAAAAGTATTTACGACGTCTAATCAAAAAGTATCGGAACCTGTTGTATAAAAAGAAAACTACAACATATATCAATTCAGCATTTAATCTCCTTCGAAGTAGCCCCTTTCTGAAGCCACTCACTTTATCCAGCGTCGTTTCCATTGATGGAAACATTTATGGAACTCTTCTTTTTGAGATGACGATCAGTTGCCTCCGTCGCATTATCTTGTAATTCTTTGACGTCTTGTAATCTTGTTGCATTCAAGTGGGATTTGATTTTTTGAAAGAGAAAAACGTCGCAAGGGGCGAGATATGGTGAATATGGTGGTTGTCCGCCTTTGAACAAAAACTGCTGCGTAATCAATGATCACTGATGGAACCTCTTTTCTGTGGTGAGACGACCACACTCTACACATTTTCCTTCCAAGAATTAATTCTTATAAACAACACTTATAAACGAGAGAATTATACTTTTAGATCAGACCTCGTATCTGTATATATTTTAAAAGTTTTTTGCTCGTTTAAACCTTTGGTCATAACATTAATTTTGTCTTAATAGAAACTCGTCAAATGTCTAGGAAATGTTTTGACTGTTGATGGAAAATTGGCACAGAAATCCGAAGACGCACTGGAATGGAAAAAGATGACTCCCAAAAGCCAAATAGACTATTAAAAACAGTAAATCGCATTAGAAATATAGAAAAGAATACTGAACTGCTATGTAATATATGTCCTCCTACATGGCAGTGAATGCTAAACAATTTCCTTACAGATGAAGATGAGACTCGAGGTAACGGAAACGTGGTTCTACAGAAGGATACTGAGAATCAGAAAGACACAGTTGGAATTTCTTGAACATAACAATAAAGGAGGGATTGGAGAAACACATGAAGAAAGGAGGGCTTGGAGAAACACATGAAGAAAGGAGGGCTTGGAGAAACACATGAAGAACGTTGCACTGTGCGTCTACCCCAAGAGGACATGCCCAGACTCTTGTGTGGTTGCTTCTTTGCACTTTATACACTATTTACATTATTCGGACTATTGTCCTCATCTTTGTCGCCATATTTATCACAACATCTCGGCCGTTGTACGCTCCTGCCTTCTTCAGATGGTTGGAATGTCGAACTGAACCCTTTATTTCACTCACTGGGGTAGACTGTTCTAGTTCCACATGCCATGTCTAATGGATGTCAAAATTATCAGTTATCTCCTGTTAATTCCCCTTTCCAAGTTCTCCACTGCCTTAAACAGGTATTGAACTCACTCTTTGGGTCCTGTCACTGGATCTAACTAACGCTTTTATCCACTGTTCAATGTGTTCTTGAGGACATATGTGTATGAATTTCTGGGTATTATAAACCTAATATCTTCAGCAACCATTTTTTAATTGCAATTTTTCTGTTATCATTTCATGTTTTTCCAGAGCTCATATTGCAATTTTGTTGTTATTATCACTTTTCTCTGGCACTCCTTATTACTGGTTCTCATATTGTATTCATTTCTATGCTTGGTCCGCTCAGGAGAATCACCTGAAGAAGAACGGGGCGTACAACGGCCTAAACGTTGTGACAAATATGGTGACAAAGATGAAGACAATAGTCCGAATAACGCAAATAGTGTACATAATACCTCATCTCAGAAATATAAGTAGATTTAATCTTTCTTTTAAAATCAAGGATCAAGCGTTATCTATCCTCTTTATGTTCATAATCTTTATTTTCTACCTCTTTTTCTTCTATTCATATCACACACGTCATACACCAGAACCATTTTTAAAAGTTATTGTCAACTTTGAGGGATTCTCAAGCCATCCATTGGGTGAACATTAGGATAAATAAAAAAACAGAAATCGAGCGGCAGTTTTGACTTATTATACTCTAGACATTTACCTCGTTTTAACGGATGAAAGGGGAAAACATCGGTCCAATAATGCCTATTATTAATGCCGATAATGTTCGTAGACACTAATAGCCATAATTACATTACGAAATAAAGATCTTACTATCTTACATATCTATAAGTCTACCATTCGTCCATGCTTAGAATATTGGTGCCAAATATAGTCTAGTGCTCTTGCAATTTACCTGCAGCTCCTTGATAAAATCAAAAGAAGAATCAGCAATATTATTGGCCCTGACCTGACATCTTGGCTTCAGTCACCCACCCACCATCATAAGGTTACCTCCCTCTGCCTTTTCTATAAATACTTTCATGGTAATTGTTCGGGTGAGTTCTATACTTTAGTACGGAGATTTTTTTCATATAAGCGCAGTCGAGATCTCATAAATTGAGTTAACAGTTTCTTTTTTCTCACTTCTCGCTTGTGGAACTCATTTCCGACTCTATGCTTTCCAGCTAACTTTAATCTGTACAAATTTAAATGCAATGTCAATTGCTATCTACTGTCCTCCTGATTACTCTTCTATTGTTCTCGCTCCTTAAAATCAAGTCCATTTCTAAATCTTCCACACCCAGTAACCCCTCGTGTCTCAGTGGTTTTAGTGCCTTGCTTAGCGTGAACTTGATTATTACACTGTACATTTAATCAAGCTGACTATTCAATCTTACACTGTAAAATACTTGTATACTGTAAATATGCACTATTCAATGCTACTGTTAAATTCACACTTTTTTGCTTTTCTACTTTTACTCCAGATGTTATGGTTACAGAAAATGGCGATTATAAAGCCACTTAAACACACTGGCATATAAAAAAAGTGGAAAGCCCAAGTTGTAATAATCAAAACAGGTGGTTACACTAATGTAAACAAAGTGACGGCTTGCTAAATACCGGTCAGCTCGCGAAGCAGTGGCTTGTATCCATCATGTCTACAACTCCGTCCGTAGCGCACGGGACTTCCAAACTGAGCCGGCTGCTCCAGATTTTGTCCGTTGCTTCCTATATCCGTTGAAGGGAGGCCTGTAATGCCTATAGGTACGGGTGAATAGTCATTTTCTCCACCCTTTCGCACAGACGCAAATTTTAAGCCTATCGCTCCTCTGTCGGTGATTCATCGGCAAATGTTCAGACAAGCGCTATTCCTTAGTTCTACAAGTTCAGACCTTTGCAGCAAGGTCATGCTATGCCGCATCCACGGAGTCGAATCCTACTCTTTCCGCCGTATTACAGAATTTAAGGAGAAATTGCCACTCAGCTTTCCCTGGAACAGCTACTTTATGGGACAGACTTCTACGCTGGTACTTCCTTGAACAATCAATTTTTATCTATCCTCCTTATCCTCGTATTTTTTACTTCCTTCTAAATTATTTTCTATTCATATAAAAAAAACTCATTCATTGTTACCGGCCGACTGTAACTCTCTAGCTTGACTGTCTCTCGAGATTTGTAATTGGATGAAATTTACTAAAAAATGAATATATATTTCCCCATCTGGTACAAACTTGAGTCTCGTCTGTTTGCATAGGAAAAGCTGTCACCAACAAAATACTATGATGATAAATATTAGATTGATTTTTTTTTTATCAACTTTGTCATTGTTATTGATCTATCTTCTCTGATTACAGTAGATGTAGGTCAAAATTGTGTACACCTCTCTGGATAAAATAAGAAGCAATTGGTCAGCACGCGCTGCGTGCAATGCCCGTTTTCCGTGACTGTCCAAGCGTCGAGTCGACCAGATGACCAATTACTTGATCAATTGATACAGTCATCTTAATCGAATTAGAAGAGTGAACAAACAGATGATAGCAACTTCATCAATTAAATTGGTCGGGCGAGTTCAAATTCCGGTCAGCACTACAGATATCAATTTTCTATTCATAATATTGACAAACACATGAATGTAAAGCTTTATTGCTCTTTTTTTGACTGCCATTTATAACGTTGGTGTAAGTTGATTTGTTTAACGACATATTTTTATGGCTCATTTAATGGCGAAATTTAATTTTCTTGGGAGCTTTGAAGAAATAAAAATATATGTTATTCTGTTTTCGCAATTGAATACATGGTAGATGATACTCAGCTTTTGTGTATATACATGTTTTATGGACATAATTACTAGAGGCGGTGACGTGTGTGTTTTCTGTTGTAGTTTTGTTGAGCTTATATTTTGGAATACAGTTTGATTTCTTTAAGTAATTGTAGGATATTATATGGATTAATGTCATGAAAGAGTTCTTTCGTGTTGGTTGGTCGGTTGATTTCATTTAATGGTATATCATCAACAATGGTTTATTTATTGCCGAAATCTTAATAATTTGAACACAATTTTATGGCTTTAACTAAATATATTTTGAATGCAATTGTATGCCTTTAACTAAAGATAAAATGTATTAATGGTTATGTATTGTCGGCCATTTTTTTAATATAAAAAGGTATTTCTAGTATTTTTATTATTAAAATGTATTTTTATCCTTTCATAGTGTTTATGTTTGTGGGGTCAATTATTTTCCCATAGCTGGGACCCTAACAGGTGCTACTACCCTAGGTCAGGGTGGACCTTGGAATAACTGTAATTAAGAGATGGTTCCAGGCTCCTAAAAACCTCCAATCAGAGGCCTTGCTGCCGGATGTAGTTTATTGTCATACCCAGGACTTTATAACGTTGGAGTCTTGAGGTTCTTTTAGAAATATTGTATTCACAAGCATTATCATTCTTCCACCTCCTTATAGTTGGTCGGAACTCCACTGAAAATCCCTTTGGTCCTGTATTGCTATCCCTATATCCCCAAAGTCCAACCCCGAATCCCGAGGTATGGTGTCTGTGAAAGTCAATTTTCGTGACAAGACACTGCCAGAAGGATGCCATAGGAGTAAGGATGAAGCGATTTCCTTGTTCGTAGTGGCCGGCAAACTGGCGCTGCATGAGATCTCCAATTGATGTTCTGGATTTTTCTAAAATGTGCAAGTTTCTGATCCATACAGTAAGACTGGTTCAATCAATGTCCGAAAGGTTTGGATGGAAAGTTCGAACGCCAAATCTGGCGAAGTTTGTTACACACATCCCACATAAGAGCTTTATGATGCTAGATTCAAGATATTTGAAGTCCTCAACTCTTTTGATGGATGTATTATTGAGTGACTTCAACTCGGATGGTTCAGGGGAGGTTGTGGCATATTAATATTGTGAGAAAATGGTCAGTTCCTTCTATCGCCCGTACAGGCTCTCCCTGCCATCATTTATAAAAGTCTGATCAAACCCAAAGTGGAGCATTGCTCACTGTTTTGCAGTTAAAACAGGTAAATGCAACCGATAATTCTACTTCAAAAGTTTCCCGCACTTCCCACCTGCGAAACGCCCCTCCGATTTCTTGCTTCTCTGATAATCACAATCTTGGAAAAAATTAAATGCAACGTCAATTGCCATCTTCTGTCTTCTTGAACCTCTTCCTTTTTTGTCCTTTCCATAATCCTCCTTATTCTCAGTCTTCTCACTTTCACTTGCTGTAACCCCCCACACTTCATCTTAGTGGAATTGTCGCCTTGCTTAGGGCGAAACGTTTAAAAAAAATATCCGGGTTGGATCTGACTCTAGCCGCATTTTTCAGATTCGGCAGAGTTCAAAAACGTTTATGCCGGCTTGTGGTTGATAAATTTTTTTTCCACGCTACAACCCCCTTCCCCACAGACAATACATTATTATCCTTTATCGCTATTTCTATAACAGACGCTCGGCCGAGCTACATTATTTCTTTTCATATTCTATGGTTCAAATTAATGTACAACCTCCCCCCCACAAAAAAACCCTTAATTCAAGAATCAGACCAAATCATTTTTTTAAATATTTATTCACATTGATATTAAACAGTTTTTTGTCTGCTGTTCGTTTTTTTAATCACTTCACCGCAAGTAAGGCAATAAAGCCATTAAGATACAAGACGTTACTGAGTGTTAGAGAATATGAGAAAAACTACTCTTAGGGAAAGCGGACAATAAAAAAACAAGTATTAAGAAGACAGAAGATAACGATTGATATTGCATTTAAATTTTTGAAGATCAAAGGCAATAAAGCCACCAGGATGCAAAAGGTTACTGAGTGTTAGAGAATATGAGAAAAACTACTATTAAGGAGAGAGGACAATAAAAGAACTAGAATTAAGAAGACAGAAGATAACGATTGACATTGCATTTAAATTTTTGTGATACATCTTTCCTCGAAAACTGGTATCGATATATAAAAATTTAGATATCGTTATCACACACACACACACACACACATATATATATATATATATATATATATATACATATATATATATATATATATATATATACTTAGCAGTTATCTTGTCCACATATCTCCATAACCTGTGTCCCTTATTCTGTAACCCTCAACTTTGAGTAACTCTTGGGTCTTGTATGGGCTCTGCACCATCGTAAAAAGATAAAATAACCCTGAAAGGTTACGATATTTTTTCCTCTTTCTAATATTTAAATTCAATTTTTTCTTTATTTCATCGCCTCAATTTTATATACACGCGGTGTATTCTAATATTTTTGAGAGCGCCCTTTGCGTCAGTCTTTTTGTCATGAAAAATCCACGATACTACCGGTGTATGACCTCTTTAAAATATTAGTTTGCGTTTGCTGTTTCCACCAAAAGCAACGTTTACTTTTGATTAAAAAAAAACATACCAAATCACCTATTGATCTATGTCCCACATTTTTCATATAATTATCTAATATCCCGAACGTCCTTCCCTTTCTCCTTCAGCCACCACGCCTTTTTTCCACTCTCCTTTTCCCCCTATCTAATGCTTGCTACAACAACGACTTCACTTCATCGATTTCTTTACTGACAGCGCGGACCCCGTTAGCGGAACTTGTCTTCCGTTTTTCTTATCGACACTCACGCATAACAGATAGATACACTGTTACGCGCACACAAATAACGCGAGCATCAAAGTCTTTCAATATGGATGCTTACGAGAGGAAAAACACACATGCGCACACATACGGGAATACATTAATGACTATATCTACGCACATTGAAACGAGACCCCCCCTCCGCCATTTGCGCGCAGACGCGTGCGCATGCGCATTGGATTGCACTTACAAATTTTAGATAATTTTGGTTGTGTAATTACGTTTTTATAGATGTCTCTAGGTACGACGAACACACGTGCACAAACAAAGTGTTTACAGACACACACCCACATGTACCCTAATGTAATATATAACAAAAAGAAGTGTCTGTCTGTCTGTTTGCCCGTTATAATGTAAACTCAGTCACTACTCGATAGATTTTGACCAACCTTGACAGACAGACAGTCTATTACGCGTACACTATATAAATTTGATTTGGGTCAAACCTGAAAGGTTAAAAATAAGGTAAATGAAATCGCTTGGTGCTTAAATATTTATTCCCAAGTTTGCAGCTCTTTCTATGTATTTAGAAATTCTTGATAAAATACAAAGAATCTGCAATGTTACCAGTCCTGACCTGGCATCTTGGATTTAATCCCACCCCTTAACGGAGTTTCCCTCTCCCTTTTCTATAAATACTTTTGTGGTAATTGTTTTGGTGAACTTTCTTCTTTGGTACTTAGACTTTATGAAGTTTAAGCGCAGTACTAGATTGGCGATAAGGTCTCATCATTTTGCAGTAGAACTGGCTAGCTGTAACAGCAAGTTCTATGCTATGAGTTTCTTTTCTCGCACTTTTTACTTGTGGAACTCTCTTCCAGTTTCTTGCCTTCTAGTCAACTCTGATCTTCAAAGATTTAAATGGGCAGTCGTACCACCCTAACAAATTTAGTTGGGGTGGGGGTATGTAAGCTTGTGGCGACGTTACAGTGATATTAAAATCAACTCTTTTCCAGAACTGACTGATCTACTGCAATATGATGATGTGAAGTGAAACATTTATTGAGACCAAACTGCCTGTATCCGCATAAAAAATAAAACGAAGAAATACACATAAATAGAAGGAGATTTAAGACAATGGTGAGTCTTTATATGAGTTTCGTTTAATCTTTATAGCGAAGCGATACAAACTTTCATAGTGACGTGACCCTACAAGAACTACAAGTTCAAAAAGAATTTATTACTGGAAAGTGAAACTTTAACTGTATAAAATTGAAAGACTATATTGAATCAATTACTAAGACTGCAGCTAAGAAGGTTGGTCCATTGTGTCGTTCTATACAATTTTTTTTTCACGCCAGAATGTATTTTACATGTTTATAAGTCTACCATTCGACGTTGCTTTGAATATTTTTGCCACATATGATCTGGTGCCACTTCTATATATTTAGAGATTCTTAATAAAATCCAAGTAAGAATCTGCAATATTATTCGTCCTGACCTTGCATCTCGGTATCAGTCATTTTCCCACAGCCGCAACGTAGCTTTCCTTGTACCTTTTCTATAAATATTTTCATGCTAGTTATTTTGATAAAATTTCCACTATCCTACCTAGACTTTATGAATTTAAAGTACTAGATTGGTGACCAGGTTTCATCATTTTACTGTTGAAACGGTTAGATGTAACCGTAAGTTCTATGCTGGCAGTTTCTTCTATCTCACTTCTTGCTTGTGAAACTCTTTTCCGGTTTGTTGCTTGCCAGTCAACTTTGATCTTTACAAATTTAAATGTAATGTCAATCATTATCTTCTGTATTCTTAATTCTTGTTCTTTTATTGTCCTCTCTCTTTAATATTTGTTTTTCTTATTTTCTCTAACACTCAGTAACCCCTTCCGTCCTAGTGGCTTTATTGCCTTTGATCTTCAAAAATTGAAATGCAATGTCAATCGATATCTTCTGTCTTCTTAATTCTTGTTTTTTTATTGTCCTCTCTCCTTAATATGAGTTTTTTCATATTTTCTAACACCCAGTAACCCCTTGTACCCTAGTGGCTTTATTGCCTTTGATCTTCAAAGATTTAAATACAATGTCAATCGATATCTTCTGACTTCTTAATTCTTGTTCTTTTATTGTCCTCTCTCCTTAATTGTAGTTTTTCTCATATTCTCTAACATTCAGTAACCCTTTGCATCCTAGTGGCTTTATTGCAATTGCTCTTAAAAAATTTAAATGCAATGTCAATCGTTATCTTCTGTCTTCTTAATTCTTAATGTTCTTTTATTATCCTCTGTAATTAATAGTAATTTTCACTAACACTCAGCAACCTAGTGGCTTTATTGCCTTGTTTTGTGGTGAAATGATTTTAAAAAAAAGAGAAAGAAGTGATATTGATTTCATATGAAAAAATGAAGAACTCCTAGATAAGGTACTAAAGCGAAAAATGAAGTAACCATCCTGAATTCCCCAATTCCTCCAATGGTCAAGGAATTCAGGATAGGCTCTAGCAGAGAGAGCGCTGAGTAAGGCACTATTCTAAGCTTTATGGTTGGAAACGCCATGTTGTGCCTACCTGTTTTAACTGAGCTTGACAAAAAACAAAAAGAAAATAAAAAAACAAAAAACAAAGTATCTTCGAAGAACACGATAAAGCTTCAGAAAAAACAACACACGTGCCGAAGAATTGAAATGCAGTCAAGGCTCCATCATAATCACCTAGCTACGAGATTCTTTTGCTGGGGGGTAAAGTGACGTTACGCCGGATACGAGACGCCAGGGTCGTCAATTTGTACAAAAACAAAGGCGTCACGATATTTTCTTCCTCGCCATCACCGCGCAGAAAGACGCCAGTGCTCGCAGAAATGATTTATCATAAATCATAGTACGGATTACGAGCCAAATGCTTAAGCATGACCTTCTCATCCGGACAGTTGCCGGATAAATTCAACGAACAAAAACAGATCCATTTTTATTGTATTCATAGATCTTAAGATGGATCATCAGGGAAAATTCATTTCACAATGCTTTCCAAGATTCCATGGCCACCCAATGTAGCAGTCATAATTTAAAACACTCTCGGGCTAATGTTCTCAGCTGACATGAATTGAAAATATTATATTGAATCCATTTGCTGCTAAGTTGGTCCACTATACCGTGTTAGATAATCTTTCTCTCCAGAATCAATCTTACCCGTCTACATTTTCGATTGATTACTTTATATTCCAACAACGAACCCCCTTTACCTTGCATCAGTATGGCTGATGCTAACCTCCGGATAAGTGACTCATTGCACCTTCTTGGACTAATGTTTTCAGATGACATGAAGTGGAAAGACTATATTGAATCAATTGCTAGGTCTGCAGCTAAGAAAGTTTCTTCGACATAATCTATCTTACATATTTATAAGTCTACCATTCGTCCATGCTTAGAATATTGCTGCCACATATTGTGTGTTGCTCTTTTTATATATCTAGAGATCCATGATAAAATCCAAAGAAGAATCTGCAATATTATTGGTCCTGATCTGGCGGTTCAACTGCAGTCACTTTCCCACTCATGTAAGGTTGCCTTTCTGTGTCTTTTATCTATATATCTTGAGATCCATGATAAAATCCAAAGAAGAATCAGCAATATTATTGGTCCTGATCTGGCGCCTCGGCTTTAGTCACTTTCCTATCGTCGTAAAGTTGCCTCCCTGTGCCTTTTCTAGAAATACGTCCATGCTAATTGTTCGTGTGAGCTCTTAGCTATGGTAACTAGACATTTTGAATTTAAGCGCAGTACTTGACTTACGATGAGGTCTCATCAATTAGCAGTTGAGCTGACTAGATGTAACCGTAATTTCTATGCAAACAGTTTCTCCTCTTGCACTTCACGCTTGTGGAACTATGTCCCAGATTTTTGTTTTCGTCAACTTTATGCTTCAAAAATTTAAATGCAAATTATCTACTGTCGTTCTCTGTCTCTTTTGTTCTGGCTCCATAGTAATGTTTCCATTTTCTAATGCTTCCACACTCAACAGACTCTTGTGTCTTAGTAGCTTTATTGCCTTCCTTGAGGTGAACTCGCTTAAAAATATATGTGTGTGTGCGTGAATGTGTATGTGTGCGCGCGTGTGTGAATTTAGGCTGGTATTTCAAGCCTTAAGTGGCAATTTTCCGAGAGATGGTGTCTCGATCAAAAATATTTCATATAGTTGGACCGTGAGTGCCTGAGTTGGGCATCAAGATGAGCATATGGCCCTGGAAAACCTTGCCCTAAGCCATTATGGCGAACCCTCTGTCAGGCAGAAGTGACCTTGCTTTGCGCGAGATTAATCCTGACCCTGCTTCAACAAACATGCCTATGTATGTATGAGTTGGGATCAAATATGGAACGGAAATTGTTCATGCTCAAATTTGAGTAAATGGATGGCGGAACAACGTTTAGGAGAGATAACAAAAAGACAAAATTTATTACGAGCTACAAAGGACAGGAAATAGTGGAGAGCAATGATCACGAATGTCCTGAAGTCACACAGAAGAAGAATGAGTTTGTGTAAATGGATGACAGAACAAGGTTTAGGAGAGCTAAGAAAAATACAAAATTTATTAAGAGATACAAAAGAGAGGAAATTGTGGAGAGCTGTGACCGCCAACGTCCTGAAGGGTACTTAGAAGAAGATTGTATATTCATGTATATAATTTTGTTTACACATTCCGAAGTCTATAATATTTAAATAATTTATATCCTTTCTGCTAAAACGTAATTACTTTCCGAACACGCGATTAAATCATTTTCTAAACATTTTTCGTATCAGTGAATTTTATTGTCTCTGTTCTGGATAAGAAATCGGAGAGCAGAGTTCGAATTCCACTCGAGATTGTTATATTCACTTATGTGCAAATGCCCGTCATAATCCATCTGTTTACAGACAGACTGGCCTCTTTAGCTTTGGTTGGCAAACCAGTCTAGGAGAAGGGCAATTCTGAATTAAAAACCCGAGGAGAGTCGTTGGAAACGATATAGCATACGGTGTGGCAAAAGCAATGCTTTTTTTTTTTTGCGAGCCGGGTTAGATAAAATGATGTGGCGCAGTTGAGTAGACCTAACACCACCCAGCTTTCTTGTCGGGTGGGGACTGAAAGATCTTGCTTAGAGGCTCAAACCGAAAACAATTCCTGAATTAAAACTAGCAACTTCTGATAGATTTTCTGAAATTATTGTAGAAATGTGTCAAATGGTTTATCGAGGGGTTGCTCATAGGGTTCAGCGTAGTATTGAACATGAAGGCGAGCATTTTGAAACATGTTAAATAGTCTGTTAATCATAACAAATCATGTTTTGACGTGACAATCCTGTGCGTGTCCACCTCTTCGCTAGTTTGCACGAACTTTACGCCTTGCCAATACCTAGTAAATAAGGCACTGTTCCATTTTGATCGCATGGAAAGAGAGGGGAGGTACTACTTGGTTTCAGTGAGAAAATGAAAGAAAGAAGGTAGAAGTGTTTAACGTCTCCTGCCAATACCTCATAATAATGGACTATTCCATTTTGATCGTGTGGAAAAACAAAACATAAATCAGATACGCTACTTGGTTTCAGTGAGAAAATAAATAAAAGAAAGAAGGTTATATAGAAGTATTTAAAATCTGTTTCAGAGAAATGGAGAAAGTTGTCAATTTACAATCTTTTCATTTGTATCCCCTTACTTCTTAAAATAATGAACAGCATTCACATTTATGATTGTTATTGAAATATTTTGTTAAAGTTGTTAAGCTCAATTATTTAACGATGCAATTGGGGAATTTCTAAGGATATTTTATTGTCATAGAATTCGTCATGAGCTTATTCAATCATTAAATTAAGAATTAAAATTCATCAGAATATTAAAATAGAAAAATCGTAAAACTTTCACGGATTTTTCTAGTACTTATAATTTTTCTTAAATTATTGTAATTTATTTTTTCCAATACAAGTTCATAATTTAAAAAGAGTGTTACTTTTGTCACGCCCTGTATTTAAATAAATCTATCTTACATTTCTTTTTATATCCTTTCTGGTAAAACTTTATTACAGCGGGAACACCCAAAGATATATTGCATGTTCGCGGATGTAATGTCTTCTAAATATTTTTCTACTATTATCATCAGCGGCAACCGAATTCTGTCCCTTATTTTGATCAACGACTTACCTAATGGCATTAATCCCCAATTCCGTATCTATGCTGATGATACTCCTATCTAAATAGTAAGCCTGACCTTCAATCTGTTGTTAACTGGAGCAAGAAGTGGCTTGTCAATTTCAACACCTCCAAAACTTAACTGCTGTTTATTAATCATCTTAAAGTGCCTTTTGGCCTTCCATCAATATGGTGGATGCTGACTTCCAGGAGATCAACTCACTGTGCCTTTTTGGTCTCGTTTATTTATTTATTTTTTTTTTGAATTGGAACGATTATAAGAAATCACTTAGTTCACTGTGTTGTACTAGACAATTTTTCTTGCCAGAATCAATCTTGCATCTTTATAAGCCTACCATTCATCCATGTATGGAATATTGTTGACACATCTAGTCTGGTGCTTCTGCTTTATATCTAGATATCCTTGACAAAATCTAAAGTAGAATCTGCAATATTATCTGTCTTGACCTGGCATCTCGGCTTCAGTCAATAGTAACGTAGTTTCCCATTGCTTTTTCTATAAATATTTTCAAGGTATTCTGATGAACTTTCTTCGTTGGGATTACGATTCCACGAATTTAAGATCATTACTAGATTGGCAGTTAGGTCTCATAATATAACAGTTAAAATTGCTACATGTCTCCGTTATTTATATGCTGATAGGTTCTTCTCCCGCACCTTTTGCTTGTTGAAATCTCTTCCGGTCTCTGGCTTTCTTCTCAACTACAATCTTCAAAAAATTAGAATGCAGTGTCAGTGGTCGTCTTTTCCGATATCATCAGTTCGAGGCTCTGTATTTATGCTGATGACACAACGAATTGCTTTCTATCTTAATTCCTGGTTCCGCTAAAATGCTCTTAGCTTACTTCACTATAAAGAAGCACATCTAATAATTCTACCAAACCAACGAATAAAGAACTCGTCTAGATCGTTTTGCATCAACGTGTGTTCTCCAATCATCTCAGGGCTCTATCCTTGGATCTACTCTGTTCCTTATTGTTGTGAGACCGTAACATACCTACAACATGGACTCTTCCAGGACTATATAAAGTATGCGATATAACACTCTAGGAGAAGAGGAGGAAAGAGAGAGAGAGAGAGAGAGAGAGAGTATTCTAATATCATAGTATCAGCCACGTACGACTACCAATATTGGACACTAGCACATAGTAAGCTCCGCTTACACTTACACTATCTTTGTAACCTTTTTGTTTAATATATCTTTCTTACCTCTAATCCGTGTTCCGTGTTTTCCTTCCGTGGTCCCGACTTTGGGCCCACATCACTTATTTTCATCAACGACCTTTCCGATATCATCAGTTCCTGACTCGGTATCTATGCTGATGACACAACTAATTGCTCCTATCTTAATTGTAAGCCTGACCGTTTCGATAAAATCAAACTGGCAGCTGATCTCAAAAATTACCTTCAATCTGTTGTTAACTGGGGCAATAAGTGGCTTGTCAATTTCAGCGCCTCCAAAACATAACTGCTCTCTATTAATCATCTTAAAATGCCTCTTTAGCCTTCCATTAATATTTCTGATGCTGACTCCAAAGAGATCAACTCACTTGGTCCAAATCAATGATTCTCAACCATTTTTTTTACCTTTTACTCTTGTTTTTCATTTGGTGGACCCCAACATAGCCATTTGATGAAAATAAAGCATATTTTATTTAGTTTAGGAATTATATTATAGAAATAGTAAATGTATATACTTTATTTTGAAGTCAAACTGGAAAATTTATGTAAACTAGTAAAATAATCATACTTATTATAAAACCCAGGTTGTGTGTGTGTGTGTTTCGTTTATATATTGGATCGGATTTCCTACATTTTTCAACCGATTTCAACAAGGACTACGTAAAATTACCTAGCGGTGGTTCTGACAGCGTCAAAAATTGGAAAAACACAATTGTTTTTGCACGAAATAAATTTGAAAACATGATTAAGAGGCATCGCTGTCGAGAATGAAAGGGGGACAACTCATATCGAGTTATACTTATTATAAAACCCAGGTTGTGTGTGTGTGTGTGTGTGTTTCGTTTATATATGGGATCGGATTTCCTACATTTTTCAACCGATTTCAACAAAACTTCACCTTTTTTTGGCAGGTTGTGTTTCTTATTGTCTTGCACACTTTTTTCTTTATTTTTACATTCAGATTGCTTTAAAAATTCCATTTACAAGACAATTGTTTATAATAAAATTCTATTCAATCGGTAGACTCATAACGATTGAAAACAATGTTTTTGTTTGAGTTTGGGTTTGACCAATTCGTAAAAAAAAAATTAAAAAAAAATAATAATTAAGACATGCGTGTCCGTCAACCTTAAACAATAATCTTTGTCAATTTTATTTTTCAGTCTTTATGATGGTCGATACTTGATCTATCTCTTACTGTTACGCCGGGCTCTACTGCTAGTTCATAAGAAACCATTTTAAAGTATCCGAGTAATTAATAAATAAAATATGCAGATTTATTCAACAAGATCCCTGTGGTAGATGCTGCTCTGCAGGGTTTTTTATATTCATCTTCATCGATGTCAATGATAGTTAAAGATCACCCCATTTCACAATGTCTTACTATATTCATTAATTTATATTAATATTTTAGTCTAGTTTATTAATATTTTAAATTAATATTATCATTTATTATTAATATATTAATTTATATCATAAATTATAATCTTTATATATCCTTTTCAGTTTTTATTCAGCTTTTACAATCGAAACATCTGGTAGAGTAAAAGGAATTCTAACTTACACCACTTGACCTTGTTTTCTGCTAGTTTTAGAATTGTTTTTCTATTTTTAGTATTTTAATATGGCATAGATTACGGCAGAAATTCCACTTCTTAGTTGTAACAATGGTTCCAAAGTGAAATTGCTCTATGGACCACTAAAATATTACCATAGACCCCAATTTATTATTTTTCTCTGTGCACCCCCAGTAAAGTACATATGGATCCCCAGAGCCCATATGGACCCCGGTTGAGAATCACTAAGTGGAACGTTTTACACCGAATCAAATGCCAAACCTGATACTAGGAAATCTGTTCTCTGTGCCATGTCCTTGTCATAATCTATTCTATATATTTATAAATCTACCAAACCATTTTGACTTCCATCAATACGCCTGATACTAACCTCTAGGAGTGTAACTAACTCTACTGGATTTGTTTTCCACTGTCATTAAGTGGGATGGTTTTAATGAATCAGTTACAAAGTCTGCTGCCAGGAAAGTCGATTCTCTAATCGTGCTAGACAATTGTTCTTGCCAGAATCTATCTTGCGAATTTACAAATCAACCATTCGTCCATTAATTTCATTGCTACCATTCCAACGTGCATTGATATGATTTCAACGTAAACCAAGTTTTACACCTTCCTAGTCTCGCCTTTTCGGCCTACGAAGGCTGGAGTCAGTTGGCCAGCGATATCAATGACACGCTCGCTAGCTTATTTTTTACCGGCATCGTGTCTCACTCACCTGATAAAGTTAAGACAACATGGACGCATTTATACGTTGCACACGGTTATCTAATCGATTACATATGCCAGCGAGCCGTTCACACCTTGTAGATTTGCCAGACACGGGCTCCAGTGGAACGTTAATGAACGCCAAGGGTGCGGCCTAATTTAATCCGATACAAGAATCTACTGCCTCATCTGTGGGAGTTGCCGTGCCTCTAAATTTGGATCGCACTGTCATCAAAGTCTAACTGGAATGGAGTTGTCGCGTCTTCTATAGGGATTTGTTAAATATAGATACACAAAATTAACAAAGAACGAAAGAAAAATTAGTTGCTGCAGAAATACTACACTCCAGATTCCCAGAAAGTAGTATACAAATGATTCATTCAATCTGTATATATATATATATATATATATATATATATATATATATATATATATATAGGCTCATTAATGTGGATAAATCAGATACCTAGATATTAGCAACCGTGTATGCACACTAACGCGTACATACACAGGTAAGCGAATAAATATTTATTCAATTTAATGTAAGGTGTAAACAAAACAGTGCTCAATGTGGTTAGAATGAGCTAAGAAGTATATATATATATATATATATATATATATATATATATATATATATATATATATGTTATAAGTTAATAGACTTAAAATATGGTTTTTCGCTACACAGTTCCAACCATGTTTCAAAAATGAAAGCTAAAAGCCCCGAATTTAATTTTGAACTTAAATTAAAGACATTAGTTCTATTTCATCCTCAAGCGAAAAAAAATGTCTGTGTAGAACAATTACGACTAAGTAGTGAGTTCAATTCTCACTGTGCGCCCCTTACATTCAGCCTTGTGCCACATCCAAACTACGCTTGAAAAATCACTATACATATGTCTGTGTGTATATGTCGGCGCGTGTGTGTGTGTGTGCTAAATTATTATCACGTTCTTACAAATCTGAAAGTGATATACAATATAGAAAAAGTAAACACACACACACGCACATATATATAAATATAGGAATATCATTTTTTAAAAACCCGTAATCAACCTATAATATATAGACTGCGCCAGCATTGCGTTCACCAGATATTTTTATTAAAATTTAAATTATGTAACGGTCAGTTTCTACTCAGCACCTGAAGATTGCGTTGTGCATGAAACTCCGACCTCTGAGGAATAATATATATATATATATATATATATATGAGTGTGTATGTGTGTGTATGTATATATATATATGTGTGTGTGTATGTATGTGTGTATATATATATATATATATATATATATATATATATATATATATATATATATATATATATATATATAATAGCAATATCAAGGATATTATGAAACCAGAAATGCTTCAGTCTACTTGCCAGGAGGTAACCCCTGATAAGTAGACGGACAGGACCCTATACAAAAAAATAAATAAATAAATAAATAAATAAAATACACTCAGGATGCTGAAAGTAACATCAGCTAATTGACAGACCGTTTACTTTTATTACTTTTCTTTCTCTCTCTCTCTCACTATCTATCTATCTATCTATCTTCGATTGCGGATCACTTTATAAAGAATCCTACTTGTGCGTTGAATTTCAGTGTGAACTGGTTTTCTGTTTTGGCCAGTTCGCACTCGCTATTCCATCTTAAGGTGTTAGAGACGCTTTACATCAGGTTCAGGCAACCTACTCTTTGTAAACAAAGAGATTGTTTGCTTGGACTTGCTGTGCTGCGTTTCTAGCATCTTGGTTGGTATAACTTTTATAATAATTTATTTCTTCCTGTCCAATCATTCATGTCATGCATAACAGACTTCTTTTTCTTTTCCTCATAATTTCCCCGTTAACAGTTCTGATGAGAGGGGACGAAACCGGTCGACTGGTGTTTGTTTTATTTTAAATCTATCATGGTCCATAATATAAAATTTATTGTTTTTAATGCCTTAATACGCTTCTGTACCGTTTCAAATATATTCAATATATATATATATATATATATATATATATATATATATATATATATATATATATAGGATTAATACAAATAAATTTTAAAATTTTATAAAGTGCATACGAACTTTATTGACACCCTGTATATATATATATATCTATATATATATATATATATATATATATATATATATATATATATATATAGAGAGAGAGAGAGAGAGAGAGAGAGGGAGAGGGAGACAGAGATAGGGAGAGAATGATTAAAGTGGATAAATCAAATAACTAGATATTAGCAAATATATATATAGAGAGAGAGAGTGAGAGAGATGCAGAAATGAAGTGAAGAAAGATATGATCAACCATATACGTGAGCGAATGCGTACACATACAGATGAGTAAATAACCATTTATAATGTTCTATAATTCCGAGAGCTTTCGGCTATATTTTTAGCCATTATCAAGAATGATTTTATTTGATTTTTTTTTTCAATTTAATTGGGTACGTGCGTTGTGTTTAAAAAATGATTATAAAATGATGGATCCCTTAATAATGAAAAAGAAAATACCCAACGCTTAATATTAACTACGAACACGGCCACGATGTGCTAACCGTGTTCGGAAAATAAAACATCTCTATAACACTAAAAACATACACACAACGTATACACCCAGTTAAATTGAAAAAATAAAATCATTCTTGATAATGGTTAAAAGTATAGCCGTAAGCGCTCGGAATTAGAGAACATTTGGACAGTTTCTACACACTCTGTGTCCCAAAAGAAAGGACTTGTTCGAACAGATGAAAAAAAAAATAAATAAAAAGCTTAATTGTGGTAACTTGTCTGTCATTTTTAACGAAAAATGCACAAAGGAAGGATTACTGCCTAAACACACACACACACACACACACCTAACACACACACACACACACACATATATATTTAAATAAAAACAGACCACTTTAAGGTTCCATGTAATAAATTATTTCACCACAGCCCTTTTAAAGTCTTTACTTCCAAACAAAAAAATGAAAAGAAAATTTTCACATTTTTGACGGGCCGTATTAAACATATGCAAATTAACAAAGTGAGGAAGTGAGAGGGGAGAGAGAAGAGTGAGTTAGCAGATATTGACACATTTAAACGGTTAACTTAACGGAAGTTATATATTGATATCGAAGGGGTAGAGAAGAAAAAACCCATAGAGAGAAATAGAGAGAAGGAAGTTATGAGAGAAGTTGTCACTAATCTTCTTTGTAAAAAAAGCTAGAAACAGACGCTGTTATTTTGTTTTACTTTGAAAGTGTTATTTTGGGGGTTCATAAAGATTATAATGTTTGATATAAATTTGAATGTCTCTAAACTGTCTACAAATAATTTAATTTGATGTTTGTTAGTGATTTAAATTTTTTTTTTAAATTGGGGATTTTCTATGAAATAGTCGATTAGAAAAATATTCATAGAAAGTACATTAAAAGAATGAAATTTTATTTTAAAATATAAGTTTACTTCTAGTAATCTTTTTTTAGAATCTCTTTAAAAATGTCTATTATTGATTATTAATTGACATCTCTATCCGTTTAAATTTTGTTCATGAATTTAACTCGTGACTGTTTCTAGATAGGTAATCTCTTTTACTTTTAAATTATTTGCTCTGGATTTACATTGAGCTCTCTGGATTTTATCCTCCTTAGGTTTACCCATAAGGATTACCTAGTTTTTCATAAACTATATATATATATATATATATATATATATATATATATGGTGCGAGGGTTAAACAGTCGTCTAAGTTACGCAGAAATGAAAATAACATTGGCACCTCATTTTATCAGATGTATTTACCAAAATTAAAAATAATATCTCGAAATATAACAAAGTAAATGTATCCAATAAAATCGCCATTGGCTTCAACTTCGCTCTCCAGATGACTTCGGAATCTCCTGCAACTCTTCTGGATGTTCTCCTTGTTTAAGTTGGTGAATGCTGCTATAATCCTTGCCTTCAGTTCATATTTGGTGCTACAAAGAGTCTTGTTCGTCTCTTGCTCAACTGCGCCCCACACATAATAATCAAGGAGGAGTTAAGTGGCCAGATGTAAGGAGTGATATGGTTGCAGAAATTGTCTGACAACTATGACTGGGTTCTCCTGCTTTTTTTGACTTGCTACAGAGTCCTTTTGCAGCCACCCTCTTGACCCAAGGCAGCACTACCACCTCAAGGCACTTGATATAGGCTTCCGTGTTAAGTTTGAGGCCATGTGAGGAGATGAATGTAGACATAAAGTCGCCATCACTAGTGATAACTCCCAACACCTTCGTAATCACCATTAGACTCGTCCAACTCTTTCAGAATTCTCTGCACTGTCCTCAGATTGACACCGAAACACTCCGGACCAGTACCTTTCATTCTTCACAGTTTTTCTTCTTTATAGAGCTGGTAATATACATACTTATATTTGATATGAAAAAATAATCTTAAATAATTTAAGTAATTCTATTACATTTACTTGATTTAAAAAGAAATATAGTTTATTAGTAATTAAGAGTAAAAATATTTAAAAATTGTAGTTAAATATAACGTATTCTAACACAAACGCCTTTTATAAAGAATCTTTAAGTATACAAGTACGAAAAAAATGCCGAAAACCTTTTTGTCGTTAATAATAAAAAAACTCCAGACGACATGCGTTTAACATAAACCCCTACCCTCTCTAAACTTAACCCCTTTTTAGAACGTAACTCTAAATTTATAAAACAATAGAAAATAAAAATGAACACGCTACCGCCCCTTGTTTGAATGATTGGATTTTTCTGTATCCTTGGAAACAGGAAATTATGAATTTATATGTGCGTTTAAAACTCAGTAAATTTAAAAATAAGTTATTCCAAAATTCGCTTGAAGATGAAACAGAACTAATGCTTTTAATTTAATTATATAATTAAATTTGGAGTTTTTAGCTTCATTTTTTGAAACATGGTTATTACTGTGTAGCGAAGAAACCATATTTTAAATCAGTTAATTCATTATATATATATATATATATATATATATATATATATATATAGAGAGAGAGAGAGAGAGAGAGAGAGAGAGAGAGGGAGAAAGAGAGACATTAACACGCTTAGATGGATATATAGATATAAAGAGATTGTAGGCTAGAAATGGACACAAATTGATAGAGATGTTGACCTACTAATATAGATATCTTCAGGCCGATTTTAAACTTGAGTTACGGTCATATCCAAAACACTGAAATGTCCGTAGAGGTAAATCTAGTCAGAATACCCGGCGTGGAGCCCGCATGTTGGTTGGCTCTCCCCATTGACAACTTCCCGGCAACTCTTATAGCCAAGCCGGGCCCACGAATGTAATGCTGAGTATTTGTTTGGATCTTTGGTACGGCGGAGAGGTGACGGCGTCATTTATTCTGAGCAGCGCACGGCCGCCATATGCCCAGGCCTGTGCACTTGAAAGGTCACTACAGATTTATCACGAAAGGACTGGATATTAACAAACAAGGTCCTTATCTTTATTTTGCGAGTTAAAGGCATGCATACTTATATGATAATAATATCAATAATACAAAGAAATAGATGTGAACAGACTGAAATAGATAGATGGATGGATAAATAAGGAACAGACTGAGATAGATAGATAGATAGATAGATAGATAGATAGATAGATAATGAACACTGAGATAGATAGATAGATAATGAACACCGAGATAGATAGATAGATAGATAGATAGATAGATAGATAGATAGATAGATAGATAATGAACACTGAGATAGATAGATAGATAATGAACACCGAGATAGATAGATAGATAGATAATGAACACTGAGATAGATAGATAGATAATGAACACCGAGATAGATAGATAGATAGATAGATAGATAGATAGATAATGAACACTGAGATAGATAGATAGATAGATAATGAACACCGAGATAGATAGATAGATAGATAGATAGATAGATAATGAACACTGAGATAGATAGAATTCATAGATAGATAGATAGATAGATAGATAGATAATGAACACCGAGATAGATAGATAGATAGATAGATAGATAGAAAATAAACAGATTTATATAGGTAGATTGACACATAATGTATAGACTAAAACAGATAGATAGATAGATAGATAGATAGATAGATAGATAATGAACAAACTTAGATATATAATGAACAGGCTTAGATAGATAGATAGATAGATAGATAGATAATGAACAGACTTAGATAGATAGATAGATAGATAATGAACAGACTTAGATAAATATATAATGAACAGAGATAGATAGATAATGAATAGACTATCTATTTTTCGTGAAGACATCTCTCTTGGAGAAGGAAAAGTCTTTTCTTTTTTACCGATAGTTCATCCATACAAGGCCCAAGAGACACTCAACGTAGAGTGTTACTTAGTGAAATTGTAAGGTAAAGGGGAAGTAAGACTGTTATGAGGACAAGTAGGATCGATATAAGTTGACCCTATTAGAACTGTCATGGAAGCGTTCTCTTTCCAGAGTATTTTTTCCCACAAAGTAACACTTCTCGGGGAAGAAGCTGTCTAAATGGAGATTGATTTCTTATATAATACCTGTAACTTCGTTTGCATACAGTGATGTCGACTAGTTCTCTCTCTCTCTCTCTCTGTCCCTGTCTGTCTGTCTCTCTCTGTCCCTGTCTCTCTCTCACACGCACACTCTCTTTCTCACTCTATATATATTAGCAGTGATCAGTTTGTTAATTTTTGATTTTATTTGGTTGTATTTCTGCTAATTTTTTGAATTCTGGGTTTTCATTGTAGTCCTATATATATATATATATATATATATATATATATATATATATATATATATAACCCTCAAAAGTGTGAATTTTCCTTTCATCTTTCTTTTCATTTTTTGTAAGTGTTATCTGATGAGCCAGCATCCATTAAAAGGGCTCTGGTGAAATAAATTATTATAATGGAACCTTAAAGTGGCCTGTTTTTCTTTAAATTATTAGCTCTGGATTTACATTGAGTTCTCAGGATTTCATCCTCCTTGGGACTACCCATACTGATTACCAAGTTTTTCATAACTGATATATATATATATATATATATATATATATATATATATATATATATATATATCAGGTGTAACAGCAAAATTGCCCATATCGCGTAACAGCAAAAATTAGCCAATTGTTAGATTAAGCTTTAAAGTGTTGTATCTTAGAAATGATTAAAGATATATTGATATATTACTGGAATTCTCTGAGGTTTTTTTTCACAATATTGCACTCTACTTTGAGCAATATGAATGTATTTAGAAATGATCACAATCCTTCTTCCTATTGTGATCTCATGGTTCAGTTTTCCTCTCCATTGTTTTCTCTTTTTTAAACTTATACACTATTCTCTTGATTGTTCTTCAATGGACTTCGAGGATGGAAGCCAGAGTATGAAGGTATACTGAATGACCTTCAGAATACTGAATGACCTGAATTACCTTTTTCATCTTACTTTTGTTCAGCTGGGAAGACAGTGGGGCTGACACAAAACAATTTTAAACTGTTCTCTTTCAAGCTGAATAACTGAAAGGGTTTTTCAGTGATTCTTACGAAAAAGGGTATCAAGATGGCTAAACGTCTGATCTGAAAACCTGTAAAAAATAAACTCAGTTTAATGGGTTTTTTTTTAGATATTGAACATTTTTTGAGATGGACAATAATGCTGTAATACGATCTGGACAATTTTCCTGTTTCACCCAGTATATCTCCCCTGATTAGACAAAAATTAATCCACTTTATTAAAAACGAGTCAACGTTGCAGCCAATATGGCTCCGGTAACAAAATAGTAAATTAATTGCGGTACAAGAAACATTGCCTTTACGGTAAACTCAAATAGAAATGGTATTGGTAATCGTAATATTAGCCGTTACCCTATGATGAAACATTTGGCATTCATTAACCGAGCATTGTTTTCGGTTAAAATTTATGAAATCTTTCTCCGTGTATATTTCTGAGATGATGTATTGTAACTATTTACATTGTTCAAAATATTGTTTTCATCTTTACTGCTATATTCACGACGTTCCGGCCGCTGTACGATCCAGCATTCTTCATGTGATATTTTTTGGAATTTGTTATCGAACCCTTTATTTAGTCCCCGACAGTAGATTGCTCCTATTCCACGTCCAGTGCCTTTGTATATCTCAGTTTTTGGTTAATTCACCTTGACAACTCACCATGTTTTTGTTCTCTGCGAATCAAGGCGAATTAACTGAAGCTGAGATAATCCAAAGACATTGTACGTGGAATTATAACGATCTAACCGCGTGCACTAAATAAAGGTATGAAAATACCAACAATTCTCACCTGAAGAGCGTACAAAAGCTGAAACGTCATGAATGTGACAATAAATCTTACAACAACAGTCCGAAGAATGTAAAAAAAAAGCACCTTTTTCTTAACAGGTTTCTCAAGTCCAATAGCCCTACACTCAAGTCACCGATCTGCCACTGGGCGGCATGTCATTGGCGTTTACACCTAGTGGCCGGCTATTCGGATGGCCAGCTGGTTATTCTCGGCAATGTCAGCACTGCGGTACCGCTGGAAGCCAACCAGTAACCACCAGTGGAAAGAGAATGTCGCCCACCAGAGGACCGCTGGTGTTACCAAAAGCGGCCCGCTAGCGGGCAACTAGCGGTTTGCATGTAGGGAGATACTATCACTCTTTCAATAATTGAAGGGAGTTTACTTCCTAACCTTTTATTTGAAGTAGTGTGGAATATCAACATCTTGATTATGTCATTATTTTCTCTTCTCAAGCCCAGTAGCTGTTATCACTCTTTCCAATATTGATGGGGGTTTCCTTCCTAACCTTTTATTTGAAGTAGTGTGGAAGGTCAAAATCTTGATTATGTCATTATTTTCTCTTCTCAATCCCAGTAGCTTTTATCACTCTTTCTAATATTGATGGGGTTTCCTTTCTAAACTTTTATTGGATTTAGTGTGGGATGTCAATGTTGTGTATTCCGAGATGAATTCGGTCTCCAAGAAATGACAAACGCGGTAACTGAATATAAGAAATAAAATGTATTTACACAATAATACAAAGAGTAATACTGTTAGTAAGTCCAGGAACGTGCTTAGTAGCAAATACAGATAGAGATATACAGTCTCGAAGTAGGACTACCTTAGAGTCTATGTGCTTGTAACTGACTTCTACAAGAGGTTGCCTCACACTATCTCCGTTCGTATATTCTCACAATCTCCGACTACCGCCTGTAACTCTGGGTATTTAACGGCAGCAGTCCAGGTACATTTGGTAGTGTCCACTTAAATGAAAAAGGGGTGGACCCCATAAAAGTCAACATCTTGATTATGTCATTATTTTCTCTTCTCAAGCCCAGTAGCTTTTATCACTCTTTCCAGTATTGATGGAGGTTTCCTTCCTAACCTTTTATTTGAAGTAGTGTGGAATATCAACATCTTGGTTATGTCATTATTTTCTCTTCTCAAGCCCAGTAGCTGTTATCACTCTTTCCAGTATTGATGGAGGTTTCCTTCCTAACCTTTTATTTGAAGTAGTGTGGAATATCAACATCTTGGTTATGTCATTATTTTCTCTTCTCAAGCCCTGTAGCTGTTATCACTCTTTCCAGTATTGATGGAGGTTTCCTTCCTAACCTTTTATTTGAAGTAGTGTGGAATATCAACATCTTGGTTATGTCATTATTTTCTCTTCTCAAGCCCAGTAGCTGTTATCACTCTTTGCAGTATTGATGGGAGTTTCCTTCCTAACCTTTTATTTGAAGTAGTGTGGAATGTCAACATATTGATTATGTCATTATTTTCTCTTCTCAAGCCCAGTAGCTTTTATCACTCTTTCCAATATTGATGGGGGTTTCCTTCCTAACCTTTTATTGGAAGTGGTGTGGAATATCAACATCTTGGTTATGTCATTATTTTCTCTTCTCAAGCCCAGTAGCTGTTATCACTCTTTGCAGTATTGATGGGGGTTTCCTTCCTAACCTTTTATTTGAATTGTGTGGAATAACAACATCGAGATTATGTCATTTTTTTCTCTTCGTGTTACATATTCTATTCATTTTAGTTGTTTCAGATGGTGGTAGTCCTCAAATGATATGGTTTCTGAAATTCGAAATAGTTTTTATTTGTGAATATGTAGCGAAATATCTTTTTTAAAAATCTGAATGTATGATTCTTATAGGATCGCAATAGGCATTTGCCATAATGGTACCAGAAGATCAGACACTTTGCATCAGAAGACCTGTTTTCATTCCATCCTATCTTGACTAATAGCATCTGTGGACGCATCGTTAAACGATTTGTCTTTTAAGTTCAAGCTGTGTTAATGAAAAACCGCTGTTCTATGCAGGTTGAGCTGTTGACGAGAAAGCGGTCGTGTGTGCAAGATAGACACGATAATTCTTCTTGGGCGTGCTATGGAAGGTTAGGGTAATTATAATAAAAAAAAAAGGATGATTTGCTTTTATAGCGCAAAAGAAATTTCAGGATAGGAGAGATTACTTTTGGCGTTAAGCTCCATCGAGACTAAGAGCTCACTGAGTCGCAGTAAGGCTTTTGAAGAAAATACATGTATAAACACATACACCAAAGAAGGATAAAATGGGCGAACACACACATACACTAACGAGATAAATATATATTTCTTAAGCTTAATTGATGCAATTAATCTAGCAAGAGAGGCTTGGTAACCATTACATCACGTCGAAATGCCCTCACGATTTACTAAGCGCTGTTTTAATGTGGATCTGTAATTTGGGAACAAACATACTAAACAGGAATTTACCATATATAATTTTAACATATTGTGTTTATGATGCAGGGGCTGTAAAGTTCGTGGCTTCATCAAGAAGTAAATTTAACAGAAATTCTCATGTTTGGGGATTTGTCCAAATTTGTAAAAATCGAATGGAAACCACTCATATATATATATATATATATATATATATATATATATATGAAGAAATATAGTCTTAAGGTGTGCTATATTTATGGAATAAAGTGCTCAATATCAGAGATAGAGCGTGTGTAAATATAAAAGGCATAAATAATAAGTATAAATAATAAATGTGGCCTGACGATTGCATATAGCATGAAACAGACTGTCGCCTCTAAGTGTTGACTTCTATGTTCACTTTTATATATATATATATATATATATATATATATATATATATATATATATATATATATATATATATGTATATATATATGTGTGTGTGTGTGTGTGTTTGAATATTCATTGAGATATACTTAATAGCTCTGTTATATAAAATTGAGCTGGCTTAATCCAAATTGCTGATCACGCTAGATAACACGCTCTTTCCCAGAAACTGTAACTAACGTCTACTCATCATAGTTGCAGTATAAACCATAGGTGGGCGGCTCTGTGGGTGTTGAATAATCCTCGAATTCGAGTGGCCAACTATACATATATACATATATATATATATATATATATACACATCTATCTATCTATCTATCTATCTATCTATCTATCTATCTATGTAAATAGAGAGAGAGAGAGAGAGAGAGAGATAGATAGATAGAGAGAGAGATATTGTGTCAGTGTGTATGTGTGTATTATAGATAGATCAACAGATATCTCAGTCTGTTCATTTCTATCTTACATGAAATTTACACCAGAAAAATTTGCCTGGTCAACTTTATATAAGATAGATGTGACATATATATATATATATAAGTTAAGTTAACCATCTAAATAGGTCAAGGTCCGGTCACTCCTCCTACCCCAATATAACGCACGCTTAAGAGAGATATGAAATTAACCCCTCCCTATACTCTACCTTGTCTCTTTAACTACAACCCTCAACCCCCACCCTGTTAAATTACAAATATTACACTACCCATCAATTTTAAATCTCATTTTTCCTTTCATTTCGATGCTGGAAGTGTTACCTGATGATCCGGAGTCCTTTAAAAGGATTTTGGTGAAATAAATTATTGTAATGGTACTTTAGTCGTCTGTTTTTCATTAAATAATTATATATATATATATATATATATATATAGATAGATAGATAGATAGATAGATAGATAGATAGATAGATAGATTTTTTGAATGAAAAAATAATTCCAAGAGGATAGAATCCAGGTAGAACTCAATGTCCAGGACAGAGTAAGGATATAATAAAAAGGCTTAAACACTAATATTCCAGGGTCATAATTTATTCCATTGGAATCGTAAATACGATCCAATTCATCAGACCTACAAATTCAAAAAAATTTAATTGGATCGTATTTACGATTCCAATGGAATAAATTATGACCATGGAATATTAGTGTTTAAGCCTTTTTATTATATATATATATATATATATATATATATATATATATATATATATAACTTTTTTTCAACTGTTCGTTTTACTGTGTTAAAAATATTTTGAATTTGCAGAAATGCATATACACATTCACAGACAATGGACCCCCCACTCGCTGAAAATGGTCCCAGATGAAATTGAAACTACTTGGGAAAATAAAAATAATTTGAAAAAAAATCTTGGTATTTTTCTTAAACAGTTTTTCACGGCTAACAAGAAATTTATCCGTGGACTTGAAAGTATTGAAACCCAAATAAATACGCATATGTCTAAATTATTTAACCAAACCTGTTTGAATGAAAATATGCTGCCTAAACAAACAAACACACACACACACACACACACACACACACACACACACACACACACACACACACACACACATATATATATATATATATATAAAATTTAATGTATTTTTTAATCCGACATTATTTCTTATTGGTATAAACATTATATTTAATGTCTACAGATGTTTAAATAGACATAAATAGTTTTAAACAGTGAAATTAATACCTACCGGCCTAGAAATTGAAAGTGTTAACAGAGACAATGTGCCTCCTGGCTGAAAACGAACTTATATTCTATTTTTAATCTGTGAAACCACTTTCAAGCCAAGCGTACTTTATCATTACAATAAATCAAAAACTTCACTATCTTATTTATTCCTGCTAAAATTTACATGTTTTTTGTAAGACGTTCAATCTTCATGCCGATAGACATTAATTTAGAAGGTGATCATAATCGCGAATATTTGCTCGACAATTAGTTTCACCAAATGCGTTAAATGGAATTTCCAGTTTTTATGCTAACCATGGAAAGCTGAATGAACACATTATACCGATCATGGATTGAATAAAAGCCTGGGTTGAAAATTCGGAGAAATTTACGACAAACACTTGAAGAAGGCCGGAGGGTGTAACGGCTGAAGTATTCTTCATTCATTTACTCGGAAAATATGGGTCCCCAAAGCTTCTTTTCTTTTCCTGTTCTTAATCCCTGTCTCCTATGCATTACGATCTCTGTTTTTCTGGAACTTGTTCCTTCAGACATTTGGTCCGAGCTTATGGTTCTCCACAGCGTCCTTTTTTTGCTACTCTCGACAATACTTAGGCTTTTGTGATCAATTTTTTCTTTGTGATACTTGTCCCTCCATCGATTTAAATAGAACTTATGCCGCTCCGTATCATTGTGGAACCTCTTTCTCATTACATTTGCTCAGAACATATGGCTCTCCACAGCTTCTTTACGTTTGCTGATCTCGACAATACGTATATCTTTATGACACCTCTTTGTCTTTGAGGAATTTGTATCTCATTCCACTTATTCAGAACATATGGCTCTCCATTTGCTCTGAATTTATGTCTCTCCACAGCTTCCTTTTTTTGCTGCTCTTGACAATGCGTATGCTTTTACGACCTTTCTTTGTCATCGTGACACTTGTTCCGCCATCCGTTTACTCAGAATTTATGTTTAAGCTAGTCCAGTCTTAATTCATTCACGCCCACCTCCCGTAATTTGAATACCGTGACGTTTTGATCCGTGTCACCTGCCAAGATAGAGCGGCCGATTGCCTAGGCGTGTAGCAATATCAAAGATTGTTTGTCATGTGATAAATATTTGATAGTGGCTTTATTAAGCTTTATGTTTGCTAACGACGGTGACTCTTCAGTTGGCCTCTCCTCACAGCTAGTGATGAAGAGTCAATTTTGCTGGCGTCTAGGGACAACGTAAACCCATTGCTTGCCTATTCAACCGTGACGTAGCTATCCAAAATCCTAAATCGATATCCATTTTCACAATTCTCCTCTTTTCAATGTCCGCATCTCAAATAACTCTTTACTGATTTATGGTTTAACAGGTTTACAGATCCTGAATATAACTATTGTTTAAAGAATTTCATTTACGTTTATCCTGTCGGTTGGGATTAGAATGCGCCGATTGCATCCCTGGAAGCGGGTAAGAGCCCATCCCTAAACACACACACAGCCAAAGAGGGCAAGGATGCAAGATGACACAAAGTTTAACTACGGCCATTCGTTTGCTGCTCTCGACAATACGTATGTCTTTACGACCACTCTTCGTCTTCGTGGAACGTGTATCTCATTCCATTTACTCAGGATATATGGCTCTCCACAGCTTCCTTATGTTTGCTGCTCTCGACAATACGTATACCTTTAACGACAACGTCTTTGTCTTTGTGGAGCTTGTTCCACCTTCCATTTAAACAGAACATGTCTCTCTACGTCTTAATTACGTCTGCTACAATACGTATGTTTTACGACGCCTCTTTGACTTTGTGGAAAATGTATTTCATTCCATTTACTCAGAATATATGGCTCTCCACAGCTTCCTTATTTTAGCTGCGCTGGAGCATACGTGTGCCTTTACGACACCTCTTTGTCTTTGTGTAACATGTATCTCATTTCATTTACTCAGAACATATGGCACTCCACAGCTTCCTTATTTTAGCTACGATGGACCATACGTATGCCTTTACGACACCCCTTTGCTTTTGTGGAACATGTATCTCATTCTATTTACTCAAAACATATGGATCTCCACAGATTCCTTATGTTCGCTGCGTTGGATCATACGTACGCCTTTACGGCTTTTTTTTGTTGTCTTTGTGTATCTCATTCCACTTGCACAGATAAATGAAATCCGCCCAATATTTAAAAGTAGACTCAACTAGAAACACGCCTAAAGATTGCCCGTAGATTCAAGTATAAACTCTACCAATGATTATCTACAAATGCAAGTATATATTCAATCGACGGTTCCATTTTAACTTGACTATAAACACTATCAAGGATTGCCTATAGACTCAAGTGTAATCTTGGCTAATATTTACTTATAGCCTCAAGTTTGAAAACGACCACTGTTTACCTATAGATTCAACTATAAACTCAATCAATGTTTGTTGATAGACGCAAATAGAAAACCAGGGCAATGCTTACTAATAGATTCAGGTACTGACCCGACCAATGCTTATCGGTCATGGAACATGCAGTCCTTCTAATATCTTCATGCAATCAAAACTGAAAAGACATGAAATAAATTTCCCAGGAACCGATTAAAGTAACACAAATTGTTTTATTTAGGCCCTAGCTGATTATATTTATCTAAAATCCTCGATTGACTATTTTCTATAAAAGTCAAATTGCTTCTTGTTTTATCTTAAAAAGAAAATACTCTTGCAGAAAAAATTATAATTTAAACTAGTAAGATTCTAGCTGAGGATATTACGGACCGAGCGCGTGAGTAACGATGAGGTCTCGGAGAGGATGCAAACAAAGAGGAGACTTGTACTTAACATCAGGAATAGGCAGCTGAAGTCTCTGGAACACATAATGAGAAAGGAGGGCTTGTAGAATCTGATACTCACTGGTAGAATAGAGGGAAGGAGAGACAAGGGAAAGTAATGCATGACATATCTAGAGGGTTTGAGAAAGTGGATGCCAGAAGGTGGTCTCGGAGAGGTGGCAGAGGGACGAAACTTATTGAGAGCTGCAAGGGATAAGGGGAACTGGAGAACTATGATCGCCTACGTCCTGAAAGGACACGGCACATAAATAAAGAAAAGATTCTCAAACGCCGTGCCGCGCGATTCTCTTTAGGATGCCGCTAAATAACATCAAAAATAATAAGCGAGAAAGACTACGCTCAACCGAAGAAAAAAATGAGAGTCTACTTATCTTCCGTCCTGAGTAAGACGATAAACTACGTCCGCGTCCTGGGTAAGACGATAAACTGCATCCGCGTCCTGGGTAAGACGATAAACTACGTCAGACAGCAAAGCCTCTGATCAGGAGGTTTTGAGAAGCGTGGAACCACCTCTTAGTTGTTGGTCTTCCCAGGTCTGCCCTGACTCGGGGTGGTAGCACCTGTTAGGGTCCGAACTATGAGTAAATAGTTAACCCCAAACTGGTGTCAAAGCACTATGTAAGTGTAAAAATAGGTTTTAATACCAGAAATATGTTTTAAAAAATATTATTACCAGCAATACATTTTTGATGAAAAAGATATTACCAGCTATTCATTTTTGAAGAAAAAAATATCAGAAATAAAAATTTTGTCGGCATTAAATAACACATTGAGGTTGATAAGCCGTAAACCAAACCAAACCAAACTGCTTATCGCACGTTTGACCAAAAATAATTGAACAGAAACATTGAAAAAAGTAAGTTCATATTCGTGTGTGTAGTTTTTAAAAAAAAATCTATGGTTTTATTTCATAAGACTCAAATGTATACCTTTAAAAAATTTGGTAAGTGTATTGTGATATTTTCATTTACTCCTAGTTGTGCTGTTGCTTAAAAATGTTGATAAATACTCATTTAGACTATCATATAAGATTTGAAGCTATTTTCATTTTAATTCTGGTCATGGAATGTTTCGCTTGCTGGGTAATGTCGGGTATCCCGTTGATTATAACCACACACGTTCCATAGAATCTAAAAAATCAACTACACCCATTTAGTTGCTTTTCTTTGGTGTAACCAAGGCTAATGATTACTGCTGGACATAAAAGACATCACAAAAGATGATTCAGAAATTCAATCCAGATATAAGGTGTTCATGTCAACAAGACACAGGAAAGAGCATGGTTAATCAGAGAGATTTTTTTATAGAAGAAATCATTAAATTTATTTCTGCTTCATACAGTAGTTTATTTTGTTATATGTTGTTTGCCATTATTAAATATCTTTTTTCGGTATTTGATATAACATTTAACGTCTATAGAAAAAAATTAAACAAAGGTATTTATAATTTTGATTCTCATAAACTTGTAAAATTTTTATAATTTGCAACAGCTATACTTTCACAATTGAGCGCTATTGGGATTTAAACTCAGCCCATACCCTCAAGTGGAAATCGTACATACGATCCATAGCTAAAGATCTTGGGAAAATGGTCGGCTGGAACAGATCAGTGGGAGAAAAATTGACTTGTCATATCCATTGCCTAGAAAACTAAACTTGTAACGTTCCATCATCACCGAGTGGACCCAGAACTTTCACCGATCACGATGGATGGTGTTCCCTGAGCGAGACCCCGTGTCTTGAGCGCCTATTGGGACATAAACTCAGCCTGCAGCTCAAATGGAACGATCTATCACCAAAGATGCTGGAAAAATGGTCGTTCGCTGTACGACTCTTGCGAGTACATGCCACCTCTAGTTATACTTTATTTTTACAAGAGACAGCTAAGGCCGAAAATGGGGCACTGGTGTCATATATGGGTTGGGGGTGTCCAGTTTTGGCTTTCCCGTCTCAAAGTCCTTGTGAATGACAAATTATTTTCCACTCAACAACCACTCAAATCCAAGACACCTCAAGCCTCTCGCTGCTCCATCACTATTTCCCTGGAAAGTGCTCAGACGAGCTACACTCCTTAATTCCACCAATCTTGAACTTCACGGCTAGGACCTGCCATGACACGCACATTGCAGCGAACCACCTTCATTTCCTTCGTATTCTTTTCGTGAGATATAAGTGACACTCGAGTCACTTCTTCCCATCAACTACTGCATTGTAGAAACGACTCCCAATGATCCCTTGATCACTACAATCTCGACCTGTTCAAGTCTAGGGTTAACTATGATCTTCCACACATATACACAAACTGTGCTTCTTAATCTGTAACACTCTACCTCATGTGGCTCTTGAGCCTTGTACAACATTGTAAAAAAGGTAAAGTTGGATTTATCCACATACAGGTTTTATTATTTAATGTCCAGTATTTTTATAATATCTGAGCATATTCTTATAAATTGGGTATATACTTGAGCCTATAGTTAACAGGTTTTTACTTGAGCCTATAGTTAACAAGTTTTTACTTGAGCCTACAGTTAACAGGTTTTTACTTGAGCCTATAGTTAACAGGTTTTTACTTGAGCCTATAGTTAACAAGTTTTTACTTGAGCCTACAGTTAACAGGTTTTTACTTGAGCCTATAGTTAACAAATGTTTAAGGACCCCTAAATGAAAACCCCTTTCTTTTCGTTTACGGATTTATCTAATGTAGCATGGATTAAATCTCAGCCCAGATTCAGATCCGAAAGCATTTTCTTTCGATTTTCTTGAGATCAACATTCAGGTTTAATTTTGCAAAAATGGAACGTTACTCAAGTCTAACGGAAAATATTTCAATTTTGATTTATATACGAGCATATAATCATTCACTTGATTTGGGAACCTAAATATTGATCGGTTAAGATTGAATCTACATTTACTTGGTTCAAGAACAGGGAAGCATTGGTCGTTTTTATTTGAGACTAGAAACAAATACTTGGTCAGGGGAGGGGTAGATAAATATTGGACATTTGCATTTGAGGCTATAAACAATTTCTTGGTGGGGGAGGGTTAGATAAATATTGGCCGTTTAAATATTGGAAACACTTAGGAATAACCTTGTTCTGGAATAGCTATATCGTTCATATTTGAGATTTTATGCATTTACTTGATTCGGAAATTGGTAAATATTGGTAGCTTGTTTTTGAGTCAAATATTAGTATTTTCTGTTTGAAACTGTAAACATTTACTTGTTTTTGGGATAGGGAAATATTGTCTTTTCTGTTTGAAACTGTAAACATTTACTTGTTTTTGGGATAGCGAAATATTGTCTTTTCTGTTTGAAACTGCAAACATTTACTTGTTTTGGGGATAGGGAAATATTGGTCTTTTCTGTTTGAAACTGTAAACATTTGTTTTTGGGATAGGGAAATATTGGTCTTTTCTGTTTGAAACTGTAAACATTTACTTGTTTTTGGGATAGGGAAATATTGGTCTTTTCTGTTTGAAACTGCAAACATTTGTTTTTGGGATAGGGAAATATTGGTCTTTTCTGTTTGAAACTGTAAACATTTACTTGTTTTGGGGATAGGGAAATATTGGTCTTTTCTGTTTGAAACTGTAAACATTTGTTTTTGGGATAGGGAAATATTGGTCTTTTCTGTTTGAAACTGTAAACATTTACTTGTTTTGGGGATAGGGAAATATTGGTCTTTTCTGTTTGAAACTGTAAACATTTGTTTTTGGGATAGGGAAATATTGGTCTTTTCTGTTTGAAACTGTAAACATTTACTTGTTTTTGGGATAGGGAAATATTGGTCTTTTCTGTTTGAAACTGTAAACATTTGTTTTTGGGATAGGGAAATATTGGTCTTTTCTGTTTGAAACTGTAAACATTTACTTGTTTTGGGGATAGGGAAATATTGGTCTTTTCTGTTTGAAACTGTAAACATTTGTTTTTGGGATAGGGAAATATTGGTCTTTTCTGTTTGAAACTGTAAACATTTACTTGTTTTTGGGATAGGGAAATATTGGTCTTTTCTGTTTGAAACTGTAAACATTTGTTTTTGGGATAGGGAAATATTGGTCTTTTCTGTTTGAAACTGTAAACATTTACTTGTTTTGGGGATAGGGAAATATTGGTCTTTTCTGTTTGAAACTGTAAACATTTGTTTTTGGGATAGGGAAATATTGGTCTTTTCTGTTTGAAACTGTAAACATTTACTTGTTTTTGGGATAGGGAAATATTGGTCTTTTCTGTTTGAAACTGTAAACATTTGTTTTTGGGATAGGGAAATATTGGTCTTTTCTGTTTGAAACTGTAAACATTTACTTGTTTTGGGGATAGGGAAATATTGGTCTTTTCTGTTTGAAACTGTAAACATTTGTTTTTGGGATAGGGAAATATTGGTCTTTTCTGTTTGAAACTGTAAACATTTACTTGTTTTTGGGATAGGGAAATATTGGTCGTTTCTGTTTGAATCTGTAAACATTTAATTGGTTCAATCATAGGTAATATATTGGTACTTTCTATTTAAACTAGAAACATTTACTTGGTTCAGAAACAGGGAAATATTGATGAATTATCTTTGAGTCTATATGCATTTATTTGGGATAGGTAATTATTTGTCGTTTATATTTGCGGCTGTAATCATTTGCTTGGTTCGTATTTCGATAAATATTTTATATCGGAAGTTATTAGTAACAGTTAATTTCTGGTCATTTATAATCGAGTCGTTTAAGGGAAAAACTATGACAAAGTCGTAAAAAGCTTTCGTGTGGCGCTTTTCGTCCTTTGGAATTCTTTGAACTAAA
>OZ010606.1:2287500-2392500 GCA_963932145.1 Acanthosepion lycidas | reverse complement strand
ATAAAGAGCATCTACACAAATCTGTACAGTTTCTTAAAGGGGGACATTTGTATACAGACTCGGGATATCAAAAGAAACTAATATTTTATCTCCAGAATTTATAGAACAATTTCTAAATTTCTAATTAATTCAGAGAATGGAAATGAGTCAGAAATACAAGGGGAGATTCGGGGGAAAATGTTAGATTGACAGAGTTGCTAATTTTGTTTCTTCCAAATTTTTATACGCGTCCAAGCTGCGTATTGTTTTCAGGATACGCCCTGTTTTTTCTTCCTTTGTGAAGAACAGTTTGTCGTATGCAAGTAAAAGTTCTTTAATTTGCAAATTTGAATGTCAGTGTGAAGCTGGATACATTGGACAAACTTGTCTAAGCTTGGAAACACAGTTAGGTCAACTCATGCCTACATTTATTAGATTAAATCCTCATAAACGCAGTTGTGTTTCACAATCAGCGCATGAAACTGAGATTGGACAACACTAATTAAAGAATGAGTTTTGCTCCTTTCAATTTCCGATTGATTCATTCTCTACTTTGCATATGTTTCAGTCCAAAAACCATTTGCAAGTTTAGTGAAGCTGTTTGTATTAAATTACAGCTGCAGTTTTGTGTAAACAGAAGAAAAACTTCATTCGGTTATTCTATTTATTTGAAGGATCGGGAATATCCATGTTTTTGTTTTTTATACGCACGTTGAAATATTTACACCTATTCCTGAATTTATGTATATTTTAATCGTGAAATAATTCTTTCAGACAGACTCCAAATTTTCCTCCATATTGCATATATTCTTACATCAATTTAGATATGTTATTTTGCCAACGTTGTTCCCTGATGAAGTGTTGGCCGAAAAGTGTCTAGCTTCAATACAAAAATATGAGCACTAAATTATGTTTTTTCAAATCAATTTATGCATTCTGGGGCATCAAATTGTTATATATATATATATATATATATATATATATATATATATATATATATATATACGCATACATACACATACATGGACCCACTCATATACATATATAAATCAAATATGAACATAAGGAACAAAATTAGCGCGGACACACAAATAGTCTAGTCTAAACCCTAAATACACACACACAGACACACACACACACATATATATATATGTATATATGTATATACACACACACACACACACACACATATATATATATATATATATATATCGTATATTGGGCAACAGATAATTATTCAAGCAGATATTGTTAAATATAACAGACAACGAACGTCTATTATGTTTGATCATGAGCCGTTCGAAGATTTCATATAGTTGCTTTAATTTCAGGAGAAAATAAAGACAAAAACTGTTCAACATTTGGATATTTTTTTTCTTCTGCTGTTCCTTGATTTAAGTATTCGGCTCACATGAGCCATCTACACATGTCATCTTTGACGAGGGACGTTCTCTATTGTAATGTTCATATAACCAACTCTGATGATGGCTCATCTGAATTTTACCATAAGAAGTCATTGGAAATGATTTTTATTAGAAAAATTCATTGGAAATGATTTTTATTAGGAAAATACATTGGAAATGATTTCTATTAGGAAAATGCATTGGAAATGATTTTTATTAGGAAAATGCATTGGAAATAAATTTTATTAGGAAAATGCATTGAAAATGATTTCTATTAGGAAAATGCATTGGAAATGATTTCTATTAGGAAAATGCATTGGAAATGATTTTTATTAGGAAAATGCATTGGAAATGATTTTTATGATGAAAATGCATTGGAAATGATTTTTATTAGGAAAATGCATTGGAAATGATTTTTATGATGAAAATGCATTGGAAATGATTTTTATTAGGAAAATGCATTGAAAACGATTTTTATTAGGAAAATGCATTGAAAATGAATTTTATTATGAAACTGCATTGGAAATGATTTTTATGATGAAAATGCATTGGAAATGATTTCTATTAGGAAAATGCATTGGAAATGATTTTTATTAGGAAAATGCATTGGAAATAAATTTTATTAGGAAAATGCATTGGAAATGATTTCTATTAGGAAAATGCATTGGAAATGATTTCTATTAGGAAAATGCATTGGAAATGATTTTTATTAGGAAAATGCATTGGAAATGATTTTTATGATGAAAATGCATTGGAAATGATTTTTATTAGGAAAATGCATTGGAAATGATTTTTATGATGGAAATGCATTGAAAACGATTTTTATTAGGAAAATGCATTGGAAATGAATTTTATTATGAAACTGCATTGGAAATGATTTTTATTAGGAAAATGCATTGGAAATGATTTTTATTATGAAAATGCATTGGAAATGATTTTTATGATGAAAATGCTTTGGAAATGATTTTTATTAGGAAAATGCATTGGAAATGATTTTTATGATGGAAATGCATTGAAAACGATTTTTATTAGGAAAATGCATTGGAAATGAATTTTATTATGAAACTGCATTGGAAATGATTTTTATTATGAAAATGCATTGGAAATGATTTTTATGATGAAAATGCTTTGGAAATGATTTTTATTAGGAAAATGCATTGGAAATGATTTTTATTAGGAAAATGCATTGAAAACGATTTTTGTTAGGAAAATGCATTCGAAATGATTTTTATTAGGAAAATGAATTGGAAATGATTTTGAATGCCAAAATTACGTATTTAATACAATTATTACTGATTGGTGTTATTACTGAATTGTTTTTTGAAAGTCATTTTTGCAGTTGTAAGTGAAAAGCTGATCTCCCTCCTCCATCGTTTGGTCCACGATTACAAATCCTATAAACAACAAAAAAAAAAAAACAAAAACAAAAAAAATGGCATAAAAAATCCGGCTTCGTCTAGATTTGATAATAAGAAGCAGGTTTTGGCAGAAAGCCACATTTCTGAGTTGCGCCATAAGGAATGGACGATGTGCTGCTTGCAATTGTAATACGCTAGCCAAATGGCGGGAGTTTGGCTTATTATTATTAATTTTACCTTTTGCTGGGCCTATAGATAACTTTTATTATTTATTCCTTATAGTGACAGACTTGTGTTTATCATCGAACATGAAAGCCTTTGCTAAGGTTTCAATGATTGCGTATTTGTTTGAACTTGGGCCAACAGCCGGCATTAACTTCACCGTCACACCGTCCGTTCACGGTGAAGACATACAATGGATGTTAAAATGGAAGAAAATTTAGATTGCTTCATGAGAACACTTGTGAAATGATGAAGTTGTTTAGTCGAAGCGAAAATTGGATCGACGTAGACGGCTTCCCATTAACGGGCGCAAACAGTATCGACATTACGCAATTTCAACTCTTCGCAAATAATTATTTAACGCGCAGATAATTTAAAAACAACAACAACAACAACAAAAATTCAGGAATGTATTTGTAATACTCAGTCGTTAGAAGGTTAACCTAAATCAGGCAAACTATTTATGGATCTGAAATGTAGCTATTTATTTAAGATGCGACAAAAAAATCAGTTATTTACTTACGGCCATATCACGTTGAAACACCGGTTCCCGTACAATCACCGAAATTAAGAAAAAGCTTCAACCAATTGTTGCCTTCCACTGCATTTTCTATAAATACTTGCATGGTAATTGTTCTGATGAGTTTTCCTCTATGGTACCTAGACTTTACGAATTTAAGCGAACTATTACATTGGTATCAAGCTTTCAACATTTTACATTTTAAATGCTTATATATAACCGTAAGTTCTATGCTAACAGTTTTTTCTCTGGCACTTCTCGCCAACGGAACTCACTTCCGGTTTCTTGCCCTCAATTAAGTTCCTCAAAAATTTAATCGCCATATTCTGTCTGGTTAAATTCTATTCTTTCTCCTCAGTAATCTTTTCTCGATTTATTACATTCTCGGTTACACGGATTCTCGTACGATCAGCGAAGTTAAGCAACGTCGAGTCTGGTCAGTACCTACATGGGTGACCGCTTGGTAATACAGTGTTCTCTGAGTTGCGATCTACCCATGTTTAGGGATATCATTTATTTCCTCAAATGCACTAAAGTGCTAGTTCCTGAATTTGGTGACATAGTGGTTTGAGTTCAATCCCTAGGTCGGGCAGTGTGTACATCGACTCAGTGGAAATCTGGGCGAGCAATAACTGATCTGTATTAAAAATAAGAACTAGACGAGATATCTTTAAGCATGGGCAGTGGAAGGAGAACAGTCTATCCCGTAGATTAAATAAAGGGCTCAGCTGTAGGGAAATCCACTATTTTATTTAGAAATAGAACAACAGAAATATTGAAAGTCTAAATATTTGCAACATCACTAACATTAGAATGCTTAAGTCATTTGATGTCATGAGTATTAGAATGTTCGCAAATGGATGGACAGAGAGAGAGAGAGAGAGAGAGACAGACAGACAGACAGAGAAAGAGAGAGAGAGATAGAGAAAGAGAGAGACATTTCTATATTATCAGAACTTTTGCCTAATATATTACAGTACTGAGAAGAAGGAGATTGATAAAGGAAAAAAGAGATCGCGAACAGAGTGAAATAATGGAAGTCGAAAGCACATGAAAGAATCATCTGGAATAATTCCCTTGACATTAGATGATTTTCCCATATATATATATATATATATATATATATATATATATATATATATACCGACGCCATGCAATTATATGTTAGATCTTTTCGACAAATAGGAAAATAGACTGGGACAGAGAATTTATTGGTAGTTATAGAAGAATATAAATTAGTATCGCAAAGCGGTAGGATGTCTTGAGAGAGAGAGAGAGAGAGAGAGAGACAGAAGAGAGAGAGAGAGAGAGAGAAAGCTTCTACACTACATAAATTGGAACGTATTTCACGAATACTGGAGAAAGGTGTAGTCAATAATGGCATCCCAAATTTCCAGGAACCGGTCCCATAAACCCAGGCAATCTTTACAAACCTATTCTCCTTATTTTCTTTTCCATCTGAGAAATGCTATCTGATACAACCGTACAGCCTCGCGTCCATTACCATCTGCGCGGCCAAATGTAAATATAAAATTTGCCTGCTCACGATATGAATATTCTACCATTGTTAAACGGAACATTTCTCAGTTAACACCCTACTACGCACATTACGCACATTAAGACTAACAACAAATATACACGAATGACAAATGAAATCTAGTCTACAGCGCCATCTATCGCAAACTTTCTTTAAACATAATAACTCAAAATCGAAGGATTTGCGATATATGTTTATATTAACCTTTGTCCTTTTGGCATGAGGAATTCGCCCCCAACGTCTGTAAAAGTATTTTTGTTACACCATATATATATATATATATATATATATATATATATATATATATATATATATATATATATTATGACATTTTTATGTTTATACATTCTTTTTATAGATACAAATATTTAAGTAAATGCTCTGTTTATAATATCATATATATATATATATATATATATATATATATATATATATATACATATGATATATATATATATATATATATGTATGTATGTATATGTATATATATATATGTATATATATATATATATATATATATATATACATACATATATATATATATATCATATGTATATATATATATATATATATATATATATATATATATATATATATATATATATATATATATGAGACATGGTGGAATAATGGCTAGTGGCTTGGATTCAGGAATCGGAGAGCTGCGTTCGAATTCTAGTCGAGTTCATTACATTTACTTACTTCCTAATGTCCTTGGGAAATGTATGAATATTCCTCTTCTGCCCAGCTACGGGCAAAATAGCAGCACAGACTGAGTTCTATAGCCTTAGGTGTCAGTCTATGCCTCTAATAAGTCACGTGACTCTTGATTGTGACCGTGATATATATAATCGGCATCTGTTTATCTCGTGTGATAAAGGTAGCGATATGTTTAGTCAAAAGTAAGTCCTTTGGTGGTGAGACTGGAAGGACGCATGTCGTACGCTACCCAGACAACACGGTACGTCCTGTTCGGGAGATTTTTTCCAGATCCAAATCAGTGCATTACATTTGGGTCCGGCTTGGCTGCAGATGTTGTGGTCATGAGTTCAATGATGACAGCTTCGGGGTTCCACTCTTGGTCTTCTGTCTGGTTTTAATTCCATCGCCTTTAGTTTAAAAACAAATCACATAAGATCAAAGAACAAATTTAATTTATATTTCCTCCAAATGCTCTGTTTCTTAATATCGGTCCAAATTATTACAAAGACTACTGGCCTTCAAAACAGACACTTTGAAACGTTTTTGATCGAAATACAATATTTAACCCCCATATATATATATATATATATATATAATTCACAATACAATCCCAGATCACCTCATATGGAGGAGAGGATAATCTTATTTTGACCGACGAATTCTATTTTTTCTGTCTTAACCCCGTTCGTGGCAGAAATAGGAAAAAATACTGTCGGAAAAATAATACAGAATTTATCCATTTCAATAGGTTCGTCTAGCGAAATAAGCTTAGTTCTCATATTAGGTAATTTGGGATTTTATTGTATATTAAATATTTGCTCTCTAATAATAAATACACTGAGCTCTTTTTGTGGATCAGTTGTAATATTTTATATTATTAGGATCCACTTGGATTATATACCAACGGATCTGATACCTTTATATATATATATATATATATATATATATATATATATATATATATATATATATGTACACACAAATCTTAGTGAACCAAGATCATTGTTTGCCACCTGAAGATTCCTTGATTTAACGTCAAAACAAAATGTAAAATTTTGTAGTGGATATTTATGTTTTAATGTAGTAGTGCATAATACACACACATACACACACACACACACACACACATATATATATATATATATAGAGAGAGAGAGAGAGAGAGAGATTGGGATAACGATATATAAATGTGTATATATCAAGGAAATGTTTGTGGTAAAGATGTATGACAAAGTGGAAAAAAAGTAAGACTAAAATGTTTAGAGAGTTCCTTGATCACAAGATAATCCACAGTAAATTTACATCCAGACTCTTGAAACATTCCTGAGAGAATCTCTTATTCGTACACAAATGCATATCATTCTGACAAAATTGATGAAAACAAAAAGAAAAAGAATCTAAATGAAATCGGCTAGATTATAGACCCCCCTCCAAAAAAAAAAAAAAAAAATATTACAAAATAGAAAAAAAACAATTAAAAATTTCGAATTCTCAGCATCCCCCGTTTGTGCGCATGCGCATTTATTCCGATTATGTCCTAAAGAATGAAATGTGTCACATGAAAAGCTTTCATGTGACACATTTCATTCATTTTACTTTGTCATGAATACTCTCTCTCTCTCTCTCTCTCTCTCTCTCTCACACACACACACACAAATATATATATATAATAATAATGGACTCTCCCGTCGGTTTCGACGTATGAGGATCTGACAGCTTATTGATTCAGTTATGAAAGTTTATGCGATAATCTTAAGTGGCATTTAAGACCCGCTAGTGATTTACAAAGGAGGCTACATATGGAGCAAGTGTGAGGATTGTGAGATGAGATCATTGTTAGATTGGTTGACCTTTTAGATCTTGCTCTCGCTTCTTGAAGATGATTCAGACAAGCAGATTGAAAATTGCTGAGTCCACTAAAACACGTTGATCTCCATTCTACCTGCTCCAAAGCTAAGCGCTCAAGGGTGTTATGTGGTATATTAACTGCTGCTTTTCAGCTTGTCTTGTATATTAGCCATGGGCGTCCTACATTCCTGTAGCCCTGATCTAACTGGCTGTACATTAGGATCTTGGGTATCCTGTCATCAAACATTCTCAAGACATGACCAGTCCACCGTAACTGAGACTGTATGATAAAAGTCTCGATTCCTCCAATATTTACAATATTACACCTGTTAAAAAGGTCTACGTTAGATGTCCTATGTTGGGCCTTAACTCCACAGATTGCACGCAGACAGCTTTTATGGAAAACATCTAGCTGGCGTATATGGTACCTGTATGGAGTCCATGACTCTGAGCCATACAAAAGGATGGCAAATACAACAGCTCTGTAAACACGAATTTTCGTATCCAGTCGAATACCCCGCTCATTCCACAAGTGATGATATATATATATATATATATATATATATATATATATATATATATATATATATATAAATAAAAGGAAGAACGATCAGATTAATAATCCACAGTTCTTTAGCATTTATTTTTTAAAACTTGCTCGATACAAAGTAGAACATAATATTATTTAAAAACATCACGACACAGAAATTACTATGTTTCGGAACTAAAAAGTGTGTGTGTGTGTGTGTGTATGTGCGTGTGTGTATGTGTGTATGTCTGTGTGTATGTGTGTGTGTGTGATCAATTCAAAAGTTTGTTTCTTGATTAAAATTATTTACAGTATTTAAATTAGTCTATTGTCCTGATTTTATTGCCATATTCACGACGTTTCAGCTGTTGTGCGCTGTAGACGTTGGAATATCACGTGAGCAAGGCCGTAGCGTACAACGACCGAAACGTTGTGAATGTAACAATAAAGATCATTACAGTATAAATATTTATAATACCTCATCTCAGAAATAGAGGCAGATGCTGATTTTCATTTTTAAGTATGGATCACAAATTAGATTCTCGATATGATGCAAAGGAGACAGAAAACAATGCCAAGACATGGAACGGAATACAGAAAACTACACAATGAAATAAGGAATAAATGCAAGCAGGCTAAAGAAGAGTGGCTAAATGAAAAATGTTCAGAAATAAAGAGATTGAGTATCACCAACAAAGTAGATATGCATAAACAAATAAGGGAGCTAACAAGACAGAAGACTTTCTCATCAACAGGCTGCATAAAATCCAAGGATGGAACACTCATATTAGAAAAGGAAAAAATTCTTCAGCACTGGAACAAAAATATTGGAGAACTCTTCAATGACAAAAGAGAACAACCGGCAATACACAGAATTACCAATTGGCCTTAAATTCTGAGAATCGAAATAGAAGCTGCACTGGCCAAATTGAACAGAAACAAGGTAGCAGGGCCAGACAGAATTGCAAGAGAGATACTGATAGCTTTAGATGATTTTGGCATAGAGAAGATTACGAAAATAATAAATGAAATCTCCAACTGTGGCGATATAATGGAAGACCTAAGCAGATCTATTTTCATATATATATATATATATATATATATATATATATATTAGGACTTTGAATAAGTTCTCACTGTTTCACAGAACTGCGTGCGTGTAGTTTCAGATGGTAACGCTTCTATAAGGAAGTACTATAAGCAAGCTTAAAATGCTGTGTATGTCATTTCGCCGAAATGTATACAAGTCCTTTTTCCACAGCGTTAAACATGTCAGATTTCGTGCCAAAGAAAGTGTATTTTCGGGGAACTTTACTGCACTAGTTCACCCAAAAGATCGAAGCATACAGAATTCTTGTTGAGACTTACGGCGACCATGCTCTGTAGGAAAAACATTCAGAGATTGGCTTAGACGTTTCAAACATAATGATTTTGATGTTGAAGATAAAGAACGCTTTGAAGACAAAGAATTGGAGGTATTGCTTCATGAAGACTCATGCCAAGCGCAATCTGAACTTGCAGAATCCTTAGGAGTTGATCACACAACAGTTTCGAAACATTTGAAAGCATTGGGAATGATTTAAGAGCATAGACCTTACAAGTTGAAGGCGAGAGACATCGAACGGTATCTTGTCACGTGTGAACAGCTGCTTCAACTGCAGAAAAGGAAAAGTTTTTTTTGCGTCGTATCGTGACCGGCGATGAAAAGTGGATACACTATGATAACCCTAAGCGTAGAATCCCGGCCATGCATTAACATCGGCGGCAAAACCGAATATCCATGGTTCGAAGCCTCTGCTCTGCATTTGGTGAGATCAGCTGAGTATATGAGTTATTCAAACCGACAGAAGCCAACACAGTAGATCGCTATCGACTATAATTAGATGCGTTTGAGCCGAGCATTGATGAAAAAACGGCCGCTATACAAGCAGAGACACGATAAAGTGATTTTGAAACATGACAACGCAAGGCCACGTGTTGCAAAACGGGTGAAGACCTACTTGGAAACGCTTAAAACTCCACCCGCCGTATTCACCAGACATTGCCCCGTCCGATTATCACTTGTTCCGATCGATAACACATGGCCTGGCTGAGCAGCACTTTCATTCTTATGAAGATGCCAAAAAATGGGTCGACTCGTGGTTAGCCTCAAAAGACGTGTCGTTTTTCCGACGTGGAATTCAAATCTTGCCAGAAAGACGGGGGGGGGGGAGTAAAAGGCTAGCGATGGACCATAATTTCAGTGACATGTTTCTTACTAATTCTTGTAAATAAAACATTACTTTTCATGAAAAATCAGCGACAACTTATTCAAGGTCTTAATATATATATAATGTAAAAGAATCACAGACGTTAAAAGTATCGATTCATTTTTAAATTTAGCTATGCGAATAAAATGAATTGTAAATCTCCAGATAGCAGGCCCCCAAAAATGATAACATCACAACCAACAGTTATGTCGGCAAATATGTTTATTTTATCAATTGAATGGAAAACTTGAAAGACATTAAAAGCATTGCGAAAAAAAAAAAAAAAAAAAAAAAGAAAAAGAAAAAAAAAAGAAAAAGAAAAAAAAAAAGTAAGTCAAACTGCCTAACACACTTACGGGCTGTCAACTGAAAAGGTCAAAGTTCAAAACTAGTCATTTCTGTAGGAAATATTTTTTTTATCAAATTATTTCAAGCTTTTTCTTTTTACTCATTCTTCTTTTACGCTCTCTCTCTCGCTCTCTCTCACTGCATACACAAACGCACAAAGACACACACACACACACGCGCACAAACACACATATATATAAAGGAATACGGGTTCGATTCCTGTCGAGGAGTACGTTTTGTTTGATAAGACTTTCAATCTATAGGACGCTGTACATAAATTTAACGGTTAACACATAATGTGACACTATTTGGTTTGCCAAAAGGGAGAAAGAAGGAAAAAGGAAAAGGGAAAGGCGAGAATTAAATTTAGGTCATAAGTGGCCATCACGAAAAGAACACTGAGCGGTGTTATTTTTCTGACAAGGAAAAGTGGTAAGATTTTTTTTTATTTCCATTGTCAAGAAGTCGAAAAAGGAAGATACTGGAATTAATCTGATTTATGTTACGGGGCGGGTGAAAATTCCAGGTTGGCCAAATAACCTCAGAGACAGAATTTTAAATAGATAAACATTTAGCTGTGTCGCAAGAATGCCCATTTGAGGCCTCCCACAGAATCCTAAAGAGATAAAAATTAAATAGGTCATCCGCTGACCGAGAAACAAAAATGTCCGCTGACCACCATGAAGTAGAAGTTAAGCCTTTGTCGATGGGAAGATATCGTTTGGACACGGCATCTGTTTTGTGTTGAAATTCGGCTATGGCAGCGAAACTATTTTATCGGATCAGAAATTGGCACTAAGAATGAAAATACATCTGAAATAGCCAGCCGCTTGGTGACGGCGAAAAGCTAATTGACAAATTCCAGGTTGGCCAAATAACCTACAGCGCAGAATTCTAAATAGATACAAATTATTTAGGTCGCAGAAAATGTCCGTTGGATCAACCGCAGAATTACAAAAAAACAAAAGACTAAAACATTAGTTATCTAGGGAAAGGTCGTTTGGAAAAGGCATCTGTTTGTCGTCAGGCTGGCTATGGTGGCGAAACTATTTTATCGGATCAGTAATTGGCACCAAAAATGCGATCTCATCATATGACCACCCAATTGATAAAATCCAGGTGACATTTGGATAAGAAGTGAGATTAAGGGATCACACTACGGGTCGTATTGGTTTGTTGTCGGTCAGAGGAAAAGAGAGAAAGAAAAGAAAGAAAAAGAAGAAAAAAAAAGGTGGAAGATAATTTTTTTTCTTTGAGCAAGATTTTTTAAAACGAGGCTTGTCTGGCCACACCCACACTGCTGAGCGCCCATTGGCTGAGTGGTGGCAGGAGTATTGGGCGGAGATGATCATGTGAGGCAGGAGGGGAAAACCTGCTGGCACCCATTGAGGGGATAGGTGTGAGATGCCACTATGAGAGAGAGGGAAAACCGTTGACACCCTCTGAGGGTATGGTGAGATACCAATATGAGAACAGAAGAAGATGGGAGGACGAGAAGACTTCCAAAAATGGCAAAGAATAAAAACTTTCCTGACCAAAACCAAATAAGTGGATTGTGGGTTGAGAATTATCAAGGAACCTCAAACCCCGACAAGCCCACCCTGGTTTTGGTCGGCGTCCATATAAGCAAGTCGCAGCGAGCGAAAATGAGTTCAAGTTCCAGTTCCAGTTAAGTTCGAAGTTCGCAGTTGAAGAAGAACCGCCTCACAGAAGCTGACTAAGATTCACACAATTCCGAACTTATCTTCTAATCAAGAACAATTTATTTTTGAGGAACGACTTAGACTCACACCACCAATACAAGTTTTACGAATATCGCCTGAAGATACACCAAGAACCAGTTTCTTAAAGAACAAACAACTTAAGATGTTAAGACTCGCCTAACAAAAACAAAGTGTCACGAATCCATATAGCAGGTTTGGGAAATAGACGCAGTCCTGTATCCAGCAACTATATGTAAAAGATTGTTATCCTTTTTTTAACACATTTGAACTTTTCGAGTTGTTGTTTTATTTTCTTTTGCATGTACTTGTGCGATATCACCTTTACTCGAACTCGACTTGCATTACGGCCCCGGCGACTGATTAATTTCGTCTACCTAAGATCAATTCACAACGTGGGTAGGCTAGACTGGAAATCAAAGGAGTTACTTCGGTAACCAGACGTTGGAGGCAGGCTGGGAACGACGAGGCTGATACCGAATCTAACCAGATTCCCATCCGAATCACCAAAAGGTTAGAACGTCACAATTGGTGCCGCGACCAATACCAAGCCAGTTGGTCGTCACAGGACAGGATAGCACGACGGACGCAACCAGGCGGACGTCACGTTTGGCGCAGCGCCACCGGGTGGAAGTCACAATAAACACATCCATAGATATACAACCCCTGAAGATGGTCTCATATAAAATTTAAAGTACTCGGAAAATAAAAATTATTTGAAAGAAAATTTTTGTATTTTTCTTAATCAATTTTCTACAGCCACCAAGAAATTAATTCCTGGACTTGAAAGGATTAAAACCAAAATAAACAAACGTAATACGTCTAAAGTATTTAACCAAACCTGGTTGAATATATATATATATATATATATATATATATATATATATATATATATATATATATATATATTACAATAATGTTCATTCTGTACAAGGCCCGAGAGTCACCCGATATAGAGGGTTACAGAGCAACACGCTAAGATTGTAATGATCAGTGAAGTATCCTCTTGGAAGTTGGTTCCACAAAGCAGCGTTTTGTGGGAAAAAGTCACTCGAGTGAACATCCCCAATGGAATACGAAGGATGTTTGGCTACAATGTGCGTGGCATGGCGGGTCCTAGCCGCTGAAGGCTATAACTGGTGGAACTAAAGAATGTTGTCCGTTTGAACACTTTTCATGAAATTAGTGATACATCAGTGAGAGGCTTGCGACATTTCGTCTGTAGGAGAGGAGTTGTAGGGTGGAAAATAATTCATCACCTACAGGGACGCAGAGACACTTGTTGGCTCTATCAAGACTGGGCGTGAACATTGGCCATTCCGGTGCATATATGGCAGCATTGCTCCGTTTTTGGCCTTATCTGGCTCTTGTAAAAGTAGAGGATAGCTAGAGGAGTCAGGTGCTTACTAGAGCGGTACAAAGAACTGACCATTGTTCCAGTATCTTTAGTGATAGATCGTATATATACGAGTTCCACTTGAAGTCTGAGTTTATGTCCCTATAGGTATTCAAAGCGCGGGGCCTCGCTCAGGGAACACCATTCATCGTGATCCGTGAAAGTTCTGGGTCTACTCGGCGATGATGGAACGTCATTAGTTTAGTCTTCGAGACATTGAATATGACAAGTCAGTTTTTTTTCCCCCAGTGAGCTGTTAGAGCTAGCTCAGAGGAGAGATCAGCTGCCAATCTAGAGCTTTGAAGGTGCACTCACACACCATTGTATCATCAACATAGATATTCACAACTGATCGGAGTATATTCTTCGGGAGATCATTTGAAGTAGAAAGAGGGTTTGATCGATTAGTGAACATTAGGGGATGCCTAGGTTGATAACTTGGATCTCGAAACACTGGCTGTTAACAACTACCTTCAGGGACCTACCCGTTAGGAAGGACTTTATTAATGAAAAGACTCTTCCAATGATTCCATAGCTATAGAACTTGTGCAGCAATCCTTTATGCTACATCTTGTCAAAAGGTCTTTCGGATATCTAATGTGATCGCCCTTGAGATGTATTTGTTGTGTAGTACCTCACTGATTCAGTGTGTAATGGTAGTTAGGATATCAGCAGTGGACTGAGCCGATCGAAACCGGTACTGTTTGTCGCTCAAGAAGATGTCGCTATTGAGATGATCAGTAACCTTCTTGTTGATTCTAACTTTAAAAAGTTGGCTAATGACACTAAAAAGGTTAATGAGTCTATATTGTAACGGGGATGAGCACTGATTCTCATTCTTGAAAAGAGATCTTATATTTGACACATTCTACATACTTGGGAAGGATTTCTCCTTCAAGCAGCGAGTAAATGATTTCGCTAAGATCGGAGAAAACTCCAGGTTAATATTCTTAAGGACAACCACTGTTGATTTTATCTGGACCAGTACCCTTAGATATTAGGGTAGGGTTTAGACTTTTGATATGAATTGAGATTTCTCGGGCAGTAATAAAATATTACTGAGATTGTGCTCAGTGAAACAGGGGAAGTCGAGAAGGGGAAGATCTTTGTCATCTAACGTTCGGTTAGTGTCAAAGATCGTGGCGAAGAGCTTTACCTTATCTGACGATGACCTCGGGCCCATTTATTATGGTACACGTTGACGCTTTGCCTTTATTCAGAATTTGGTTGGCCATCTTACAGAGCATCTAGGATCAAAGTTGTTTTCGACATTAGTATGGACTGCATATGCAGAGCCACGCTTTGTATTTTCTAGAACAGTTTTGCAATGATTGCGGCCATTTCTGAATGTAGCACGTGTTCTACTGCACCGTTCCCTGATATAGATACTGTAGTAGTAGTAGTAGCAGTAGAGAGAGTCAGAGAGAGAGATAGACAGAAGAGAGAGAGAGAGAGAGATGTGCGTTTATGTTTGTGCGGGCGCGCACGCGTGTGTGTGTGTGTGGCAAGTATATAGGCTTGCTTTGAAATATTCTGTTTTCATGACGGCAGTCACCGGAGACAGTGTCTTAGACATCAATCGATCATTCGGCATAAAACCTGCTGAATAGATAAAGTTCAGAATACACAGACACGCGCGCACACACAGACACACACAGATAGATAGATAGATAGATAGATAGATAGATAGATAGATAGATAGATAGATACTGAACAGATTTAGATAGATAGATAGTGTACAGACATATAGATAGACGGATAGATAGATGGTGAACAGACTGATAGGTAGAGATAGATAGAAAACAGACTGATAGATAGATAGCTATTGAACAGACTGAGATAGATAGATACTAAACAGACAGATACATAGATAGATAGATAGATAGATAGTGTACAGAATGATCGATAGATGGCGAACAGAATGATAGATAGATACAGAGATAGATACTTAACAGACTGATAGATAGATAGATATATAGATATCGAAGAGACTGAGATAGATAGATAGATAGATAGATAGATAGATAGATAGATAGATAGATAGATAGTGTACAGACTGATAGATAGATGGATAGATAGATGCTGAACCAACTGATAGATAGATAGATAGATAGATAGATAGTGTACAGACTGATAGATAGATGGATAGATAGATGCTGAACAAACTGATAGATAGATAGATAGATAGATAGATAGTGAACAGACCGTGTTAGATAGATAGATACTGAACAGACCGAGATAGATAAATCGATACTAAATATACAAATAGATAGATAGATAGATAGATAGATAGATAGATAGATAGATAGATAGATAGATACTGAACAGACCGCGTTAGATAGATAGATACTGAACGGAGCTAGCTAGCTAGCTAGATAGATAGATAGAAAGAAAGCGCGAGTGACAGAAGGGCTAGAGAGAAAGGGAAAATGATATAAAGGTGGAGAAAGGGGGAGAAAAGGAAAGAGTGAAAATGAGAAAGAGCAAACACGAATGGCTGAAAAGCATATTTCTGTATTCATTAATGCGTCGGTGAATTGCGCGCTCGAATTGTTAAAAAAAAGCAAAGTATCATTTTGGAAGCAAAATAGCCTCCAGGGAAACTAGTTTCATCTGAAAAACCAACATTATAATAATGGCAGGCGTATTGTTCTTTTACATTGACTACATTCGCAGTTTCAAATAGCTACCAAAGAATAGTTGATTTCCATTCTTCAGAAAATTTGATTCTGCAAGTGTCCAGAAAATACCGTACCTTTTCCTTTATCCTATTGGTCTTAATTTAGCCCCCCCCCCATCTATTGATCAGAGACCACGATAAAAAGACGCTTTCTGAAAACAGTATTTTCTATTGTCAGAAGTTATTTTCAACTTACATCTCTGGCCTCATCGGCGATTTCTGGCTATCCGTCCATGGAAATTATTATATAAACCTCGTTCCTAGGGGCCCATCACAGTTCATTAGAAAAAGTAAAAAAATAAAAAGGTTTCTTTTTAAATTATTTAATCCTTAGAAAGATGATAAAGCCACTAAGATGCAAGGGAGTGGAGAAGAAACTGTGACAATGTTATTGAGAAGAAAGGACAAATGAAGAACAAGACTAGGAAAGACAGTAGATGAAGATTAATAACACAATTAAAGTTTTGAAAATCGTAGTTCACAGGAGAGCAAGAAGCAGTAAAGTGTGTTCTGCGGGGTAAAGAGAAGACACCTTTAGCATAGAACTTGCGGTTCGAACTAGCAATTTCGGCATTAAACTGATGAGACCTAACTACTAATCTAGAACAACGCGTAAATTTATGAAATTGATATACCAAAGGAGTAGGTTCATCGAACAATTGTCATGAAAATTCATGATAGAGGGACGATGTGTTACGGCGGATGTTTTTTTGCATCATTGAGACATTTTATATTCAACGAATGCGTAAGAAGTATGCGTTATTTAACTTTAAAAGGGGGGCAAAACAACCCTGAGACTGATCTTGCGACTATTAGATAAGCAAGACATATATCAACGACGCCATTGTCTCAAAAGACATCAGTAGTGCATTTTTAGAACGTTTAAAAAACACCTCCAAAACTAAACTGCTCTCTGTTAATCATCTGAGAGACCACTTTCTGTTTTCCATGCATCATGGCTGATGCTAACCTCTAACAGATTCACACGTTACGCCTTCTCGAGCTAACGTTCTTAGCTGACATGAAATTGAAAGACTATATTCAATCCTTTGCTAGGTCAGCTGCTAAGAAAAATGGTTCCTTCTCGTACTAGACAATTTTCCACTACATAATCTATCTTACATATCTATGTCTACCATTCGTCCATTCTTAGATTGCTGCCACATATGGTTCAGTGCCACTGTTATTTACCTAGGGCTCCTTGATAAAATCCAAAGAAGAATCAGCAATATCATTGGTCCTGATCTGGCAGCTCGGCTTCAGTCACTTACCTACTGCCATAAGGTTGCCTCTCTGTGCCTTTTCTATAAATACTTTCATGGTAATTGTCCGGATGAGCTCTTCACTACGGTGCCTAGACCTCATGAATTTAAGCACAGTACTAGACCGGTGTCAAGATCTCATCAATTGACAGTTGAGCTGGCTAGATAAAGCCATAAAGAATCAGCAGTATCATTGGTCCTGATCTGGCAGCTCGGCTTCAGTAACTTACTTACCGTTGTAAAGTTGCCTCCCTGTGGCTTTTTATAAACACTATCATGGTAATTGTTCCGATAATAATCTAGATAGATTAGCGGCGCAAACGATTTGTGAGCACAAAGTTAATAGTGCGATTAAATCCCGTGATTATGGGTACGTAGCTTTAGCTGGGTTAGAGTTGGCTTCCTTATTTATCAAGAACAATCAAGCTCTGGTAGTTAGGGTTAGGTTAGGTACCTCCACGAGATCGCTAAAAAAAGAGTATAGCATGATGAAAAAGACGCCAAACTTGACGAAAACAAAATTTTGTCGCCTAAATGTTTGTTATTATTAAGAGGAAAGATCAAAGTATTTTTGGGGTATTTTTTTCCATTTTTTAATCGTTCCTAGCACGTCCGAAATTTTCGTTAAAAATCTAGTTTTTTTTTTGAGTCATCAAAATTGACCATTTTTTTCCATTTAAAAAAAAAACTGGAAATCTCATTTTGAAATTCTTTTAAACATCAATTATCATTTTTTCAAAACTTATTTTAAGAAAATCAGAAATTATAATGTTTATTTAAAATATTTTGAACCAAACTTAACTTAGCTTTTGTGCCAAAAAGATGTAATTTGAAAATAAAACAAAGCAGGTCATAAACTTTCGCGTCTCTTGACAGGTGATGAATGACATATTTACGAATTCCGTGAGGCTAATTTGTTCTATGGAAGGAGAAAAGTGAAATAATTTACATTTAAGTGAACAAATTAATTACCTCGTTATTTTTAACGAAAACTTTCAGCGGTCTAATTTTTTTTTTGTACTTAGCTTTCACCTTTACGTTTATGATGCTTTATGGAAAATATATTATAAAGAAATTAAAATAAGACTGTTAAGAGTGACATTAAATTTCATATTTCCTAAGAAATGTATCTAATTAATTTATAGGTGCCTTTCTTATGAAATTTTATCAGAACTGTACATAAAATACTATCATTTTATGTACATTTATTACATTTTACTGTTATTTGTATTTGCATCATTCTATTATTAATTTTGATATTTCATTTATGGAAAAATGTCATAACTGAGATTAATATAAAAATAAGATCATATAAATTTCATAAGATGATACTGATACTTGTAGGTACCCTTTTCAGTTGAAATTGAAAAATCAAATTAACTTCTCCACACTTGTTTCGCAAAAGTAAAGGCCTTAATAGCGGAGAACAATGCTTAACTCAAATAATGCAACTTAATTATATTCTAGTTGGTCTTCCGTATTTTATAATTACAGCCCGGTTATAAGAACAAAATTACATTTCTTAATTACTGTGGATCTTCTGATTAGTCAAAATGATACAATTTACAACGCGCTAAAAAAGAACTATCTGATAAGGACACTTAGGAAAGCCGATGGGGCTTTTAACTAATTTTATATTTTAACAACTTAAATGTAAAATCTATTATAATTAAAGAAATAACAAATAATTGTATTAAAAATTCATTTTTCATCGAAAAAAATTTTTTGCTTTCAGAAAATATTGTCCATATTCATAAAAACAACTAAAAGCAAATAAAAGCATTTGAAATTAAATAATATCTTTGTTTTATTGAGTTTTGTATGTTACAATTCAGAGCTGATTTTCAGGTACGTTGGCTCCAATTAAAAAAAAAAACAAACATGATTTGCATTCCTCAAAGCCCTGTGCTTTTAATTATTGTAATCACTAAACCCGATGCGATAGAATTTCTAGCGTTTTCATAAAATTAGTTATGGGGGTGGTAATAAATATTTGAAAAAAAATTTCTACCATGACTTTAATAAAAAAAACATATTTATAATAATTTCGATCATCTGTGAATAGTTCCTGAAAGTTTCATTAACATCCGACAATTATTTCTATTTTTGCACGATTTTTCAAATTAATGTGTGTCATACCAAAAAAACGTGCTAAAACTTGTCTATGCTATTTACTAGTTCCGCTGATACAAATAGAAACAAATTTTTTTTAATCAAAATTTAGAATGTTCTAAAAAGAAGGAATTTTTTTTTTAAATAATTAAAAAAACTTTGGTCTTTCCTCTTAATAATAACATAAGCATTTAGACAATAAAATTTTGTTTTCGGCAAGGTTGGCGTCTTTTTCATCAAGCTATGCTTTTTTTTAGCGATTTCATGGAGGAACCTAGGTTAGGTTAAAAAGAATGTCCTCTGAGGCAACGAATATGGCCGCCGACTGTGACCACAAACGCGAGCATGTGCGAGGCTTTTCGTGAATACTTTCAGGATCGCTTCAACAGGGAGCCCGGTCTGAGACATGCTCAGTTCAACGCCTATTTGACCGACTTTCTCCGCCTCGAGGCGGCTGAAGCGGCTGGGTGCGAGGGTCCCATTTACAGAGTTGGAAAACTGGGAAGCGCTGAAGCAGGTTGGCCTGGACAAATCTCCAGGATTAGATGATCAACCTTAGGAAGTGTACTTGAGGCAGTCACCAATTTTTGTTCCTTTGCTAGTTCTGATTTTTCAACAACTGGTTGAAGCGGGGTCTATATATCATACCTCAACGCTTCACCATGGGTGTGATCACGTTGCTAGACAAGAACGGTGGGTATGGGTTAGATAAATTTCGTTCTTTATGTTAAATGCAGAGTTAAAGAATTTGACGAAGGTCTTAACGAACCGTTTGCGGGCTGCCTTCTCTAGTCTGATTGGCGTCGAACAGACTTGTGCTGTGAAGGGCAGAACTATTCAGGACAACCTTTATATGGTACAGTCGATCATCGATCAATCGAGAATGAAGCTGTGCTGATCAATTTAGATCAGTTCAAGGCCTTCGATAGGGTGGACCATCAGTTCGTCTCTGTTCTCAGAGGAATCTTTCCTTAAAAGGGAAGGCGAATGTATATGCCTCGCACATCTACCCGATTCTCCTTTACCAACTCTCTGTGCTTCCACTTCTGTCTACCACCCTATTATTAGTATTATTACTATTAGTAAGACTCTTGTTCTCCTTCTTGTTGGGAGGCAACGCCTCTAAAGTACTCCAGGCGATCTGTTACCTCCGCCCTTCTGAATGTGGTCTGGATATGCCTAGCGTTGAGATTTCGTTTGCATTTCTCAATCGAATGTGTCGCGAATCGGATGTGCGGAGGAGGCCCACCGTTTACCCCGAGGCGAGTGCTCCTTCTATTGTGAATGTCGTATTGCTCTGAAGCAGCTCTTACGAAGCAGGAGGCTCGCTCAATATGCCCTTGGGCGCCCGGGTTGAAATGTCTCAATAACGATGAGGCACCACTCACCTGGCTGCTGATTTGCAGGACCCTCTAGGTTGGCAAAAGACTTTGTTCAGCGGGCTTGGAGAAATCTCCAAACTGCGTTCACTGTGATGGAGAGGTCGAGACCCTGGGTCACGCCTTCTTTCATTGCAGGGTCGTAGTGTCGTTGTACAAGTTTGTTAATAGCATCATAGTTCGCATGCTGCTCAGAAAGTTCTTGAGTCCAGTTCTGTCTAGCAATGTGGTACCACCGTTGACTAAGGCTGAACACTATGTGTTTTTTTGCGTGCTAGGGGTTATGAGAGTCGTGATTTGGACGACATGTCAGAAGGGATTCTATGGGGGCGAGAAATTCACTTCTTCCCAATTGATCTAGTATTTTAAGTATCAGTTCAAAGTCAAGATTAGGACGGAAAAGTGACGGCAGCCTTCATCAGAATTTGGCAAAAGGTTTTTTTTAAGTATTTCACCCCAAGCAAGACAGGATGCCACTAGCACGCAAGTGTTTACAGCGAGTGGGAGCGAGAGTAAAGAGGCGTGAAAGAGGAAAGGATGAAGAGAAGGACGGGGAATAGATCAAGGCATCTGGTGATGCCGATTGACATTACATTTGAATTGTTCGAGATTATAGCTATCAGGGTGAATCTTGCGCGTTTGTTTCGAGTGGAAGGAGCTGACTTGGAGTGGCACTTTGATGCCGGTTAGGCATCAGGATATTGTCCTTATTTTCCTTCATTCCAGTTCACTTAGCTAGGGGATTTATGCTCATTGGCCCCTTTTATTTTTGTTTCCTTTTTTTCTTTAGTTTAATTCCTGTCCCACCCCCTGTTTAATTGAGCAGAGACGTCAGTTCTCTAGTGGATGCGGGGAGCCTTTCGTTTCATGTGTGATTTTCGTATTAGTTGTTTTGCTTGAATGACTGTGTGTTTGAGTGTCTGGAATGAATTAATGTTTTCTAGTATTACAGTCCCGCATTGATCTCGTCCATTTAACTGATAATTCTGCCGCATTTAAAGGGGGGGTCTAGTACTAACATTATTTTGTTTAGTTTCTTGCAAATAGTTTTGTTCATTTTTGTAAATATTCATTGGGGTTTAGATTTTTTTTAATTTGTTATTTTAAACCCCCCCCCCCGCTACAGACAATGAATTGGACATATAGGGACTAGTTAGAACTTTCATAGAGACCATGAGGTATTATGGTGAATGTAGTAAGAAAGGTAAATAAGAATGCGATGTTTTGGTGTAAGGAATATTGTGGTATGTTTGGGTCAGTGTTTGTGGCTGGCTAAGTTTGATGTTAAGAGAGAACAAGACTGTCCTTTTCCCCCATTCCTCATTTTGGCCTTGTGTCACATTTTCTGTAAATAAGCGGAAATAATTGTCGCTCTTCGCTATGGTACCTAGACTTTTTGCAATTTAAGTGCAGTACTAGACTGGCGTCGAGGTCTCATTAATTTACAGTTGAATTGGCTAGATGTAACCGTAAGTTCTATGCTAAGAGTTTCTTTTCTTGCACTTCTTACTTGTGGAACTCTCACCTGGTTCCATGCTTTGCAGTCAGTTTTAATCTTCAAAAATTAAGGGCAATGTCAATTGCTATCTACTGCTCTCCTGATTACTCTTCTTTTGTTCTCGCTCCTTAGCTACTCTGTTCCCGTTTTTTAATTCTTTCCCACCCCTTCTATCTTAGCTTTACTGACTTGCTTGTGGTTAGCTGAATTAAAAAGCAATTGTCGAATTCGACATAAATAAAACAGGGTTCATTTCCCTATTGGTTACCCAGATCAGCAGACGCCTGAAGAAGGTCGAAACGTTGTTAGAATAATATTAGAAATTAAGATTAAAGTCCAACAAGAAATAGTGTAAATTATGACAACCTATCCCAGAAATTTAGACAAAATTTCGAATCGGGACAATTTTCTCTATAAATAAGAAAAATCATTGAAAATTAAATAATAATGATTTTGTAGCAAAACTCTCCACTATTCAAGATGGCGACTAATTGTCAGTCCGAGAGAATAGTTTTATGACTTCAAGGGGATAACTATATGGAGTGGCACTACAGAATCCCAAACAAAGAACTGTACCAAGCAAGTGAAACCATATCACTTGAGGACTTTCAACGGTAGCAACAATTTAAAATGAATATGACATATAACTAGAAGAGAAAATAATGACATAATCAAAAAGTTCCACATGACTTCAAACAAAAGGTTAGGAAGGAAACCTTCATCAGTACTGAAAAGAGCGATAACAGCCACTGAACTTGAGAAACCTATTTGTTTTTATAGAATAGTTTTATGACATAAAGTGGCTAACTGAAACAGATTTGTTTTTATAGAAATATATAATAAAATGTAAGCAAAAGTTGCACTAGCTGCTCGGTCAATGAATGCCGGGTGTTTCCTTATAAGGAAACGGCTAATATTACTATTTTCCATTATGCCATTATTCGGGGTAATCAGAACTTGATGGAGAAAAGCATTTTATAGCCAATCAGTGAAAAACGTTGATTAATAAAGCTGATGTCTAAAAAATAACTTTTATTATTACTTGTAGAAACGAAAGCAATTTTGAAGTTGCTCGATGTTGCAAACACAACGACAGGATATGCGACTGGCCATTGTAAAAAAAAAAAAAAAAACTTTTATTGCCTAAGAGTGCAGGTACCGTTAAAGACTTTGAACAGTCGGGTTGTCAAATTAACTAAATCTTCAAATAATAATGTGATTTATCTCTTTAATTTCCTTGATCGACTCTGAACAGAATTTAAAAAGGTTAGAAAAATCCCTTTTTTTATTCTGATTTCCAGGTCTTTATACTTCGATAATTTGTCAAATTCCTTACTTGTCAGGCTACAGTCCCCCGAGCAAGCAATATCAATTAATAGGCAATTTTTTGCTTTTCTTTATATCCGGTTTATTTACTTCAATTATACGTTCATATATCTGTCCATATATTTCATGAATAAGAACATTATTTTACTCTCATGAAGACCTTTTACTGGTTGAAAGGCGTTGCTAAGATTTTCTCCTATTTTGTTATTCAATGACCCAATATTGTGTTGATATATATCATATTCACTCATTTATCTTACTATTAGAGTACTCGTTAGAAAGTTTTAATATATATGAGATACAATGAAGTAAAAATCTTGAAAGGATGTATTGAGATTCAATAAAACGTAAAGAATCCACAATTAAAATGGAGGTTAATGAACCGTTTAACTAAGCTGTTCCCTTTATATATTTAAACGTTCAGTGACATCTATGATTCATTGATTACTCGTGGTATTATATAAAATCAAATGGAAATATCTCTCAGGAGAAAAAGATCAGCAACAGAACAACAAAGACTGCGACAACAACGCTTATTCCAGGGCCAAGTTAAAGCAAGATGAATACTTAAGACAAAGATACCTGAATGCCTCGCATGAAAGACTTGAACAAATAAGACTGCAATCTAAAGAACGTAAGCGTAAAGCGAATAATTAATTAAACGGTCCATTCTGCTCGCGAAATAATTATTTTATTTATGAGCTTTTTTTTCCTAGTGTCTCGACTTCATGAATTTAAGGCTGGTACTAAATTGGCAACTAGGTCCCACCGTTTTACTGTTGAACTAGCCAGATTCAACCGCAACTTTTATTCTAACAGTATCCTTTCTCAAACTTCTCACTCGTGGAACTTCCTCCTGATTTCATGCTTGCCTGCCATCTATAATCTTCAAAAAATTAAATGCAACTCAATCACCATCTTCTGTCTCCCGGATTGTTCATTTATTTCTTTTCCTCGCTAATATTTCTCAATCCCTTTCACTCCCTGTAAACCCTTGCGTGTTAGTGGCGTTATGGCCTTGCTTGTAGTAAATAATGAATATCTATTATTAGATTATTAAATCGACTAAGGGTAAGTAATCACTCATAATTTTACTAACTTAAGTTGATTTACCTCCCTTCCCATTACAGGTGGGACAGGAAATATATAAATAGACATCGATAATTATTATATGGCGTGATTATTGAACATATATTAAAAGCCTTCAGGAAGAGAAAGTCCGTCTGACCGGAAGTGAGCTGGTAAATTCATTTTGAAAAATACAGGCAAATCTCAATCTTTAGACTATTTTCGGAATTTGGCAATGTCAACATTCTCATCAGGGTCGTTGCTAATCTTTTCTATTTGTTTTGATGTTATACTGCAGTCAGCAGGTATTGTTGCATAGCCCTCACGTTCTGGGGAGGTCTTGCTCGACGGTCTTGATTCCCTCATAACATCGCCTTCTTCTTTCTCGGCTGTTGATCGCCAGTTGTTTTGTTCGGAGTTAAAAGAGAACTTCAACAAAAAAGGTTTTAAACTAATCTATTTTATTAAACACGTCGTGTATATTTTGAAGTAGCCAGTGGGGGCGCTCTATCACACCCACTGAGGAGCAAATTCTCCGAGATACGAAATAAACACGTATACTGCGCATGGCATATAAAAAGTTAACTCACTGAAAACACTTTCTATCTGTCTGACATTCCCACGTTAGTTTTAACCAATCAGAAACGACTTACTTTGTTTTCCTGTATCTGACCTCACAGGTCAAAATGAGGAAGTCAGAGGAAAATACAATTCGTTAAAAAATGATAGTCTACTAGACTATTATTCAACAGTATGGCCATATCTATTATTTGGCATTCATCTTCAGTTGTTTTGAGGATGATTATATCTGGTCTTCGGTGTTCAGACTATCACCCCCATGAGTGACTACATTATAGGTAGTAACTACCTATAAGTATCTGTAAGTCAACGGACTACAGAGACTAGCTGGGATCTGTTCCAGTTAAACAATCGAACTCTCTGCCTTCGGGCAGAGAGGAACCCGGACGAGGTTCCGCTGAAGGGCAGAGTCTCGTTCGGGGAGGTAGACTGCCCCTGAACACGTTTATAATGGTTCGAAAGGGAATATTTTTGGCTGAGCTTACGGGCACGGACAACCCACGTTAACCGGCCTTGTGCCACATGCAACCCTCGTGTGTGTGTGGGGGGTAGCTAAATATACTAGCTGCGACCTGTTCCAGCTAAACAGTCGAACTCTCTGCCGGAAGGCAGAGAGGAATCCGGACGAGGCTCCGCCGAAGGGCAGAGTCTCGTTCGGGGAGGTAGACTGATCCTGAACCCATTTATACGGGTTCGAAAGGGAATATTTTTGGCCGAGCCTACGGGCTCGGAGAACCCACGTAAAAACCGGCCTTCTGCCACATGCAACCCTCGTTGGTGGGTAGCTAAATATACTAGCTGGGACCTGTTATTCAGATCTTGGCTTTTGTCAAACTCTCTGCCTTCGGCTAGAGGTGAACACAGACGAAACTATGCCGATGGGCAGGGTCTCCTTCGGGGAGGTGGACAGACCCGAACCCGTTTATGCGCGGTTTACGGTGAATTTTTGGCCGAGCCTACGGGCTTGGATTGCCCCACATTAAATTCGGCCTTATGCCACATCCTAACCCATGGGGAGGTTGGTAAATATTACTAGCTTGGATCTGTTGAGTACGACTCAGACTTACGCGAGACCTACCGACCTTCCAATAGTAGCACTCACTACTAGATTGACATGCGACGACCTTGTGCATAACTGTTACCTTTATTCTTATTGTATTGGTTTTTTTTAACTATATATTCCTATTAGCATGGAATAAAAAAGTTTGCCTTCTTTTTTTATCAGTCCGAATGCTACGCTATCGCACCATATGGTGTAGCCATATTTTTTGTAGAAGTGACAGTTAAGGAAAGTATAATCATTTCGTCTTTTGTACTGTGTGCCAGCATTTAACATCCACTGACTACATGTGTGATATTATTGTTATTGTTATTATTATTATTATTATTTTGATTTCTGTTGTGTACACATTTCTTTCCAGGTCCCGCCCAGAGACCTAAGGTTAGAAATAGCATCATGACATTTTCCACTGACCAATTAAAAAAAAATTACATAGATAAAGCCCTTCATATGGTGCGGGCTATACACGTGAGAACAATTTTTTGTCTTTCCTTAAGGCATGGGCTTCCAGGTATCCCTTCAATGAGTCTACTGGAATCTTTTCCAACCAATCCGAGGGCTCCAAGTACTACTGGAATTGTTGATGTTCCCATGTGCCACATTTTTGAGATTTTGATTTCAAGGTCCTTATAGTTTTTTGAAGATCTTCAAAGATACATTGTAGTCTGCAGGAACTGCCATATCAATAAGGAGACACTTTTTTTGTTTGCGGTGTCTAATAGCAATGTCTGGAAGGTTAGCATTGATTGTCCTGTCTGTCTGTCTGTCTGTATTCTGTAGTCCCATAGAATTGTAACAGGTCCTATCTCCGTAACCGGGTCTGGGTGGTGTTCATACCAGTTTCTTTCAGTTTCCTTCACGTAGAAGTTGCAAATTTTCCAGTGCAGATATTGGTCCACTCTGTCATGCCGGGTTTTATACTCAGTGGGTGCCAATATCGTGCAACCTGATACAAGATGATCAATTGTTTCGGTACGGGTTTTGTCTACGTCAGCTTGTTTGGTACGGGCAGCGTATTGGCCATGAAGCATTGTTTCTGTATCTAGTCGGTTGCATATTATTATTATTATTATTATTATTATTATTTATATAATACTTTCCTGATTCATGCTTGCGTGGTGCGTCGTCTGTCCGGTGCATAATAATAATTTAAGTTTCTTTTCACCTCTCTCTTTTCACCTCTTGCGTACGTGCTTGTGTGATGCGTCCTTCCGGTGCATAATTATTTAAGTTAATCTGATTTAAGTGAATACGATTTAAAAGTACAAGTTGTTTATAGAGTATTTTTATTTTAACTTACTTCAAACGAACAATTTTTTAAATTAAAATATTTCAAAATTAAAGACAGACACAAAGAAATCCAGCTTTGCTGCTTGGTCCAGTTGTTTGTGGATTAATTATTCATATGCTAGCTTTCTTCAAACAAACAATATTTTAAATATTTAAAACATATTTTTAAGTTAATCTGATTTAAAAAATATTTTAAGTGAATAAGATTTAAAAATACCAGTTGTTTATACAGTATTTTTAATTTAACTTTCTTCAAACAGGCAATTTTTTAATCAAACTATTTTAAAGTTAAAGACAGACACAAAGAAATCCTGCTTTGCGGTTTCATACACTTGTTTGTGTTTATATTTCAGCTTTATTTAAACTAACAAATTTTAAATACGCAAAAATTTTTTTGGGAGATATTTAAAAATTTTCAAGTGAATATGATTTTAAAATTTTTTTTGGCATATTAAAAATATCTTTAATCTGATTTTTAAAATATATTACAAGTTGCTTATAAAGTATTTTTATTTCAACTTTCTTTAAGCAGAAAATTTTTTATGTTGAAATCAACTTCAATGTTTTATACCCTGAACCGTCACTGACCGAACGGGTCAGGGGTAGTCTATTTATTATTATTATTATTATTATTATTATTATGAATATACGCACTACTTAACTTTAGTGGTCCGCTCGTAAAAATAGGAATTCAAAAAATATATTTTTTGTAGATTAGAATTTGTTAGAAAATTCTCTATCAAAGACATTTATCCGAATCGAAAAATATTATTTTTTTATCATTTCAGAAAGAGGGTTCTGTTCATAATATGAATACAATGTCAAATCGATCCCCGATTTTTACTGTGTTCAGCTGATAATGTCTTTTTGACCAATATGTAGCAGTATGCAATTATCAAAGACGTAAGCAGTATGCAATTATGAACGAAGTTTGTAAATAATAACAAAGTACAGGCAACTCTTTAAGAAGTCAGGGATCAATTTGAGACTCTATTTATATCATGAACTGACCCCCCCACATCAAAATTATTTTTAAAAATCGATATTTTCTGATCCTGAGAAATGTCGTGAGTAGGGAAAGGTGGAATAAAGCTAAAATATTCTTTTTTACATATACAAACTTTTACTTTAGAAGCCTCAATTTTTTCCTATGTGCCGTGTCCTTTCGGGACGTAGGCAATCATGGTTCTCCACTTCCCTCTATTCCTTGCGGCTCTCACCAAGTTCCTTCCGTCTGCCACTTCCCCAGACCAGGTGCTGTCATCCATTTGCTTAAGGCCTCTAGGTCTCTCATGCGTTAATGTGCTGTTTGCCCTTGTCTCTCTTTCCCCTATATTTAACTCGTGAGTATCAGATTCTCCAAGCCTTCCTCCCTCATTACGTGTCTCAGGAACTTCAGCTGCCTCTTCCTGATCTTAAAAATAAGCCTCCTCCTTGTTTGCATCCTATCTAAGACCTCATCATTGCTCACACGCTCGATCTATGACATCCTCAGCATCCTTCTGTAGAACCACATCTCCGTCACCTCGAGTCTCTGCATCTTTGAGGAAAACGTCCAGCATTCGATGCCATAAAGAAGGGAAGATGTCACGTAACAGCAAAATATTCTTTTCTTCGTTACCAAAGAAATCCTCCCTGTCTCGCAATGCTCTGCCCAGCTTCCTACGGACCTGTGTCGCATTTACCGTCCCTCTCTCAGTACGCTTCTCAGATATTTATACTTCCGTGTCTGCTTGATTCTAGAGTTCACGAACTGCCTCAATTACCAAACCAGAAAAATATGTGAAATTTTATTGATGGTCGTAAATTACATGGTTGATTTCGTTTAGCGGTATTTCAACACCTCTGTGGGTTATTTAACGCCGAAATCTAAATATTTTGAACAAAATCAGATGCCTTCAACTACAGATAAAATATATTGTTGGTCATTTTGCTATAAAATATTTTTGTTGGTAATTCTATTATAAAATGCATTGTTGATAATTTTACTTTAAAACTGTATTTTTAAACTCTCATTGTGTTCTGTTTTTGTGTGGAAGGGTTCATTATTTACCCAAAGCTGGGACCCTAACAGATGCTACCACACCGAGTCAAAGTGGATCTGCTAACAACAACAATTAAGAGGTAATTTCTTAAAACCTCTAATCTCCAAGACAGAGGCCTTGTTGGCGAATGTAGTTTATGTTCATACCCAGGACTAGGATATAATAATTATATAATTTTTATTAATTAACCCATAGCTAGGGAGAGAAACGCTGGATTCTTTGCCAAGGGTATTTGTACGTAAGTGAAAACAACGAACCCAACTGCAATTAGAACTCGGTTCTTCGATTAAAAAATCCGAGCAAATCACCATTACACCACCCGCACATCTAAGCTTACAGCACCTGGTATTCCCAAGTGGTCACCCATCTAGGTACTGACCAGGTTCGACGTTTGCTTAACTTCGTTGATCAGATGCGACGGAACTAGATGGATATAAAACGAGAGATCGTTAAGAAGCCGTTAAATGAAATATGGTTGTATTAGGTTGGTGCAAAAATAAAGTCGTTTTCTCACATATGTTACTATGTGGGAAAACGACATTATTTTTGCACCAACCTAATACAAGAAAAATTTTGTCCTTACGAACCTACGGCCCAGTGGAGAAAAACGTTGTTTGGATCCAGTGACTTGACCCAAAGAGTTCTGAGTTCAATTCCTGGCTACTGCAGTGGTGAACAAAAACTTGGAGAGCTGAGTTAAAGGGAGGTAACTGAGACATCCAGAAGAGGCATGGCACGTGGAACTAGAACAATCTATGCCGATGGACGAAATAAAGGGTTCAGTTCGAAATTCCAATCAACGGAAGAAGATCGGAGCGCATAACGGCCGAAACGTCGTGAATATGGCAACAAAGATGAGGACAGGAGTCCTAACAATGTAAATAAGCTTTTGTTTGATATTGTTTTTTTGTTTGCCTTTAGATTCTTTTTTATTCTGAATTTGTTTTTTTATTATTCAGCGATAATTTCGTTTTTTTATTTTATTTTAGCCAATATCCTTTCTTTAAATTTATGTTGCGTTAATGATATGCAAGTGGGAACACAAGGATGAAATCTCTCGTTCTGATTGGTTCATTTGGTATGGAGTCCTATTAAGCCGTCGGCAATATGGTGATAAGCGACTGGCTTTGACAACTTCCGTGGTATCGAATTCTTTCGCCGCAAGCATTTTGTGGTTAAGGAAAAACAATTAACAGTGCATAAATACTTTCTGAAAAAAAAAGGCAGAAATTGGAAGGAAAAAGAAACGATTTAATGATGATGTAACTACACATGGCTTTGTCATGATCAAATTTACATTCACTTTATAACAGGTATCTTGATTATACCACGCTTGATGGTGCCCTTTACTGTTCTCTCTCTCTCTCTCTCTCTCTCTCTCTCTCTCTCTATATATATATATATATATATATATATATATATAGATAGATAGATAGATAGATAGATAGATAATGAAAAAACTGAGATAGACAATGGAACAGATAGATAGATAGATAGATAGATAGATAGATAGATAATAAATAGACTGAAATCTATATATGATGGACTCTCCCGTCGTTTTCGACGTATGAGTGTCTTTCAGTTCAGTTTTTATGTTTGTTTCGTATGAGACAACAATCCTAGTCGGGATTTGCAAATAAGTCCACACGAAGGATGTACTGAAGAGTTGACCGTTATATGGGCAGATGCATTAGCCTGAAATCTAGTGAAACGAGTTTTTTCCAAAGTTAATTATACCTCGGTAGCAGGTGTTTCTCCAATGTGATCCGTTTTCAACAGCGAGTTCGAACTCCTATATAGGAATGTTTGCACCATTTAAATTGTATTTAAGTTTGTCCTTGAAGCGTAACCAAGGACAGCCTACATTACGCTTATCGTCAAAAAGTTGGCTACATTTGAGGATTTCGGCATCCGATCAACACACATTCTGATAACATGACCAGCCCAGCTGATCTTTGACTGCAACAGAAAGGATTCAACACCACTGACGCTACATTTGATGAAAAGACCAGGGTTAGAGATTTGTCCTGCCGTGTATAACGGCATATTGAACGAAGACAACGTTTATGAATAGAATAAGGTTGATTGATGTGTGTCCTGTGTATGGTGTCCATGATTCTGACCCATAAAGAAGCGTGATGAGAATGACTGCTCGATAGACACATTATCGATTTCAGTGAAATCCCACGAACCTCCCATAGGCGATGCTTAAGCTTCCTAAAGGCATTGATTGCCTTTGATATTCGCTTAACTATCTCGTCATCTAAAGAGACAATTGAATTGACTTTGCTTCCTAAGTAGCCACTCATAGACAAGGCCCTCTCTCTCCACCCGTTTGCTCACATATTCGTGTTTGGTGACTTTAACGCCCATCCTACCAAGTGGCTCGAGAATGCTTCTACTGACCGGGCAGGCATTCAAACACTTAATTTCTCAATTTCTCAATCCCTCACGTAGATAATTAACTTCCCCACGCGTTTTGCCCTCAACCTGGTTGATAAGGCCTCCCTTCTCGATCTGTGTTTTACCTCCATCCCCGAATCTTGTAGCGCCACACAGCTCTGCCCTCTTGGTAACTCCGATCATGCCGTGTTATCTGTTAACATTTCCTTCAACTCCACACCCCGCAAAGAACCTCTCATTACTAGAACCTCGTTCTACTACCAATGATCGGATTGGGACTCGTTCCGTGACTTCCTCCGCGATGTCTTTACACTCCCTGTCCAAGAATGTGCTTCTGAGGTCTCATCCTGGGTTAAAGCTGGAATCGACGCTTTCATCCCCTCAAGGAAATTTAAGGTCAAGTCGCACTCCTCCCCTTGGTTCTCCGCTGCTTGCTCAGCCGCTATTGCCCACTTCTTTCACATATTTCGTAGCGACATGTCGGACTGCAATAGACGTCTCTTTGCCTCCGCCCGTAGCGAGTGTAAGCGTGTCCTCAACGAAGCTAAGTCAATATTTGCTGCTCGGATGAGGGAGCGTATTGCATCTCGCAAATTTGGCCCCAAAGATTATTGGCGGCTCTGCAAGTGTGTCCTGAACAATAGAAAACCCTCCATACCTCCTTTATTCAACCAGTTCGAGGTCTTGACCTCCTCAACCGACAAGGCTGAATGCCTTGCTCGGAAGTTCTCATTTAATTCAACGCTCAACTCCACCGGTGTACCGATACCAGACTTTCCTCTAAGAACTGAGGCCCTATCGAGCGGCTTACGCATAACTCCGTCATCGGTACTGGGTATTATCTCCAATTTAGACCCACACAAGGCTAGTGGTGGAGATGGCATACCAGCCATTGTCTTGCAGAAATGCGCGCCTGAGCTAGCACCCGCCCTCTCTAAACTGTATAATTACTACCTCAAGGAATCCTGTTTTCCTGACTGCTGGAAGTCCTCATCCATTGTTCCTGTCTTTAAGAACTCTGGAGACCCCTCTGACCCCTCTAATCACCCTCCTATAAGTCTTCGAATCCCTAATCAACGCAGAAGTGGTTAACCACCTTACCGCACACGACCTTCTCTCAGACAAGCAATATGGTTTCCGCTACGCCCGTTCTACAGCTGACGTGCTTACGGCCATTACTGAAACCGTCTATCAAGCACTTCAAAATAACGTTGAGGCTCGTGCCGTGGCCCTAGACATCTCCAAAGCGTTTGATAGGGTCTGGCATGCCGGCCTTCTTCGTAAGCTCCAGGGTTATGGTATTACTGGTCCACTGTTTGATCTAATACAATCATTCCTGTCAAACCGAGAATTAAAGGTCGTTCTCAACGGATTCTCCTCCAGTTCCTATTCCACGAACGCAGGTGTTCCCCAAGGCTCCATCCTTGGCCCCACACTTTTCCTTATTTTCATCAACGACCTTCCTGACGCCATAGATTCCCAAGTTGGCATCTACGCGGACGACACTACAATTTATTCCTGCCTCAAAAACAAATCTAGTGTCGCTGACAAAACTAACATGGCCGTGCGTCTTGAAATGGACCTCCAATCGGTTGTTAACTGGGGCAACAATTCGATGGTCAAATTTAACGCCTCAAAAACTAAACTACTCTCCATTAACCACCATAGAGATCCTTACCTGCCCCCCATTAGAATGTCTGATAGTCAACTTCTTGAGAGCAACTCCCTGCGTCTGCTCGGTCTCATGTTGACTGCTGACCTTAGATGGAACAAATACATTGAGTCAATTGCATCGTCCACCGCGAGAAAGTTGGCTCTCTGTGCCGCGCCAGGAAATTTTTCTCCCCTGAATCGATACTTCAAATATACAAAACAACCATTCGCCCTTGCATGGAGTATTGCTGCCATATATGGTCTGGGGCATATTCTATTTACCTCGGAGTTCTTGACAGGATTCAGAGACGGATATGTAATATAATTGGCCCTGATCTGGCATCTCGTCTGCAGTCACTATCTCACAGACGCACCGTCGCCTCTCTCTGTCTTTTCTACAAATACTTTCATGGTAATTGCTCCGATGAGCTGCTTTCACTGGTTCCCAGTCTCCAGGAATTCAAGCGCCCAACGAGGCTGGCATCCCGCTCTCACCCTTACACTGTAGAAACTTTTAAATGTAGCCGTCTCTTCTACTCCGATAGCTTCATACCTTGCACCTCTCGCCTGTGGAACACCCTTTCCAATTACTGTTTCCCTGAGAGCTGTAATCTCCAACTATTCAAATGTAATGTCAATCGACATCTCCAGTTACCTTGATCTACCCACTATCCTTCCCTTCATCCTTTCTTCTATCACTCCTATCTGCTCTTGCTCCAAATCTTCTGCACCCCCCCCCTGCATCCTAGTGGCTTCATGCCTTGCTCGGGGCGCAATGTTTAAAAAAAAAATATATATATATATAGTGACACTATATATATATATATATATATATATATATATATATATATATATATAAGTAGATTTTGTTCCTGTTTTACTTCTCGGTAATAAGAGGACAACGAAAATAGAGATGTAATCCGAAAAAATGCTATGAGAAATGTGTTATTATTTTGGAACGTGCAGTCGCAACGCTGAGTTTGAATTTAAATTTTAAGGTTGTGCGTTTTTGTACAAATATAGCAATAAGAGAATTCTTTTTTACTAGCCTACTTCCATACCTGATGATGTCTGTAGGAACAGACGAAAGCTTGTGCAAAAAATTAAAAAGGCCTTATGCAACTGGAATTTATAAACAGGGATCCTATCATTCATATACAGGTTCGGGATTGGTGTATCTTATTTATGTGTTTGCGACGATGTATTCTCGCCATTTAAATCATTAACCTCTATATTTGTTTTTTGCATGAATGATTCATGAATATATATATATATATATATATATATATATATATATATATATATATATATATATATATATATATAGTGGCTGGCTACTCGTATCAGAAGATGCCCGTCTACTAGAGCAGCTAGCCAGTCTCTGTCACAGACGCCTGCTCAGGCACATTTGTGCTTATTCAACATCCACAAAGCCCTCCTGTGGTTTATACTGCAACTATGCTGAGAGGACCTCAGTTACAGTTTTGGGAGAGAAGCGTGTTTTCTGGCATGATCAACAATCTGAACAAGGCCAATACACTCAAACCCTCGGCCATGACGACTTGTGACTTCGTGCTAGCGCAAACACCCTAACCCTCCCAAAGGGTTCCGAATTTCACTCACAAACTTCTATCAGTATTGAAAAGAGCGATAACATTTATTGTATTTGAGAAACCTGTTTTCTTGAAAAGAATTTTACAGAAAGATTTTCAAAATTTCAACTGACTGTAGTACTAGTTGCGGTCAATAAATACTGAGTGTTTCCTTATAAGGAAACGGCTAATATTACCATTACCATATAGAGTGAAATTAAATGACAATATTGAAAAAAAAATGTAATGCGTTTTGTCTTTTAAAAAATACATTAATACTTAAAATCCGAAAATGACAGTTGAGATTTCTAGGACACATAGCGAGGAAAGAAGGCCTGGAGAAGTTGACACTTACCTGACATACTGAAGGCAGAAAGGATAGAGAAAAACAAAGAGTTCCCGACTTAACGAATTTATGTAAAGGAACAATCATAATGCTACAATGGATAGGAAGTTGTGGATGGCCATAATCGTCCACACTCTGAAGGGATACAACGAATAAAAAGGAGTTCTTTTTACATTTATTAATGGTCCACTTCACTTGTTCTACAAATATTTATTAGAGCTACAAATGATAGGAAATTGTGGAGTGCCATAATCGTCCACACCACGAAGAGACAAAGCGAATAAAAAGGAGTCCTTTTATATTTATTAATGGTACATTTAACTTGTCCTCCTAATTTTTAGAGATACAAATGATTGGAAGTTGTGGAGAGCCATGATCGCTCACATCATGAAGGGAGACGGCTAATGAAAGAATCTGACAGAAATGCCATGGTAACACTAAGTAACCGTTTTCTTATAAAGAAACCTTCAGCAATCATTGACCGAGCATCCATTGATACTGCCGGTTGAAATTTTAAAAATCTATCTGTTAAAGCGGTTTTTCAGGAAAATAGGATTTTCATGTCTAGTAGCTGCTATTTCTCTTTCCAGTATTGACGGATGTTCATTTATTGTTTTTTGTTTTGAGTGTGGAACATCAACATCTTGATTATTTCATGACTTTCTCTTTGAATTACGTGTGCTCTCCATTTTAGTTGTTGCCGTTGTTGGAATTCCTCAAGTTATTCTTCTATTATTTGGTACAGTAGTATGTTTGTGATTCTGTAGCGCCAGAGTCCATGAGCTTCGAAAACTCGTCACTAAGACCTACAAGCTTCATTCAATGGAAGCCATTTTTAATCATTGATCTTAGAAAGCGGTTATATAAAAATTACATTTTAGATATTTCTGAACGAGATTGGCACTATGCATGGCATTCATATGAAAGTGTAGAAAATTGAACAGCTGAAATTCAACCCCTATTATTTTTACTTTCAACAAATGTACCAAGAAACAATAAACAACAGTAGAAATAATACAAAAACAGTTTTTGAATAACAAACAATATTTTGATTTATATAGCATAAAATATCCAATGTATTCTGCTGAAATGAGTAAAGATTTGTGAGTGAAATCTTTGTGATGTTTGTTATTTTAATTATGCGTGCAAACTCTTCTTTTGATATTTAGAATTATGGTATGTGAGTTTACTTAAGAAATATTTGTCATAATTATGGTGATGTAAATTTCACAGAGTTAGTGAAAGAATAATTCTGTTTATGAGGTAATTAAACAGTTTTTATGAAATATAAATTTCCAGTGTAAATCGGAAAAAAAGCTTAATTGTTCTAGAGTTGTCTTCCTTTGACCATAATGTTGTCTGTTATTCAGATGACGGTCGTCTTCGAGTATAGAATCCAGAGGTTAGCAGTGAATATTTCGGAGACAGTAGGAAAGCGTAGTTCAGGTTAGCAGTGGATATCGCAGCAAAGTAGCAGAGCGTAGTACTTCCTTCTGTTCATCTTCGCCTGACAAGTTGGCACTGTTCATTCTGGTTGGGTAAACAAAAATGGCCACCTTTATACACAACGGATTGAATGTTCTACGTCTTCTGATTGGTTAACCTTCTATTGGGGGACTATAAAGTGAGTCAAGGCATTTGGACTAACTCACAAGTTATATATATATATATATACACAAAAAAACTGTAACATTGTCAAGAGGTAAATAAATTCTGGATGAAATAATGTTCTGTAATTAAGAACATTTGCTATGTAATAACAATGTTCTGTGATTGAGAAGTTTACTGTGTAATAATAACGTTCTGTGATTTAGATGTTAATTCACTTGCAGGAATGAACAAAAGTTGCTGTATGAAAGAGTTGAGTGAGTGAATGTTCTAGAAGCCGAGATTATGTTAATGAGTAACTTTTATTCTCAGAATGTTTAACGTAGTTTTTAGTCGGTGATTGCGTTGCTCTCTGGAAGATGATTTCGTTACCGAAAAGTTATTTGCTTTGTTTGAATTAAATTGCAATGTTTATTCACTAGCAGGAATGATTTTGAGCTGCTGGGTGAATGGATTGATGAGTGAGTGAAATTTCTGGAAGTTGCTATATGTTCGCAAGTAACTTTGAAAATTTCAAATGAAGTGACATAGTTTCGTGTAACAAATAGTTTGAAGTCACAATGCTCACTGGCGAGATTGGCTGATGTACCATATTTATTTACTTGTTAATCACGTGATGGGCTCCAGAATACGTTCTCTAAGTTTTGGCGGTTCTCTGCTTTGAACATAGGCGTAAATATGAACTTGGTATTAATAGACCAATCAGAATAAGTCAGTTGCTGAAACTTGGTTTGGATCCTCTATGTGTTTAGCCTGCACAAGATTTTAGAACTTTTTTTCGTGAAGATACACAAAATACAATTTTAATATTTATTGTCCAATCAGGACATAGTTAAATAACAGAATTATGGAAATTAGGTGTGATTCACTGAAATGTAGAAGTTAGATTCTACAAAAGTATCGTAAACTTTATTGAAAGAGAAAGTCGGTCGATTATATCTGATAAAATAAAAAAAATTCTTGAGGATTTGTAAAAAAAAAAAATTTATTTTTAAAAATAACCGTTTTTTTTATTCTTTTTTCATTTTAATAGAATAATTAAACCTGATCGATTTGCACAAAGAAGCACAACTTTTGAGGGGTGAAAAGCTGCTGCAAATATTACAGATCATCAGCCATTTTTATATCCCGTTTTAAATCTAATGCAGGGTGACGTAACCAAATACGACGCATACAATCGATCGATCGATTTATAAGTCGACAGGAAACAGATGGCAGCACATCGCCAGTCGTAAAAGGTCATCGGAGAAGTGACAGAAATTAAAATCTGATAAAATAACATTCATTTGTAGTAAAAGAAACATAGCTTTGTTACGTACTATTTTTAAATTTCGTAGATATAATTAAAAACTCCTAAATTATTAAATGTATTCATCAAAATGCATCCAGAAGAATTATTCAATCCGCCATATTAAGAATCAATTTGATTAAGCAAAAAGTAGGCTTTTATAATATATTATCTTTTCTGACTAAGATAATAGTTAAAGAAAATAATATTAAAATAGATAAACATCCTAAGATTTTAATTGCTTTTTAAAAATTTCCTTAATACTTAAATAATTTATAAACATGAATTATGTTTAATCATAAATATTCACATGTTTTTGGTAAAGAGTGATTTTCTAAGAGTAGCTTAGATGTGTGGAACAAGGCCGAAAGTACGGGGCTCCCAGTGAGGAGCGAACGAGCTTCATAGCAATGCGATTTCTGTAGTGTCTAAGGTTAACGAATTCTGGTCGAAATTTGGTTTATGGTTTATTTTGTTTTAGGCATATCAACACCTCAATGAGTTATATAATACTGAAAATATTTTTAGGTATGTTGGTATGAATAGAATATGTTTTTTTTTGTAAGAAATCAGTTTGTAGATCAGGTTTCATTCACATTTCTTTTTTTTTTTTGTAAAGAGGTTTTTTGTCAATATGAGCTCTGGTAAAAACATGAATGATAACAGAAAAATTGCAATATGAGCACTGGTAAAAATATGAGCACAGGTAAAAATGGTTACGTTTATAATACCCAGAAATTCATACTCAAAGGACAAATGGCACAGTGGATAAAGGCGTTGGTTAGATCCAGTGACAAACCCAGAGAGTGTGAGTTCAATACCTGGTTAAGGCAGTGGAGAACTTTCAGAGGGAAATTAACAGGAGATAACTGATACCTGACATCCATCAAACATGGCACGTGTAACTAGAACAGTCTACCCCAGTGATCGAAATAAAAGGTTCAGTTCGAAATTCCAACCACCTGAAGAAGGCCGGAGCGTACAACGACCGAAACGTTGTGATAAGTATGGCGACAAAGATGAGGACAATAGTCCGCATAATGTAAATACTATATATATATATATATATATATATATAGTTAAATTTCCAGATGAATTTTGTGGACAAGAGAGATTGGTATCAAATGACAATTGGAAAAAAAAATCTTACATTTTGCCGACGCGTTTCGCCTTCCGACTTTTTCAAGGCAAAAATGAAATCGAAATGTTTTTGTTGTTATAGTTAAAGTAACTATTTATATATATATGTATATTTTTTTTCTATAGTTAATGTAACTGTTTTCGTTGTTATAGTTACTTTAACTATAGCAACAAAGACATTTCGATTTCATTTTTACCTTGAAAAAGTCGGAAGACGAAACGCGTCTGCAAAATGTATGATTTTTTTCCAATTGTCATTTGATACCATATATCGATATATATATATATATATATATATATATATATATATATATATATATATATATATATATATATGCACATTTTATTGAATACGACAGACAAGGTGCTTATATAGTTTTTTATACAATTTCTCATGGGATCTTATAATTTTTTTCTTTTCAGATGATAAATTATATAAAAACTGTCCGAATGTTATTTTTATCCGAGCGTTTACGGCTATACATTTAGCCATTTTCAAAGATTAAATATTTTAACTGTTAAATAAGAAATAGTTTGTTGTATGTATGTTTTATAATTATGTAGGCCACACTGCAACATGTTTGACACGCAGACTCACGCTACACCTTTCTGACCATAGCTCAATTAGATCTCATTTAAATATTCATGGAGACCTACCAGAAACTATTCATAACATACTTGTTGACAACATTAATATAATAGCATCATTTATATGCAAAAAAAGGCTAAAAATAATGGAAGCCTTATTAATAAAAAAACAAAAAAAACAACACCTAATAATATTAACTACGAACACGGCCAATGGACACAATATCTTGACCGTGTTTTGAAAAATGAAAACATTTTATAAAACATTGAGCTAAAGAATAATTAGGAAACGTTCATCAATTTAACATGTTTCACTTTTATTAAAGCTTCATCAGAGAATGATATATGGAGGAAAAGAAAAGAAAAATTCTAATATTTTTACTTTTATCTTTGATTTTTATTGGTCAATCATATTTCAAATATATTCGTCTCTTTTGTGTCAACGTTAGTATAATTTGTAGCTTATGTATTTATATATGTATTTATCTATGTACTAAATATTCACCCAATACAAAATGCTCGAGAGCAACTCAAAGTAGAGGCTTATTGAATACGGTTGTTCTAGGGACATAAGTAAGTTCAGATTATAAGGGACTATTGGATAGATAACATTTGATAATAGATTTAAAGAGGTTAAGATTGTAGTGATTAGGAAAGCATCCTCTTGGGAGCCCACAAAGTAGTGATTCTCAAGTAGAAGCAGTTTGAGTGGAACGTCTTATTTCCCAATAAAATGCAATGAGAATAAGGGTGATTTGATCCTGTATATATGGCAAATATACTTGGACGGCCATGAGGGTCTGAGTTGGGCATCAGGAAGAGCATTTGGCCCTGTAAAACATTGCCTCAAGCCATTATAACAAATCCTCTCTCAGGCAATACCCACCTTGGCTTTATGTGTGATTAATCCTGGTCCTTCCTTAAGAAACAAATATGACCCTGTATGAAATGGGATCAAATATAGATCGGAATCAGACAATTAAAATTGATACTTGATAAAAATTAAAATGTAACAGACGAATTATTTACATGCCGACTACCGTCCTCATTTTTGTTGTTGTTACCACAATATTCCAGCCATTGTGATTTTCAGCCTTCATCATATATATATATATATGTGTGTGTGTGAGTGTGTGTGAAAAGTGTGTGTATATAAGTATAAATAAATATATATATATATGTATAATTGTTTATATATTATATGCGCGGTACTTATTAGAAAGCGCCCAATAACAGAGATAGAGCTAACATATATGGTTGGATAGATGTGAGCTTGTGACCCTGGGTTTCACGCTTTAGCGATCGTCAGACAAACTGATTAATTTACAAAAAAAAATTGGCTTTATGTAGATTGCGTGTATTGGTGTTATTTTGGAAGTGGTGGGGGAAACTTCGTCGTTTTTTCATCGTACTGACGCAAACATCGATGTATGCAGACACATATACATACTTGGTCGTCCGTCGGGACTCATACATATATAAACATATGTGGGCAGTTTCGGATATGACATATGTATGTATACGGGTGGTGCTGTGTCTATACATACGCATTTGTATGTTGAAATTTAAAGATTGGAAGTGTGGCGGAAATGTCTCGTGAATGTCTCGTGAATGTATACATGTCATATATATATATATATATATATATATATATATATATATATATTTTTTTTTTTTCCGCTGAATAATATTTCCTCGCATGTATGTATATACGTGTGGTGGGGTTTGTGTGAAATTATGATAGGTAAAAATTATTATTATTTATTTTTATTTTTAAATTTTGAAAAAATGGCGGTTTATTTAATATTTAAAGCTGGTTATTTGTTTGTTTTTGACCGTGTATATGTAACAGGTAGAAATATATGACATGTATACATTCACATTTCCGCCACACTTCCAATCTTTAAATTTCAACATACAAATGCGTATGTATAGACACAACACCACCCGTATACATACATATGTCATATCCGAAACTGCCCACATATGTTTATATATGTATGAGTCCCGACGGACGACCAAGTATGTATATGTGTCTGCATACATCGATGTTTGCGTCAGTACGATGAAAAAACGACGAAGTTTCCCCCACCACTTCCACAATAACATCAATACACGCAATCTACATAAAACCAAAATTTTTTTTTAAATTAATCAGTTTGTCTGACGATCGCTAAAGCGTGAAACCCAGGGTCACAAGCTCACATCTATCCAACTATATATATATATATATATATATATATATATATATATATATATATATATATGATTTTCTAAGCATAGCTTAGATGTGGCTCAAAACCAAAAGCATGGAGCACCCAATGACGATCTAACTCACAATTCAGTCATAAATGATCTTGCTAGACATTACATCATGTCAAAGTGAAGTCTAGGATAAGGTATCAAGACTTTAATGGTAACTATCCTGTAGATGGTGTCTCGATAAAAACACTCCATATACTCATATGACCATGAGGGTCTGAGTTAGGCATCAGGAAGAGTATTTGGCCCAGTAAAACCTTGCCTCAAGCCATTATGACAAATCCTCTCTCAGACAGGACCCACCTTGGCTTTATGTGTGATTAATCCTGGTCCTTCCTTAAGAAACAAATATGACCCTGTATGAAATGGGATCAAATATAGATCGGAATCAGACAGAATGATAAGATAAAGAACAATTAAGAAACGTTTATCAAGTTGACATGTTTCTCTTTTATTAAAGCTTCATCAGGGAATTAGATATGGCGAAACAGAAGAAAGAAATTCTGGTATTTTTACTTTTGTGTGATTTTCATTGGCTAACACACGTTTCCCATGTATTCGTCTCTATGGAACCGACATTGGTATAATTTGTGACGTTCCAAATTCAAGGAGAGATGACGCGACGATCCGAGACGATTGTTGATAGAGGGCACGGAAAGAAAGCTCCAAAAACTCCAGCAGTTGGTCGTAAAGGAAAGAGAGAAGAAAGAATTAAACATCAACTACAAGAAGACATAATGCATGGTTCTTAGTAAAAGGATCAGACCAAAGTACGAATTGCAAATCGGAGATACCAAAGTCAAACAAGTACGAAAAATTAAATGTCTGGGAAATGTTTTAACAGAGGACGGAAAGTGCTACAGTGAAATTCGGAGTTGTATTGGGATAGCCAAAGTGCCTTCCAAAAGCTAAGCAGAGTATAAAGATAGTAGAAAAATTTCGTTTGAAACAAGGGGGAGAGTACTAAACTGTTATGGGATCTCGGTCCTCTTCTCTAGTAGTGAGTGCTGAACAAGCTTCTCAAAGATTAAACAGAGACTTGAAGTAACAGAAATATAGTTCTACAGAAGGATGCTGGGGATACCATGGACTGAATATGTGAGCAAAGACGGAGTTTTAGAGAAGAGAGAAGCAAAAAGGAAACTTATACTTAATAACAGGAAGAGAAAGTTGAATTTTCTAGACCACATAATGAGGAAAGAGCACTTGGAAAATCTGATATTCACAGGACAGATTGAAGGCAAGAAGGACAGAGGAAAACGACGCATAACCTATTTAATGAGTTTGAGTAAATAGATAACGGAACAAAGAAACAACAAAAAGGCAGACTTTATTAATAGCTACTAAGAACAGGATGCCATGATCGCTTACGCTCTGAGGGGACATGAAACACCAAGAATATACTTAATATGAAATGAGTTAAAAAAAAAAAACTCTGTTTTTCAGGTTTAACATTCTTTAAACAAAACGCTTCGACAGAAAACGCACAGTGTGCACCAGTCTAACCTATGATGGTAACTGATAGTATTTGAAAAACTGGTACGACATTTGCTAGATGAAGCGACAATTGCCCCTTGGCTAAATTTCCTAGCACCATATAAGTGACAATTTAAAATGTGGGACGTATTCCTGCTGTTCCCTGGAAATCTCATTGATTTGTACACGGATATATATTTAAATTTTATCAACTCTTAAAATTGAAAAAAAAAAAGAACCAGTATTCTTTAAGTATAATTGTTGTCATGCTAACGACATTTCTTTAGATTATTTTCTGAGATGTTTTGATAAAGCTCACGTAAAAGGAATGGAACGTCAATAAGAAAATAAAAAAATAAGCATCCAACTGGTTTTCACGTATTTTGTCTTCCTTTCTTAGAACATTTCATATCAATGATTTATCAGACAGAATTATGTAAAATACCTCCACCCTCGGAGCTAACTGAAGATCTTTAAAGTCCGTTGTGAAATAAACAGTTACGTATGAAGGAGAGATTTTGTCCCCTGCTTGTAAAGTGCAATTATAAAGTTACATATTTTAAGGTGAGGTTCACCCTGTACAAGGCCCGGGGGTCACTCGAGGTAGAGGATTACATTAAAAATACAAATACAAAAAGCAAAAGATATTGACGGGTAAGAAATGACAATTATATTGGTACTTAATGAAGAGCTGGAATCGACATGCGTCATTTCTGCATTCCATGCCCCACATCGCAAACGATTCTACCAACAGAAGTCCTGCTGTCCCTCCCGAGATCAATGTCCTGATAATGAGATGGAAGGGGGCTATGCCGATGACATAAGTAATCATAGTTTAGGATAAGAATGATTTTGAATAGAAAATGAACTTCCTCTACCAAGAAATGAAACTTAAGATGCATCTTTCTAAAACAGAATTTGTGATCTGGAAATAGAATGAAAGCAGTGACGGTATCGATGTCCTGAAAGTATCATAAAAATACAGCATGTAGAATTAGTAAATACGAAACACTTTAGATACCTCGGTGTATGGACCAGTTATAACAAATTAAGTATAGTTAAAAAAGAAATTGAATATACAATAGGCCTTGCCAGACGTAGTTTCACCCAATACGGCAAATTGCTACACAACCAAAACTTTACCTAAAACTCGAGTCATGGAAATAGTTTCGTCAGATGGAGACATCATACTTTGCATGCCATCAACTCGTTTAGAAATATCTAAACTGCCAATTGCATACAACTGATTTCGAAGAGCAATGATTAAAAAAGGCATCGAGCGTGTAAAGCCTCTGGGTCTTGGCAAAGACCATACTTTTTTGAACATTATGGGTTGACGCTACAGAATCACAAAGAAAGAACTATGCCAAATAGCAGAAACCACATTACTTGAGGACTACCAACAGCGGCAACAATTAAAATGGATAGCACATCTAACTCGAAGAGAAATTAATGACATAATCAAGATATTTTATCGTTCCACGATACTTTGAACAAAAGGTTAGGAAGGAAACCCACCTATCGATACTGGAAAGAGCGATAACAGATACTGGACTCGAAAAGCCTATTTTACTGAAAAAAATTATGATTTTATAAATTCCAACCGAAGGCAGTGCTGGCTGCTTGGTTAATGAATGCCTAATGTTTCCTTATAGCGAAACGGCTAATATTACCATTCAATCAGTTGTCCTATACGTGATATGCGGTTGGGTGATCATGTGTCTTTTCATTTATGACTGACTAGGCAAGAGATATTCCTGCAGTAGGCGGCAGCTTCTTTCTACGGTAAACTGGTTGCCAACCAAATATAAAGAACCCGGTTTGCTATTCAACCCATAGCCAAGAGAGAAAAGATGGATTAAAACCTTTCCCATGGCTATTTGTGCGTAAGTAAAAGGAAACCCTCACTGGAATTCGAACTCGGCTCACCGATTTTGCAATCCGAGCCGATATCTATTACACCACACACAGACATTACTATTAACATGTAATATTGATTTCTTTGTGTAAAATGGGTATGTTTGAGAACAGATGTTATCCATAAATCGTTATAACATCTCGCGATTAGACCTTCGAGAAATCACAAGATGAGGACTTCTTAAATAGGTCATCGTGATTTCACGTGACCTAATTGGTAGGACACACAGTTGAAAGTGTTTTCCCGGATGGAATAAGAGAGTGCTATTCCGCATTTTCTTTCGTTGATTCTCTACATCTCTGTTTAAACAAACGTGAAGATGTCAACTCAAATGGCTCGTTTACCCAATGAATACAACTTTTATAGCAATACAATCTATCTTACATATCTATAAGCTTACTATTTGCCCATGCTTTAAATATTGCTGTCATATACGGCCCGGTGCTCCTGCTATTTGTTTGGATATTCTTGATAAAATCCAAAGAAGAATCAGCAATATTATTGGTCCTGATCTGGCGTCACGGCTTCAGTCAATTTCCCACCCCCATAACGTTGTCTCCCTGTGTCTTTTCTATAAATACTTTCATCGTAATTGTTCGGGTAAATTTTCCGCTGTGGTACCTAGATTTTATGAATTTTAACACAACACCAGATTAGCAACAAGGACTCACCAACTTACAAACCGTAAGTTCTATGCTAACAGTTTCTTTTCTCGCACTTCTCACTTGTGAAACTCTCTTCCAGCTACATGCTTTCCAGCAAACTCTGATCTTCAAAAATTTAAATGCAATGTCAATCGTTATCTACTATTTTCCTGATTACTTTCTTATTGTTCAATCTTCTTCATAATGTTTTCTGTCTTTTAATTCTTTTACACCTTGTAACCCCTTTTGTCTTAGTAACTTTACTCCCTTGCTTGTGGTAAATTCGATTTTAAAAAATCGTTATGTGTATTTTGTCTTGTAACGGTGAGGAGATTCTGAAAGAACTAGAAGTTCTTCCATGATTTAATATTGGCGGCCACAATGTTAACAATATAAAATATGCAGATTTCACAGTGATTATAGCAGACCAGGGAAGAGAGAAGAAAGGACTAAGCATCAATTTTGAGAAGACAGAATGCATAGAGATATGCAAATTACAAAGTGAGGTTGCTGAAATCAAGCAAGTGAAACAATTTAACAATCTGGGAAGTGTTTTAACAGAGGACGCAAAGCGCGATACTGGAATCCGAAGTCGAATTGGGATAGAGAAAGATGCCTTTCAAAAGCTAAGGAAAGTATTAAGAAACAGAAGAATGTCGTGAAAAACAAAGAAAAGAGTACTGAACTGTTATTTAATATAATTCCTCTTATATGGCAGTGAATGCTGAAGGATTTCCTCATAGATGAAGAAAAGACTTGAAGCAACTGAAATGTGGTTCTACAGAAGGATACTGAGAAATCCCTGGACCTAACATGCGAGCAAGAAAGAAGTTCTAGAGAAAATAGCAACAAAAAGGACACTTGCACACAGGAAGATATTGATGAAGTTTCTCGAGCACCTAATGAAGAAAGAGGATTTGGAAAATCTGATGCTCACAGGATAGATTGAAGGCAAGAGGGGGACAGAGGAAAACAGCACATAACATTCCTAGCTTGACTAAATTGATGGCGGAACAAGGTTGAGGAGAAATAACAAAAGGACAAAATTTATTAAGAGCTACAAAGAACTGGAAATTGTGGAGAGCCATGATTACCAACATCCTGAAGGGATACATCACATCGAAGAAGAAGAAGAATGAGTTTGAGTAAATGGACGTCGGAAGAAAGTTTTGGAGGGATAACAAAAAGACAAAATTTATTAAGAGCTACAAAGGAGAGAAAATTGTGGAGAGCCATGATTATCAGCATCCTGAAGGGACACATCACATAGAAGAAGAATGTGTTTGAGTAAATGGACGTCGGAAGAAAGTTTTGGAGGGATAACAAAAAGACAAAATTTATTAAGAGCTACAAAGGAGAGAAAATTGTGGAGAGCCATGATTATCAGCATCCTGAAGGGACACATCACATAGAAGAAGAATGTGTTTGAGTAAATGGACGTCGGAAGAAAGTTTTGGAGGGATAACAAAAATACAAAATTTATTAAGGACAGATTATAAGCAAGAGGAACAGTGAGCTTGAGTAAATGGATGACAAAACAAGGTTGAGGATGAGGTAAGAAAAGGACAAAATTTATTAAGAGCTACAAAGGACAGGAAATTGTGGAGAGCCATGATCGCAAACGTTCTGAAGGAACACAGCACATAGAAGGAGAAATATTTTATCATTTTCTTTTAGGCCATTTTCGCCAATCCCAGTATTTTTGCTCACGTGGCTATGATACTTTTTAAAAATCATTTCCCTCCCAAGCAAACCAATAAAGCCATTAAAACACAAGGCCTTACTGGGTGACAGAGAATATAAGAAAAATACTATTATGGGGAGAAAACGATAAAAGAATAGAAAATAAGACGACAAAATATAACGATAAAGATCGCAGTTAAATTTTTGAAGATCATTGTTGACTGAGAAGCAAGAAGAAGGGAGTTCCACAAGCGAGAAATGGAGGGGAACACCCAGTTACATCAAGCCATTTCAATTGTAAAACCTAACTGCTAATCTTGTATAAGTCAAGGTATCAAAGAGGAAAGTTTGGGATTTTATCAAGAATGTCTTAATATATAGCAGGTGCACCAGATTATATATAGCCGCAATATTAAAAACTTGGATGAATGATAGATTTATAAATATGTCAGATAGATTCTGACGAGAAAAATTGTCTCGAACAACCCAACGAAGCAACTTTCTAAGCAGAGGACTTAACAATTGATTCAGTATAATATTCCCATTTCATGTCAGCGGAAAATGTTTACCCAAGAAAACATAACAAGTCACTCTCGTGGATATTAGCATCAGCCATGCTAATGGAAAGCAGAAAGGAATTTCTAAGATGATTGATAGAGAGCAGATTCACTTTGAAGCCGTTAAAATTAGCGAGGTATTCCCTGCTGTAGTTAACAGCCGTTTGTAGGTCATTTTTTTTTTAGATCAGCTCCCAGTTTAACCTAAACGGACTAGCGAAAATTAGTTGATGATATCCGCGTTTAAAGGTAAGATGAAGTAATTTAATCAGCAAATGTTCGCAACCCGTGTTAAAATGGTGGAAAAGGTATATATGCATGATCACCAAAGTTAAGCAACATCAAGCCTGGTGCGTACTAGATGGGTAACTGCTTTGGAATACCAAGTGCTGTAAGTCTGACTGTGTGTGTATAACACCCCTCTCTTCCCATACATGTCTCCTAGGCTCCACTGGTCTAGTTTCACTTTCTGTTGACATACAGCCGCTCAGTTCAGACTCCGCTTGTTCCAATATTTCAATATTCGCAAGGGTATTAGATAAGGAGAGTTAGACAGCTTCCAAACTGATTTAAGGATTGGTACCAGGAAAAGTCGTCGATCGTCCTGTTTTGGTTTTTCAATTGTGATTCTTACTGACGAAGAAAGTTGATTTTTTTTCTTTTAGTCAATAAGCCGTGGTAAACTTCCTCTTGACAACTGAGTTGACTAGAAATAAGGCCAGGCTCTCACCGTATAAATAATAACGCCGGTTTTGGTTAAATATAGACGATTTAATGAAAGTGAATAAAATAATTTACAATCTGATATATTTGGCATCTCGTAACACAAAAAGATCAGAAGGCAGCGACTTCTAATCAAAATCTGTGTTCAGAAAGGTTCAATCAAAAATTCAAGTGAATATTGGATCACTTCCTCGTACGGGTGTGCAACTGCGTGTGTCTGAAGACCGTCTGTCTCTGTCGTCCCGGTCCATCTCTGCTGTATCCTTAAAATCGAGCTAAATTTAGACATAATTCTCCGCCCACATATCAAACTGTTCACACGCCAAACTAACTCAATTTTCCATTATTTAAGGTCGTGTTTTAAAGACCAAATTCTATGTTATCGATCTTAACCCATTTCATACATTTTTAGAAGTCTATGATGAAGGAAATTCCGTTTAAAGACAATATTCGGCCATGACTGATCGGCTAAAACTTCTCTGTAGCTCAGTCAGATTATGTCGGAAAATATTTTCCATTGTAAGTCGACGTATAAATCTTTTCTTTTTAATGACATGTCACTTCAGAACAATAGTGATTATGACTCTCCACAATTTCCTTTTTTAAATTATTTTCTGTGATTTATTTCTTGAGAAGAAATTTTACCATGTATCCCTGGATAATTGCGTATCTCAGATAATTTTTTGAAGCTTTTAAATGCAATTACCATAAATTTTGAAAAAAGCATAAGTAGTAATCAAAGTTATCCACTGCCTTGGAGAGGGGAATTAACAGGAGATAACTGATAACTAAAATCCATTAGACATGACACGGGGAACTAGAACAGTCTACCCCAGTGAACGAAATAAAGGGTTCAGTTCGACATTCCAACCACCTGAAGAAGGTCGGAGCGGACAACGGCCGAAAGGTTGTGAAAAATATGGCAACAAAGATGAGGACAATAGTCCGAACAATATAAATAGTGTACATAATAACTCATCTCAGAAATATAGACAGATACTAAAAAATTAAAAGTTTATTTTTGTTTAAAATGCAATGACAGATTAACAGTGCTGCAAAATCATTCAGTATGTTTTTGTTTCATCGACATTTTTCTTATGATAATGGCAGCTATAATATTTAAAATATTATTTATTAAAAATATTTTTACACCAGTGTTTAATTTTCGGAACTTAGCCATGGGTTTGAAATAAAAATATAATCTATAAAATCCGGAATCTGCTAGATGTTTGCGATAAGTACTACTGGAGTCAACTAAAACTGATAGTTTAATTTTCTCTTGCTTTCAAAAAGAAAATGTTCTCTTTTCTTTTATTTATGGTAATTACCTTTCTGCTTGTTTAGAGTACTTAAAGGTATTGATGTGTAAATTTCCATATCAAACAACTCTCTAAAAAAATGTTAACATCAAAAAATTATGCTTTTGTCCAAGGACGCAAATGTCCAAAGATGCAACTGTCCACCCATCCACATTTATAAATTTACAATTCGTCTGTGCATTGAATACTGCTACCATATTTGGTCTGGTATTCCTGCTATTCATCTCGAGGTTCTCGAAAAAATCCAAAGAAGGATCTGCAATGTAATCGATCATGACTTGACATCTCAACATCACTTACCTTGTCAGAGACTTGACGTGGCTTCTCTCTGTCTTTTCTACAAATATTTTCATCGCAATGAAGAGCGTTTTTCTCTGGTGCCCTGACTACATGAGATCGACCGTGCTACAAGTCTCACACATTTACTGTTGCAATAGTTAAATATAACTGCCACTTCTACTGCAACAGTTTCTTTTCTCGCACTTCCTGCCCGTGACACCCACTTTAATTACCTTGCTTTTCTGATAACTGCAATCTTCAAATAATTAAATGCAACGTCAATCGCGATCTTCTATCTTCTTGAATCCCGTCCATCTATTATCCTTTCCTCAATCCTCCCTATACTCAGTCTTTTCTCTCACTTTCACTCCCTGTAATCCCCTGCGTACTAGTGGCATTCCGGCCTCTCATCGGGTGAAATGATTAACATAATTTAAATACGGCGTCAATCGCCATTTTCTATTTCTTCTTGAATCTCGTTCATCTTTTGTCCTTTTCTTCAATCCTCCCTATAATCAATCATTTCTCTCACTTTCACTCCCTGTAATCCCCTGCGTACTAGTGGCATTCCCGCCTCTCATGGGTTGAAATGATTAACATAATTTAAATAAAGCCTCATTTGCCATCTTCTATTTCTTCTTGAATCTCGTTCATCTTTTGTCCTTTCCTCAATCCTCCCTCTACTCAGTTTTTTCTCTCACTTTCACTCCCTATAATCCCTGCGTACTAGTGGCATTCCCGCCTCTCATGGGGTGAAATGATTAACATAATTTAAATACAGCCTCATTTGCCATCTTCTATTTCTTCTTGAATCTCGTTCATCTTTTGTCCTTTCCTCAATCATCCCTATACTCAGTCTTTTCTCTCACGTTCACTCCCTGTAATCCACTGCGTACTAGTGGCATTCCGGCCTCTCATCGGGTGAAATGATTAACATAATTTAAATACAGCGTCAATGGCCATCTTCAATTTCTTCTTGAATCTCGTTCATGTTTTGTCCTTTCCTCAATACACCGTATACTCAGTCTTTTTTCTCATTTTCACTCCCTGTAATCACCTGCGTACTAGTGGCATTCCCGTCTCTCATGGGGTGAAATGATTAACATAATATAAATAGAGCGTCAATGGCCATCTTCTATTTCTTCTTGAATCTCGTTCATCTTTTGTCCTTTCCTCAATACACCGTATACTCAGTCTTTTCTCTCACTTTCACTCCCTGTAATCCACTGCGTACTAGTGGCATTCCGGCCTCACATGGGGTGAAATGATTAACATAATTTAAATACAGCGTCAATGGCCATCTATTTCTTCTTGAATCTCGTTCATCTTTTGTCCTTTCCTCAATCCTCCATATACTCAGTCTTTTCTCTCACTTTCACTCCCTGTAATCCCCTGCATACTAGTGGCATTCCGGCCTCTCATCGGGTGAAATGATTAACATAATTTAAATACAGCGTCAATGCCCGTCTTCTATTTCTTCTTGAATCTCGTTCATCTTTTGTCCTTTCCTCAATACACCGTATACTCAGTTTTTTCTCTCACTTTCACTCCCTATAATCCCCTGCGTACTAGTGGCATTCCCGCCTCTCATGGGGTGAAATGATTAACATAATTTAAATACAGCGTCAGTGGCCATCTCTTTATTCTTGAATCTCGTTCATCTTTTGTCCTTTTCTCAATCCTCCCTATACTCAGTCTTTTCCCTCACTTTCACTCCCTGTAATCCCCTGCGTACTAGTGGCATTCCGGCCTCTCATGGGGTGAAATGATTAACATAATTTAAATACAGCGTCAATGGCCATCTTCTATTTCTTCTTGAATCTCGTTCATCTTTTGTCCTTTCCTCAATACACCGTATACTCAGTCTTTTTTCTCATTTTCACTCCCTGTAATCCCCTGCGTACTAGTGGCATTCCGGCCTCTCATCGGGTGAAATGATTAACATAATTTAAATACAGCGTCAATGCCCGTCTTCTATTTCTTCTTGAATCTCGTTCATCTTTTGTCCTTTCCTCAATACACCGTATACTCAGTCTTTTCTCTCACTTTCACTCCCTGTAATCCCCTGCGTACTAGTGGCATTCCGGCCTCTCATCGGGTGAAATGATTAACATAATTTAAATACAGCGTCAATGGCCATCTTCTATTTCTTCTTGAATCTCGTTCATCTTTTGTCCTTTCCTCAATACACCGTATACTCAGTCTTTTCTCTCACTTTCACTCCCTGTAATCCCATGCGTACTAGTGGCATTCCCGCCTCACATGGGGTGAAATGATTAACATAATTTAAATACAGCGTCAATGGCCATCTTCTATTTCTTCTTGAATCTCGTTCATCTTTTGTCCTTTCCTCAATACACCGTATACTCAGTCTTTTCTCTCACTTTCACTCCCTGTAATCCCCTGCGTACTAGTGGCATTCCGGCCTCTCATCGGGTGAAATGATTAACATAATTTAAATACAGCTTCAATGGCCATCTTCTATTTCTTCTTGAATCTCGTTCATCTTTTTTCCTTTCCTCAATCCTCGCTATATTCAGTCTTTTCTCTCACTTTCACTCTCTGTAATCCCCAGCGTACTAGTGGGTTCCGGCCTCACATGGGGTGAAATGATTAACATAATTTAAATAGAGCGTCAATGGCCATCTTCTATTCCTTCTTGAATCTCGTTCATCTTTTGTCCTTTCCTCAATCCTCCCTATATTCAGTCTTTTCTCTCACTTTCACTCCCTGTAATCCCCTGCGTACTAGTGGCATTCCCGCCTCTCATGTAGTGAAATGATTAACATAATTTAAATACAGCGACAAAGCCATCTTCTATTTCTTCTTGAATCTCGTTCATCTTTTGTCCTTTCCTCAATCCTCCCTATACTCAGTTTTTTCTCTCACTTTCACTCCCTGTAATTCCCTGCGTACTAGTGGTATTCAGGCTACTTGTCGGGTGAAATGATTAACATAATTTAAATATAGTCTCAATGGCAATCTTCTATTTTTTCTTGAATATCGTTCATCTTTTGTCCTTTCCTCAATCCTCCCTATACTCATTTTTTTCTCATTTTCACTCCCTGTAATCCCCTGCGTACTAGTGGCATTCAGGACTCTCGTTGGTTGAAATGATTAACATAATTTAAATACAGCGACAATGGCCATCTTCTATTTCTTCTTGAATCTCGTTCATCTTTTGTCCTTTCCTCAATCCTCTCTATACTCAGTCTTTTCTCTCACATTCCCTTTCTGTAATCCCCTGCGTACTAGTTGTATTCCGGCCTCTCATCGGGTGAAATGATTAACATAATTTAAATACAGCCTCAATGGCCATCTTCTATTTCTTCTTGAATCTCGTTCATCTTTTGTCCTTTCCTCAATCCTCCCTATACTCAGTCTTTTCTCTCACTTTCACTCCCTGTAATCCCCTGCGTACTAGTGGCATTCCCGCCTCTCATGTGGTGAAATGATTAACATAATTTAAATACAGCCTCATTTGCCATCTCCTATTTCTTCTTGAATCTCGTTCATCTTTTGTCCTTTCCTCAATCCTCCCTATACTCAGTTTTTTCTCTCACTTTCACTCCCTGTAATCCCCTGCCTACTAGTGGTATTCAGGCTTCTTATCGGGTGAAATGATTAACATAATTTAAATACAGCCTCAATGGCCATCTATTTCTTCTTGAATATCGTTCATCTTTTGTCCTTTCTTCAATCCTCCCTATGCTCAGGTTTTTCTCTCACATTCACTCCCGGTAATCCCCTGCGTACTAATTGTATTCCGGGCTCTTATCGGGTGAAATGATTAACATAATTTAAACACAGCCTCAATGGCCAACTTCAATTTCTTCTTGAATCTCGTTCATCTTTTGTCCTTTCCTCAATCCTCCCTATACTCATTTTTTTCTCACTTTCACTCCCTGTAATCCCCTGCGTACTAGTGGCATTTCGGCGTCTCATCGATTGAAATGATTAACATAACTTAAATATAGCCTCAATGGCCATCTTCTATTTCTTCTTGAATCTCGTTCATCTTTTGTCCTTTCCTCAATCCTCCCTATACTTAGTGTTTTCTCTCACTTTCACTCCCTGTAATCTCCTGCGTACTCGTGGCATTCCCGCCTCTCATAGGGTGAAATGATTAACATAATTTAAATACAGCGTCAATCGCCATCTTCTATTTCTTCTTGAATCTCTTTCATCTTTTTTCCTTTCCTCAATCCTCCCTATACTCAGTCTTTTCTCTCATTTTCATTCCCAGTAACCCTATGCGTTGTAGTGGCAGTCCCGCCTTGCTTCGTGTGAAATGATTAAAAAAAAAAAGAGAGCCTTACATTAATGCGAATGGCAACGCAATGAACTAGACCGGAAATTGAACTCAGCTCACCGATTCTATTCGCCTGGCCAGCAACCGCTATGCTATCTATCGATTTTCTTTACGTAGGCTCGACTCAAGTAGAATTTCTTTGACACGAAAACAAGAAAATCGATTTGGTGGGAAAACATAAAGGAAAGTCATTATATGTTCATGCTTGATTTAATCTTCTCAACAGAACCACTTATTACACGAGCTGATGTGTGTAAATATGCACGAAGATATAACTGGGAATGCACTTACAAAGCAATTTGCGCATCACACTTATAAGCAATCGTAAATCTTCTCAGAGATAATCATCAAGCATTTTCTCACGATTGATGGTGAAAGACCTTCCGCGTTCGTTACCCCAGTGCGAGCAGGGTGAATTCCAGAGATTTTGAGACGTTTTCAGGAAAGACATTTATAAATTTGAAAGAATTTTAAACTCAAATCTTCAAAGTAAGATTCTCTGACTTCAAGACTTGCCAACTGTTGTTATTCCAGATTGAAGTAGACAACTCTAAGAGCTCTTTGAACACATCCTACTAAGCACTGCTGGTTAAAGCTGACCACATTGCAGAATGTAGTTGGTATGTGAAGACAGTTTGGAAGCTTGGTATGTAATAAAGTTTTGTGCTGACAGAGATGGACATCAGAATTGTTCCTCACCCTCCCTACAGTCTAGAATTTGCTTCCTGGGACTTTATGGTTGTTTCCCAAGCTGAAGGCGCAGTTGTTGAGAAGACGAGGAAGCTGTGACAAGGGTGCTGGACAACTTCACTTTGGATGACTTCCATGGCAACTCGATGAAGAGGCTGTGTTGATTGTAGTTAGATTTCGACAGCAAGGTGATGGTTCATGGCCATCAAAACTGTCTCACCCTCCCTACATTCCAGACCTTGCTCCCTATGACCTTTGGTTGCTCCCCAAGCTGAAGGAGAAAATAAGGGCCAGTTGTTTTGAAGACTTTGAGAAAACGAGGAAGCTGTGACAAGAGTCCTGGACACCTTCAAATTGGATGACTTCCATAGGGACTCCATGAAGAGGAAGCGTTAACAACAACAACAAAAATATGAAAGCATTCAATAATATCAATCATGAACACGGCCACAACATGCTGACCATGTCCGGAAATTAAAACATTCTCATTTTTATAAAAAATCTACACATTCAGACAAAAAAAACAAAAACATCCTTGATAATGGCTAACAGATTAGGTAAAACCGCTCTGATGAAACAACGGCCCTGTCGGCTGGGGCTTTAGAATACGCCGACTGCACCTCTGTAGAAGGGTAAGACCCCCCAATGAGGTGTCCTGGGTATGACATTAAATTGCATCCAACAGCAAGGCCTCTGATCTGGAGGTTTTGAGGAGCGTGGAACCACCTCTTAATTGCTGGTGTTCCCAGGTCCACCTTGACCCGGGGTGGTAGCACCTGTTAGGGTCCCAGCTATGGGTAAATAGTGAACTGCTAGTTTTCCAGGTTATGCTAACGTGCTGGGTATGACAGTAAACTACATCCGCGTCATCGGTATGACGGTAAACTACATCCGCGTCCTGGGTATGGCGATAAACTGCATCCAACAGCAAGGTCTCAGATAATGTTTTCAGAAAAATAATGTTGCCAGCTCTAAGTTTTTGAAACAATAATGTTGCCAACTCTAAGTTTTTGAAACAATAATGTTGCCAGCTCTAAGTTTTTGAAACAATAATGTTGCCAGCTATACATTTTTTATTCCATACAAAATAGGCATTTAAAATTCATATAAACTGGATTTGGCATTAAATAACCCACAGTGGTTGATATGCCATAAAACCCAAACAAACATCTGATGAAACAAATCAGTTCTTGTCTATTCTGTGACCAAAATGAAATCATTTGTATGAATGCAAGAAAATTATAATAAAAGCTTAATCGTACAAAGATGCATTTTTGTTTTGATGCCAGTGCATCTCGACTGGCCGCATCGAAACAATAATGCATCTTTGTAGTGAATAAGTTGTTTTTGTCCGTAATTATTGCTGTACTCTTGGTATTGAGTCCGCTTTTGAATTAATGCTGGGAACGTTAGAATTTATGTTATTTTCGTTCTCATTACATTCGTATATATATGAAGAAATATAGTTTTAATGTATGCTAAATTTATGGGATAAAGTGCTCAATATCAGAGATAGAGCGTATGTTAATATAAATATAAAAGTGAACATTGAAGTCAACACTCAGAAGCGACAGTCTGTTTCATGCTGGACGCAATCGTCAGGCCGCCTGATTGCGCCAAGCATGAAACAGCCTGTCACCTCTGAGTCTTAACTTCAATGTTCACTTATATATATATATATATATATATATATATATATATATATATAAAATAATTCCACATTGCTACTTTGATTAAAAGAGAAAATAATTCGACGTCTGGAAAGTACCTTGATCTTTAGTTCAGCCCCAATAAATTTGCGTCCAGGCTCTTACAATATATCACCATTTTTGGCAGATTTTCTGTTGTCACAATGTGGGATAATCAAGAACAAAATTGATGGGGAGAAAAAGAAAATGAATATAGATGAATTTGACTAGATTGAAAAATATTCTTTCAAAAAAAATCTTTGAACACAATATATTTTTTTTTTAAATATTATTCCAAACATATTATTTTTAAAATATCCAGTAAAAAATTATGAAACTGCCAGCGTCTCTCGTTTTGTGCGCATGTGTAGACGTGGCAACATTAATAAAGCCCAGTCCAATGAAATCCTAATGGAGGAAACGCGTCACAAAAACTTTTTTCCTAATTTAACGGACAAAAATACCGAAAAACTTTTGTCGTTGATTAAAAAAAAACAAAAAAAACAACAATGCGTTGAACGGATGTCAAAATTCGTTGAAAATTGCACCTTTACCCTACCTAAACTTAACCTCTGTTTTGAACGTAATTCATGATTGATACAATAATAGTTAATAAAAATGAATACGCTACCGCCCATTGTCTGAAGGATTGGTTTTCTATGTATCCTTGGAAACAAAAAATTATGAATTGTATATGCATTTAAATCTGAGTAAATTTAAAAATAAATCATTCCAAAATTTGCTTGAAGATGAAACAGAACTAATGCTTTTAATTTAATTATATAATTAAATTAGAAGTTTTTAACTTCAGTTTTTGAAACATGGTAATTCCTGTGTAGCGAAGAAACCATATTTTAAATCAGTTAATTTTATGCTCTGTAAATTTACATTTAGCACTGTTTTGTAAAAATAGAAAAAATATCAATAAGAACTCCGTATTATATATCTTATTGTTCTTTCTTTTTATTATTATTATATATATATATATATATATATATATATATATATATATATACACACACACAGAGAGAGAGAGAGAGAGAGAGAGAGAGAAAGAGAGAAATGATGTGTGGAAAAATGAAAAGATGAAAAAAGTTATGATTACTTCAGTATAAATTTTTGGCATTCGTTGTAAAAGTTTCCCAAAATATGAGATTGTTAATTGATTTTTCACTCTTCTGTCAGGTTCATAACATGCTGATTAAAGTGGTTGCTTCAAACTTTTGAACAATGTAGAGTATATATATATATATATATATATATATATATATATATATATATATATATATATATATATATATATATTCGCTCATTATTAATGTCTCCGTTTCTAATTCTTCCACACTTTGTAAACTATTGTGTCGTAGTGGGTTTACTGTTTTGCATGGGGAGATACCGTTTAATATATATACCAACCCAATTCTCTTTTTCACAGGGAAACGTTCCAGGGGCAACCGTGCAAAACAAATCCGTGTAAAAAAACTAGAGATAGGTTCCAACCAAATATATTTATTAAAAAATGTTCATTTTCTTATACAAATAAATTTGAACTATATATATATAGTTCAAAGTCATATATATATATATATATATATATATATATATATATATATATATATATATATATATATATATATCGTATTTCTTCAGTCATTCAGTGTTACTACTCGACAGTAAACGTGCCCGCTTCATGTTTTTTCGATGACGCTAAGTCACTCAACTCACTGGAAATATTTAATGGCGTTATATCTTTATGTGTATCTTTAATAAAATTAACATATTCCGTTTCTTTTGTTTTACTAGTTTTGAATACGAATTCGATTATTAGACGCTGTGATTTTGTTCTTGTAAGCTCTTTATATGATTCTCCATAACGTACCATAATCATTTTCAAATCACGTTGGAATTGCACAGCTCGTTACATATTGTTATCATTTGTAAGAAAATGATTTCCAAGTTTATTGGCTTTTTTGGAGGCTTCTATCATTGTATTTGCAGATAGTGGAACCACTTCTTCATCATGACTACTATAAACTAACGTGTAATCATCTACATTCTCTGAAACACTATGTATGTACAGTGTTAATAATCGTTTACATGCCACTTGCAATATATATATATATATATATGTAAATAGCAGGGCAGACTGGGTTCTAGAGCCTTTGATGGCAGCTGGTCTAGAGAAGGACAACTCTGAATTCAAAACCTGCGGAGTGTTGTTTGGGGACCTTGTGGTACGTAGTGCACCAGGTCTCTGTATTCGGGCCTTCAAAAAGTGTGGCTGGTCCTGCACGAAACCTTCACCACTATAATTAAATCTCATGTCGGTTTCCTAGGAACTGATCTACTTGGCCCTCATACGTCGAATTCGACGTGAGAGTCGAATATATATATATATATATATATATATATATATATAGATAGATAGATAGATAGATAGATATTGTGCGCCAACGGCTTAGTTATAGAATCCCCGACTGACGCCAATTCAGTCGTGTTCGTTCCTAGCTAGAGGCAACCGGACGTCTAACGTCTCTGATGAGATGTGATACAGTGAAACAGTCTGTTTGTGGATGACAATATATATATATATATATATATATATATATATATATATATATATATTTCTAGGTTTTCAGATAACACGTTTAGACATCTTGACACCATTTGTCGTGAGAATCACTGAAAAACTCTTTGCGTTAATCAGTAAGAAAAGAGAACAGGTTAAAATCGTTTTGTGTCAGCCCCACTGTCTTCTCAAATGAGCAATGGTGAGAGGAAAAAGATAATTCAGGCCTTCAGTAATGGTACCAACAGTCATACTCTGGCTTCCATCTTCAAATCCATTCAAGAACCATTAAGAGATGATGAAAAAGTTTTAAAAAGTAGGAACAGTAAAGAGAGAAACTGGATCAGGAGGTCACAACAAGCAGCGAAATCATGATTTTAAATCCATAAAACGTTTGGCGCGTCAGAGAGGAGTTTCAACTATGGAAATCCAAAGAACACTGAAAAAAGACTTGAAAAGGAAATCGTACGTGAAACGTGTAAGGCTCCTTGTTACTCCAGGACAGAAAATTAGAAGATTAGAAAGAGTGAAGATCATCTTGAAAAAATTGGAAAATGATCCTGGAATAATATACATATATATATATATATATATATATATGAAGTTTATTTCAATCCTTCATGAGATTCTGATCCTTAGCTATGATTAATTAATGATGAACATGCCTTTTCGTTTTCGTCTCCGAGTTCAAATAATTGAATTCTCTCATAATCGTTCTCTTTATATCATTTTTGGTGTTACAGAGAATTTTGTTGGTCTCTCGCTCAACTTCGACCCACTTATACTAATCAAGGAGGTTGCAGTCTGGGAAGTTAGGTGGCCAGATGTACGGGGTAATGTGGCCAGTGAAATTTTTTGACAGCCATGACTAGGTTCTTCTACTTGGGTGGCATGGTGCAGAGTCCTCTTGCCAGACAGTGTCTATCGTCAGCTGACCTCTTGACCAATGGTCAGCACTACCTCATCAAGATAGGCAAACATGTAGAGGAAAATGAAGGCATAATGTCGCCATCACTAGTGATCACCTCAGACACCATGTTGTTGACTGTATATTTAGTTTTCATCACTCTTGGTACATTTTTTTTATAACACAGAAAATACACAGATTGACACCCAAACACTCTGAAATGTTCGTATTGGAGCCTCTGACTCGAATTCCAAGCAGTACATCAGGCCGTATCCAAATTTCTGGCGGAGTGAATTGTGTCATGGTGCTCTTTTTCTTCACTGACTACTATACTGTGCAGTCGACAAAATCAAAAACAAGCAAAGCGCATGCACGGAATGAAAAATATACTATGGCGACAATTTACCCATCACATCCAATATATATATATATATATATATATATATATATATATATATATATATATATATATATATATATATGTTATAAATTTGGATAAATGATTCCGTCAGTGTTATACATTAATGACAATTGGAAAAAAAAAACGTTTTTGGCCTTCATCAGATCGAAAACAAAGAAGTGAATTGCAGGTGTATTTATTTGTGTGTTTATTTAAAATAATAAGAACAAATTAGCTTTTCCTAAACTGGCGTTGCTCGTGAGTAAAACAGAAAAGAAAGAAAATGAATGACATTTAAAAAAAAAAAAAGTCGTTTAACATTTTATGTTCTTTGTTTTAAGGGCCCAAGTTCAAACTTAGGATTTGCGGCCATATGTTTATATGAACTTTGACCTTATTTTGGTTCGAGGAACCTGTCTCTAATGTTTCTAAAAGTCCTTTTGATGCACCCTATATAAATTACACCACTCAGTTAAGTGATAAGTTTCTCCAAATTAATTCATCTCTCTCTCCCTCTCTCTCTATCTCTCTCTTTCTCTCTCTCACTATTTGTATGTGTGTGTGTGTGTGTGAGAGAGAGAGAGAGAGAGAGAGAGAGATAATATATTATTATATTATTCATACACTAATGTCCAAAACGCTATTCAGAGTTTCATATAATATATAGAACTGATTCTTAAAATTATAAAAGCTTAGCGTACCGGTTGCTGGATTATCCGAAAATAATCTTATATATTAATAGACGATAGTTTCGTTAAAATGTTAGTTACGCTGCGTCCGTGTGTGCGTCTAGTTGTTGTGGAGTCGTTTCACAGTGGAGACTTGTATTTCAATAAGTCGTACTAAATTAGGTTCGACGTACAAAATGTTAGATCTTGGAAATAAGAGTTAAGGACGCAGAAATCTAGTTGTGATGGTTGATACTTCAATGTCCGATATCATCTGACTCGCTCAACACCACCTAGGTATTTATCGAACCACCCACCAGGACCGAATGTGGCACAAGGCAGGGTTTAATGTGGGCCTCTCCAAGCCCGTTGTCTCAGCCAAAAATATATCCTTTGAACCCGCCTAGACGGGTTCAGGCCCTGTCTACCTCCCCGGACGAAACCTTGCCCTTCGGCAAAGCCTCGTCCGGGTTCCTCTCTGCGTTAGCAGAGAGTTCGACAGAAGGCGGGCGCAGTCAGAGACCGCTCAACACCACCTAGGTATTTATTAATCCACCCACGAGGATCAAATGTGGCACAAGGCCGGTTTAATGTGGGTATCTCCGAGCCCGTAGGCTCGGTAAAAAATATGGCCTTTGTACCCGCCTAGACGGGTTCAGGCTCTGTCTAACTCCCCGAACGAAACCTTGCCCTTCGGCAAAGCCTCGTCCGGAAGAGTCCATTACCAAAGAATAGGTAGTATAACACTAGTATAACTCCAATAGACACATGTCTCCTACCGTTAAAAATGTGGCAAATCTTTTAGTCATAAATTTGTTAGGTCATACATTGGATCTTTGGAAGTTGTAGCCTGTCTGTTTGTTATCGAACTCCTTCTAGCTGTTTTAGAGATAGAACACTATAATAATATATAGATAGAACACTATAATAATATATATTTTGAAATTACATTACATACTTTAATAAGTATATTTCATTTTAATCAAAAGGGGTCCTCGGGGTGGGGGTGTACATCTCCCCAAATTGATTTTTCCCTTTGTTATAAATTAAATTTAAATTTGAACAAAATATCCAAAATATAAAAGGAGAAAGGCAGAAGATGGAGGTCACATCGGCAAGAACAAAATGAGACAATATGGACGTCAAGTTGAATAAGAAATCACCAATCAGTGGATAGTGCTTTATAATACATATTTGTTGCGACAATTCAACTGTCATATAAAAGTTAAAATCTGCTCATCAATTCAATCAATTGCATAAAATACATACCAAAGGGATCAGAACAGGCTGTTTTTACACGCCCCACTAAATATTTTCCCTTTGATATAAATTATATTTAAATTTGAACAAGGGAATAACTCCTATCAAAAATATAGAAGGAGAAAGCCAGAAGATGGAGGTCACATTGATAAGATCATTGAGTAATATTGAAATGCATCATTTTTCTCTACAAATTGTAATAATGATTTAAAAACAATCATCATTTTCATGGAAATAAAAGTGTGACACGCAGCAAAGAGCGGAGAATTCGTTTAATATATATATATATATATATATATATATATATATATATATATATATATATATATATATTTCGGCAGCATGTTTTCATTAAAACATGTTTCGTTGTATAGTTTCGACATTTTCTGTCTACTTATTATCGATAAGATCCTTTCATACTCGTAAATAAGTTTTCTGATGTCATTATTGAAGGACGAGAGAAAATTAGGAATCGAAACTGTATCCTATACGGAACCGTCATATAGCCTGATGTGCGTTACCGATTGAGCCAAAGAGGAGGGTTTCGGTTAGCAAGGTCGATTTTACTGTTTTTAAACTACAATTCTCCATGATTTTCTCTCGTACATTCATATCTGCTCGATGCGTATCCAAATGTAAACAAATGACGTCACACTTTATGAAATCGATACAGGTTCGATTTCTGTCGGAGGACGCATATTTTCTATGAAAATTTATCGGACATTCAGACCGGTAAATGTGTTTATTATAAACAGAGCATTTACTTAAATATTTGTATATATAAAAAGAACGTATAAACATTAAAAAATGTCTTTATATATATATATATATATATATATATATATATATATATATATATATATATATATATAATTATTTATAGCTATTATAACATGACTTCGTTGTCAAGCTTTTTGAATTTTCCTATACTTGTATTTTTATTGGCCATTCTAGCTTTTGTAACAACGTTTTCTCCTTGCGAAGAATCGTTAATTAATTTGAAACTTTTAAAACCATTTATTTTACATTCAACATCATCACTTGATAAGACACCGGGGGTGTTGAAACAAAATGGCTATTTTTGTAGTGATTTTATAACATATGTATGTTATACATTTTTTTAAATAAATAATTATATCTGCTCTACTTTGTATTGAGCACTCTTTTAAGAATAGTAATTGTTGGCTATTGGAATTGATTCCGTATACACCAATTATATACTTATATATATATATATATATATATATATATATATATATATATATATAATACTAAAAAATAGCGAGGCTGAGCTAATATTTTCAGCTATATCCTCTCTGCCTTTACCATATATACGATCTTCCTGTGCCTAGCGGCTTTCTTTGTGTTTGATTTTAATTTCTTACCCTTGTGATTGTTCTTTCTTCTTTTTCTTCTTCCCTTCGATCTGAGATGGCCCGATCAACTCGTTAACCCCAACGCTAGTTTCAAGTTAATTAGACTCGCACACATTTCCTTCATATGGACATCAACAATCAATTCAATCTTTTCCCGCCCCTTCACAGAATCCCACCCTATCAAGTTGCCATCAATTATTGGTCTGCTTGCTAACTTGTAAACAACGAACATCTACTGGCAGCTGTCTATATTGATCTGAATGCTCTCAAGTGCCCTTTTTACTCTCAATGCCTGATTGGGGATGTTACTTAACATAAAAGCAAATTCAAACTTCAAAAGCAATAATATCCATCCATTTAGGATATGTCTTGAAAATCATTGAAAATCTATTCAACCTAACACGGTAATAAAAATAATCAGCAATATTATTGGCCCTGAGCTGGCGTTTCGGCCTCAGTCACTTTTCCACTTCTGTAAAGTTGCCTTCCTGTTCCTTTTTTATAAACACTTTCATGGTAATTATTCGGATCAGCTCTTCGTATTGGTAACTAAACTCTTTGAATTTAAGCACAATGACAGACTGGCGACAAGGTTTTATCAGTTTATAGTTGAGTTGGCTAGATGTAACCGTAAGTTCTATGATAGCAGTTTCTTCTGTTACACTTCTCGCTTGTGGAACTCTCTTCCGGTTCCATGCTTTCCAGTCAAAAATCTCCTAAAAATTAAATGTAATATCAATCGCCATCTATTGTCCTCCTGATTACTCTTTTTTTGTTCTCGCTTCTTAGAAAATGTTTTTGTGTCCTAATTCCTCCATATCCACTAACCCCTTGTGTCTTAGTAAACTTTACTGACTTGCTCGGGTGAACTCGATTAAAAAAAAATTATAAATACACATGGTGGTATAAATTCTAGGGCAATGCACATTTACCGTATTTGACAGCAGTAAAAGACAAAACGCACTGGTAGATTAGGCGTAACCCCATTTAAACAGGGCGTATTCAAACAAATTTATTGAAGAAGGACATCTGAATGACACAGAAATCAAATTCAGTAAATAAACAAAAATAGAAAGGGGTGTAAGACAAGGAGGTGTCTTCTCACCAGACTTATTCAACGTTGACAGTGAAGCAATCCCGAGAGAAGTCCTTCCATGACTTATTATTGACGGCAACAATTTTAACAGCATTACCTGCAGATGACACGATGTTGCTAACAGATACCGAAGGGAAAAAATACCGGAACTCCTACAAAAGATCGTAAAGGAAAGCGAGAAGAAAGGACTAAACACAACGTACGGGTTTTTTTTTAGCAAACGAAAAAGCCCAACATGCAAATTGGAGATCCCAAAATCAAATAAGTACAACAATTTAAATATCTTAGAATTGTTTGCACACGGGACGGAAAGGGCAACATTGAAATCCGAAGTTGTATTGGAATAGCCAAAGATGCATTACAAAAGCTAAGCAGAGTATTAAGAAACAGGAAAACTTTGTTAGAAACAAAGAAAAAAGTACTGAACTGTTACTTAACATCTGTCCTCCTATACGGCAGTGAATACAGAAGGAATCATAAAAGTGACTTCAAATGACTACACATTTCGACTTACTTTTTTTTCCTGTTACCCAATGGTTGTTGTCAGATAGAAATGGAAATTAGCCTTTAAGACACAGATGTTCATTTACAAAGATGCCATTTAAATTATGTAATTGAATACAGAAGGAATCATAAGAATGACTTAAAATGACTACATATTTCGATTTAAACTTTTTCCTGTTACCCAATGGTTGTTGTCAGATAGAAATGGAAATTAGCCTTTAAGACACAGATGTTCATTTACACTGATGTCATTCAAAGTGCTTTCCTTTAGTAAATTCATTGGAAATTTGTACTACGTATATAACAGCTATATCGGTAAGTTTTGCCTTTCTTCATGATTCTATATTAAAATCGATTGTAATGTCTATCCATACCAAAATCAAACAAGTACAAGAATTTAAATATCTGGGAATCGTTTTAACAGAGGATGGAAAGAACGTCACTGAAATCCGAAGGTGTCTTGGGATAGAGAAAGATGCCTTTCAGAAAGTAACCAAAGTATTAAGAAGCAAGAAAATTTCATTAAAAAGAAAAAAAGAATAAGTGTACTGAACTGCTACGTGATGTCTGTCTTCCTGTATGGCAGTGAATGTTGGACACTCTTCTCCCAAATGTAGAAGAGATTCGAGGCAACAGAAATAAGGTCCTACAGAAGGATGATGAGGATGCCACGGACAGAACTTGTCAGAAAAGAAAATTTTTTAGAGAAAATGGAAACTAAAAGGACACTTATACGCAACATCAGAAAGAGTCAGTTGAAATGAGGAAAGAGGACTTGAAAAATTAACACTCACAGGGAAAACTGAAGATCAGATGAAAACTGCACATAATCTCCCTAGATGCTTAGCAAAACAGGGATTGGGAAAGATAGCAAAAAGAGAAACTTTACTAAGACTACAAAGGATAGGAAATTGTGGAGAGTCATGATCACCCACCTCCTGAAGAGAGACGGTACAAGAGAGAACGAGTTTGTGTAAATGGTTAGCAGAAAAGGGATTAGAAGAGATAGCAAAAAGAGAAATTTTACTAAGCATTACAAAGGACAGGAAATTGTGGAGAGTCATGATCAACCACCCCCTGAAGAGAGACGGCATATAGAAGGAAGAGAACGAGTTTGTGCAAATGGTTAGCAGAACAGGGGTTAGAAGAGATGGCAAAAGAACAAACTTTACTAAGGGCTACAAAAGACAGGAAGTTGTGGAGAGCCACGATGCCTACTTCTGGAATGTATCAGAAAAAATGGAGATTTCTCATCAAAATTATTCAACCGACGCAGTGAGACAAACTTAAAGGAATATGAAGTCCTAGAATGATTCATTATTGGCGAATATAATCTTAACAACGGATACGCAGATGGCACTGTGTCGATGGCAAACCCACAAAGGAAACAGAAAGAACCATATGAGAAGTTAGTAAAGGAAAAGAAGAAGAAAGGACTAACTATTAACTGATAAAATGCATGAAAAAAAGGCAGCCCAGAACGTTAACGAAGTCTATCAGAAATTTAAATATACGAGTGGTGTAGCCACAGACTATGGAAAATGTGACACATACCCGAAGATTTGTCTGGAGGCGCGATGTGGTAATGGGACGCGGCTCGGATTAAGGTATCGGAGAGATGAATTCAAGTTGGGTTCATTACATTCTCTTATGTGCTACTACCGTTGGTAAAGGTTTGAATCCATCCCTTTTTCTCATTAGTAAATAGACAGTGGCAACCAGTCTAAGAGAAGGAAAACTCTGAATTCAAACCAACTTGAAGAGAGTTGGGCTTTCTATGGATACAGTACATGTGGTGCCACTACGACTGTCATGGGTTAAAGGTCTCGTGATCCGAAGGTTTATAGAACTAAAGAAAGGCGTTCATTGTGAATGCTGTGCGATCTCTTCAAATATGAAGAAAAGATCTGGTCGGACACGGCGAATAGAAGAGAGGCCGTAAAATACAGTGATTACGAGAAAGACTAAGAAAGAAATGGCGTCTATAAGATTAATATATTGAGGGATATCTGTGAATCGCTGCGTGCATCAAGGTGTCTTTGGGTTGCGGGGGATGTGTCCTTGCAGAGGATGAGTCCTTATGTTGCGGAGGATGTATCCTTGCGAAGGATGTGTTCTTGTATTACGGAAGAAGTATCCTTGTTCTGCGGAGGATGTGGCCTTGGGTTGCGAAGAATGTATCCTTGGATGTGCCTTTGTGTTGTGGAAGAAGTGTCCTTGTACTGCGAAGGATATGTCGTTGTCTTACGGAGGATGTGTTCTCGAAGTTGATGTATGCCTGTGTTGCGGAGGTTTTGTTCTTGTGTTGCGGAGGATGGGTCCATACGGACGTTGTGTGCGTGTGTTGCGGAGGATGTGTCCTTGTGGATGATGTGTGAATGCGTTTTTGCAGTGGCTGTGTCCATTTCTTGCGGAGTATGTCTCCATGTCTTGCAGAAGATGTGATCATGTGAAGGGTGTGTCCTTTTGTTGCGAAGGATGTGTCCTTGTGGACGATGTGTCCTTGGGTTGCGGAGGATGTGTCCTTGCGGTTGATGTGCCCTTGTGTTGCGGACGTTGTGTCCTTGTGGATGATGTGCTGCGTTGGATGTCGTTGTGGACGACGTGTTCTTGTGTTGTGGTCGGTGTGTCCTTGCGAAGGATTTGTCCTTGCGTTGCGGAGGTTGAAGAAATAGACTTATTACGTTGTATTTTTTATTCTTCTTGGTATTATTGCTCTTCTCAGATTTACATGCTTATTCAAAAAGACTGAACCAATTTCATTATGCAAAATTTTAATAAGGAAAAGTAACAGAAAACTCCAGCCAAGTTACAAATATTTTACTCATAATCAACTTTTATTTCCTGTCTTACAAGTATTCAATGTGGCCACCACCAATACGATAAGAAAATTCCTCCCAGGCGCGTATTAGCATATCACGATCCACTGAGTTGATCGCTGTTGTTATTCGAAGGTCGTCAAGGTTATTGGGTAGCAGTAGAACATAAACACGATCTTTTACGTATCCCCACAAGAAAATAATCACACACGATGAGATCTCGAGGTCTTGCAGGTCAAGCAGAAAGAGCAAGGTCTTGGTAAGGGCCTGAACGAGGCGTAGTCTCTAAGGTTTCAAGTGTAGACGTCTTCTTAGCACATACCAAATAGTGGGCTAGCTCGATGTGTGAACGTCTGTGGACTCCCCTCAAACGCAGCATGAATTCTCGCTACTTGTTCCTTCGAAACTCGTGGTTGTCCTGGACTTTTTCTCCTAACATAGACACCCACTCTGTTGAAACTGTTTAAACTACCGTCGAATGTTCTTAGGAGAAAGCGAATGAATGTCCAGTTGCATTCGAAAAGCACGTTGTACCGTGGCAACTATATTTGTTTTCGCGAACTCGAGTACGCAGAACGGCTTTGGCTGAGGACTCGCCATTCCTGGTGTGATACTATTTGTCGTTACTGCGGTAAAACAGAAGAAAGATTTAATTCGCACATAAACGACTTGAATTGTATGTTGAGCAGTTTGAACAATGGAAAAGTGACCCGGACTTAAGAGGAAATGTTGATTGACACACAGCTACAAATGCAAGCTGTGAAGCGAAAGCTTCATTTTCGTAAACAACGAATTTGGAGTTTATTCTCCTGGTTGAAAGTTGAACTGAGTCAGGAAGGCGTAGATAAGCCACCCACGCTCATTGAGGAGGTTTAGTGAGAGATATGAGAGATTGAGAGAAGGGAATTCCCCAAAATTATATCAATAAATACGCATGCGCGAAGCGAATTCCCTAGAAGATAGACGATCGGAGCAGAAGACAGAGGCAGAAGAGAGACCCACGTGATTATCTGCCGACGAAAGCCTCCAACTTCAGTCTTGTGCCAAACTTTATCAACAACCGCAAACCAGATTTTTGCCAAGTCGACGATAGTATCACTTCCGATTTAGATGTGGACTGGGATGATAATTAATTGCATGCGAACTCTGATATGAACCAATTATTGTACGGAGGATTGATATAAAAATATTTACTTTAATTCAATTTATTCGAGTGTTATTTTTTCTCTGTACGTCATCCAGCTGCTTGGACGAGTCCCACACCAAGATACCTACGACGATTCGATCTTGACTACCTTAAGATCTAAAAATCACAACGTGGGATAGGGTAACTTGATGGAAGCAGCGACTTCAGCAACCAGCCGCGGTGTTGGAAGACTAGGGTGTTGCACGATTACACGGGGTTAAATAAACAACTGTACGCTGCCAGAGCTACGGACCCATCTACAGCGTCCCTGTAACAGCCATTCTAAGCTCCGAAAACTCCTCTTTCAAATGGTCACTGATTCATTCCATGATAATGCTTGAGAACTGAAGAAATGCATCATGAAATCGGTCCATTCGTTTTGAATAACCCTGTATATTCGAAAAAAAATTGTTATTTCGCCAGAAGAATTATTTGAATGTTAATGACCCTTCTGAAAACTATAGAACATGCTAAAATATTCGTTGTTTGCTGGTGTATAAAAAAAAGACCTTATGAAACTGGCATTTATAAACAGGGATCATATCATTCGTATACAGGTTTGGGGTTGGTGTATCTTATTTATATTGTTTGCTAAGATATATTCTCGCCATTTAAATAATTAACCTCTATATTTGTTTTTTGTATGAATGATTCATGTAATTATAAGTTGAACAGCACCTATAATCGTAATTAAAATAACTGATCCAACGTGCAACTTTCGGATAATAAGCGTGACATTTCTGTAATTATTGAACAATATAGTTCATGCCATATTGACGGAAAACTTACCAGTACAAAAGAATTCTCTTATTACTATATTTGTACAAAAACGCACAACCTTAAAATTTAAAATTGAAACTCAGCGTTGCGACCGCACGTTCCAAAACAATAACACATTTCTAAAAGCATTTTTTCGGATTACATCTCTATTTTCGTTGTCCTCTTATTACCGAGAAGTAAAAAACAAGAACAAATCTATTTCCAAACCTGAGGATGTCTGTAGGAACAGACGAAAGCTTGTAAAAACTAAAAAAGACCTTATGCAACTGGAATTTATAAACAGGGATCATATCATTCATATACAGGATCGGGGTTAGTGTAACGTATTGGAATTGTTTGCGAAGATGAATTCTCGCCATTTAAATCATTAACCTCTATATTTTTTTTTGTATGAATGATCCATGTAATTATATATATATATATATATATATATATATATATATATATATATATATATATATATATATAGCAACGGGGCCGATTTATTTCAATTTAGCCTCCTTTTCGTTTGTTTTTATACAGGTCATTTACATATCTTCTTTTAAATATTTTTCCACTAGCATATATTGAAATACATTTTAATACTCAAAATCCTATATCCCCCACTAAAATGTCTAATCTCCAACCAAAAAAATGGTCGATATCTTGCAAAGTAGGAAAACCTGATCTTGACACTTCAGACGCCAAAATTTTTAAGTTATCCTTCCCTATATCTGTAGGGTTTTCTCGGTGTAAAATTGTCACTGATATTTTTGTAGTTCGTTCGCACCTCATTATATATTATGATGCAAGCGATATTATTTAGTTTAAAGGAGTCCTTTCCAAGGATGAAAGATGAGATTTTTTTAAATTTTGTCATTCATTTACTTACTATACTTATATATTATATTATGGAATAAAATGTATCATTAAGTATTTGAATCAGAAAAATAGCTGACTCGATAAATTTACAGAATTTACTCTGATATTTCCAAACTGTTCATGCTCGGTACTTTTATGGTGAAGCGACTGGAGTTTGACATAATCGCAGTATCATTTCTTACTCACTTCTGGCGTTGCTATTTTGATGAACTGCCGTGCTGTCAGACTCTAATCTGTTCATTTCCATTATCATGTGTCGACCGCAGTCAAGATCATAGAGTCCATAACACTACGCCAGACTTCCGGGTTCTTCATTGCTGTCTCTATGTCCTGCCTACCAATGCCTGTATCTCTTGAGATGACGCCAGGGTATGATAGTTTTCTGCCCTTGGTCAGGTTTGATGCAGGCTTCCAGAGTAGGAGAGAGGAGACAACCTCATTCTCAGTACGGTGGCAGTGGCCAGCAAACTGCTCGATGAGCTCGTATGAGAGAGGAAACACGGGGAAAACTGTCGTAGATTTGGTGGATGGTCGGATGGTGTTTAAAAGAGAGGTTTTGAGCTCTCATTAGAAGACGGGTGTAGGTTCCATCCAGATGTTTCTCAATGCCTTTAGAGAGTGTCCATGTCTCTGAGCCATAGAGTAGAATCGGCTCAACAGAGGCTCTGAATATTTTGATCTTGTGTTTTCTGTCCAGTTGTGATGTCCAGGTGTTGTGCATATTATTCCATACAGACCATACCATACCCTTCCTAGTGTGGAAGTCTTTCAAAGGGGGGGGAGATGAATGATCCTAGATATTTATAATCCTCGACTTGACTCAAATTGATGTTATTAATGGATTTTATAGGATGGCCATCTATTCATGTATTCAGTTTTTGACTCATTGAGATATAGACCTACGCAGTTGGCTCAATAAATTGTAGGAGAATTTGCGCATTCTTTAAAGACTGATTGATAAGCGCGATGTTATCAGCAAAATCAGTATCTGTAAGATATTTGGCAGGGAAGCGAGAGCTTTTTGTGGGGGCATAGTTGGAAACCCTTATCTTGCAGATTGTCAACTGACATACAAACCACATAATCAACAAACAACAGAATTGGTGCAAGTATATAACCTTGGACTATTCCAGCTCTAATGGAAAAAGGTGGTGTTTCTCCACCAGGTGAGCGAACGGTTGATGTGGTATCTGGGTACATGACTCTGATTCATTTTGTTTATTCCCAAGTCATGTATTCCGAACCGGTGGGAGCCTTATTCAATCGCAGTATCTTTTCTTACTCATTATTGGCGTTGCACTTGTAGTTGACTAACGTGCCGTTATGTTCCCAACGGTTCATATCCAATACTTTTACGCTGAGCCGGTGGGAGCCTTAATCAATTGCAGTATATTTTCTTCACTGGTTTGTTTGCTTGTGATATTCACGTGATACGTCACGTGTTCCATATCCTATAAGGGTCGCTGGCCACCACATGTACTGCAGTCATGACAATAGTAGTGTGTCTACGGCAAGATAATCTGAGAAAGTTCAACCCAGGTCAGGCTTGTTTGAATTTAGAGCTTTCCTTCTTCTAGACTGGTCACCAACCAAGACTATAGTGCACAGCCTCTGCGGTTATTTTAGGGTCGTAGTAGGACCGTATGTACTGCATCCATAGCTGCACTGGTGTGTCTTGGGCAAGATGGCCTAACGGAGACCATAACTTTCAAGGCTGGTTTTGAATTTAGAGTTTGGAGGGGATAGAGTAGTTGCCACTTGAAAGCAATATGGGGCAGTCTGGCCTGTCTTTAACCCATGGCTGGGAAAGAAGAGATCATTAGTACTTTCTCTGAGGCTATTTCTGTTAAACTGAACCCAGTCGATTTGTTTTTCCGGGATGGTAACCGTTACAGAAAATTTTGTTTTGCATTTTCTTCGATCAACAAAAGAGATATGGAGATTTATTGATTAGTAGCAATTATAGTCAGAGTTGCGCAGGCGAAGCCACTTTCCTTTGTTCGGATAGCTATTCAGTCGTTTTTTTGTTTCTGTGTGTGAAAGACACACACGCACACACACGGACACACACACACACGCACAGAGAGAGAGAGAGAGAGAGAGAGAGATTAACATATGACGTAAAACAGTAGGAAATAAATTAAAGCAGTTGAATAAGCTTAAACATTTTGTCAGTCGTTTATTTCATATACGTCATTATAGTTCAAAATCAAAACTGTCAACATTACTTACTTCCGATTAATCATACGCTGTGATCTAAATACTAAGGTCATTACCATTTCAATAAATGCTTTTTCAATAAATATTTTTATGGTAATTGTTCTGATGAGCTTTCCTCGTTGGTGCCTTGATTTACAAATTTAAGCACAGTACTGGATTGGCTGGTAGGTCTCATTATTTTACAGAGAATTTCTGTATACAGCGTGCGATGGATAAATTGTCGACTAAATGAGGCAAAAATGAAAATAACACTGACATCTCATTTTAACAAATATATTTGCCGAAATTCTCCTACAATAGCTTGAAATACTAAAGAGTAAATTTATTGAATAAAATCGCCATTGGCTTCAGCCACGGCCTTCAGACGACTTCCGAATCTCCTGCAACTCTTCTGGGCGGTCTCCTTGTTTAATTTGGTGAATGTGTCTATAATCGTTGCCAAAATTTCATCTTTGGTTTTACAAGGAGTTTTGTCAGTCTCTCGTTCAATTCAGCCCCACATTTAATAATCTGGGATTTGCTGTCTAGGGTGTTAGGTGGCTACATATATAGGGGTGATGTGGTGGCAAAAATTGTCTGACAACCATGAATGGGTTATCCTGCTTGTGTCGCATAGTTCAGAGTCCTGTTGACACACATAGGGTTTTCAGTAGTCACCCTCTTGATCCAGGGTAGCACTACCACCTCAAGGCACTTGATGTAGGCCTCCGTGTTGAATCTGAGGTTTTGTGGGAAGACGCATAATGTCACCAACACTAGTGATCACTCCAGACACCTTCGTAATCACCATTAGACTCATCCAACTCTTTCCAAGTCTTCTGCACTGTCCTCAGATTGACATCCAAACACTCGAAAATGTTTGTATTGGAGCTTCCAGGGCGAATACAGCAGCCGTTTTGAAATTTCTGGCGAAGTTAATTGCGTCATAGAGCTCGTTTTCTCACAGACGGTTCCCAACTGACCCTACTACACTGTGCAGTTGACAAAATTAGAAGCAAACAACGCGCATGCGCGGAAATAAAAATTTAAAATGCCGACAATTTACCCCGAAGTTTTATGCTAGAACTTTCTTTTCTCGGACTTCTCGCTTGTGGAACTCACTTTTGGTTATTTGCTTTCCGCTCATCTTTAATATTCAAACATTTAAATGCAAAGTCTGTTTTATATTACGAAATGGACAAAGTCCGACAATTTATTTATTAAAGACATTTTTATGTTTAACGTTCTTTTTATAGATACAAGTATTTAAGTAAATGCTCTGTTTATAATAAACAGTATTAAATAATATTTACCGGCCTGATTGTCCGAGAAATTTTCATAGAAAATTATTTAATACTGTTTATTATAAACAGAGCATTTACTTAAATACTTGTATCTATAAAAAGAACGTTAAACATAAAACTGTCTTTAATAAATAAAGTCTGTTTTGTTTCAGAGATTGAACTCACAACTTTTTGGATTACTCGACCAACTCTTTTATTCACTGGGCCATGTGTCCTTGGTGAATGAATTTTGGGGACTTCTAAACCTAATGTCTCTATCTCTCCGTATTACTCGTTTCCGTATTGTATTCATTTCTACACTTGGCCGGCTTAGGAGATTTTTGTGGCCTAGCATATGTGCTGATTCCTTAAGTTTTCTTATTTTCCAGTGATGTTCTGTGTCTATTATTTCAACTTCATACCCCCGGGGGGGGGGGTCGGTGATTTCTGATACTGAGATATCCAAAAAAGGCATGGCATGTGGCATTAGAACAATTTATCCACAGGAACTAGATAAAAAGTTCGGTTCAAAATTCGAACAAATATCAGCTGAAGAAGGCTGGGGCGTAGAACTGCCGAAACATCGTGAATATGTCAATAAAGATGAAAACAGAAGCCCGAACAATGTAAATAGTGTAAATAGTTACAAATAAATAAATATACACCGATTTTCTGTTTCCTTGAATTCTGTTATTTTATTGTATCTTAATAATATGTTTTTAGATTCTTTCACACTCAGTGACTCTTTGTGTCGTAGTGGCTTTATTGCCTTGCTTGTATTATTTAAAAACAATCCATTTAATTTTAAGAAGCCATCAACAAATTGCTTATTTACAAAAACATGACAAAAAGCCAAATTGAAAAGTAAATATCCGAAATTTTATAAAAATAATTTCTAAAGAATTTTTAAAAATCATTTTCAATTTCGGATTAATCTATCTATTCTGGTTCTCGTACGATCAGCGACGTTAAGCAATGTCGATCCTGGTCAGTATCTAGACGGGTAACTACATGGCAATACCAAGTGCTGTAAGCTTGGATGTAAAAGTAAATGGCGCAACCACTCGAATCTGAGAATGCCAGATTAGTTAATCCCTATTGCAGACACCGGTTCAGGCATATTTGTGTTTGTTCAACGCCCACAGAGCCCACCTGTGGTTTATACTGCAACTATGCCTTAGATTTGGGAGAAAAGCGCATTATCTAGCTTGATCAACAATTTAAACAAGGTCAGAATGTTCAAACCCTCGGTCATGATGACTTGTGACTTCGTGCTAGCACGGCCATGGACGGCCCCAAAGGGTTCCATCGACCCAATTTCACTCACAGGGATGGTTTTCAGGCATTTTCCAAAGGTGCAGCATACTGGGATCGCCTTATCCAGACTGATAAAATCAAGAAACAAACAAAGCAACAATGGTGAGATTCGAACCAGGGTCTCATGATCAGAAAGTGAACGTGGCCAGAATGCAGATGTGCTGGTGGTGTAATGAATAATGGATAATCGGAGAGCTAATGCCGATTCCAGTTGCGTTCGTTATATTTATATATATGCAAACAGCATTGTAAATCCACCTCTTCTCCCCCAGTTATGGGTTAATTAGTAAGCCTTTTATCACTTTTTCAATTTCTATAAATATTTAAACTGAATATGCAAATTAGATATCGCCAAGCATTGATATATTCATCAGAAATTTAGTATAGGAGATAAGGAAATTGAAAATAAAATATATTTTGTTGGGATGGTTACCCCTAGAACCACAAACTAGCGAAACCAAACCTGAGAAAGCGAATCATGTTTTTTAAATAACCCCTTGAGTTAGCGACTTTGATATGGATATCATGCAAAAAAGGTTTCAACTATTTTCACGGATCAGTGATGGAAACTTTTGTGTGACTGTATTCATGAGCATTCCTACACAAACAAATTTTGAAAAATTATTAATATTTCTCTCTTCTATATAAATACTTGTCACCAAATAAAATCATTACATTTGCCTTGATAATATTTCGCTCTTCTATATAAATACTTGTCACCAAATAAAATCCTTACATTTGCCTTGATAATATTTCGCTCTTCTATATAAATACTTGTCAGCAAATAAAATCCTTACATTTGCCTTGATAATATTTCGCTCTTCTATATAAATACTTGTCAGCAAATAAAATCCTTACATTTGCCTTGATAATATTTCGCTCTTCTATATAAATACTTGTCACCAAATAAAATCCTTACATTTGCCTCGATAATATTTCGCTCTTCTATATAAATACTTGTCACCAAATAAAATCCTTACATTTGCCTCGATAATATTTCGCTCTTCTATATAAATACTTGTCATCAAATAAAATCCTTACATTTGCCTCGATAATATTTCGCTCTTCTATATAAATACTTGTCACCAAATAAAATACTTACATTTGCCTTGATAATATTTCGCTCTTCTATATAAATACTTGTCACCAAATAAAATCCTTACATTTGCCTTGATAATATTTCGCTCTTCTATATAAATACTTGTCACCAAATAAAATCCTTACATTTGCCTTGATAATATTTCGCTCTTCTATATAAATACTTGTCACCAAATAAAATCCTGACATTTGCCTTGATAATATTTCGCTCTTCTATATAAATACTTGTCATCAAATAAAATCCTTACATTTGCCTTGATAATATTTCGCTCTTCTATATAAATACTTGTCACCAAATAAAATCCTTACATTTGCCTTGATAATATTTCGCTCTTCTATATAAATACTTGTCACCAAATAAAATCCTTACATTTGCCTTGATAATATTTCGCTCTTCTATATAAATACTTGTCACCAAATAAAATCCTTACATTTGCCTTGATAATATTTCGCTCTTCTATATAAATACTTGTCACCAAATAAAATCCTTACATTTGCCTCGATAATATTTCGCTCTTCTATATAAATACTTGTCATCAAATAAAATCCTTACATTTGCCTCGATAATATTTCGCTCTTCTATATAAATACTTGTCACCAAATAAAATCCTTACATTTGCCTTGATAATATTTCGCTCTTCTATATAAATACTTGTCACCAAATAAAATCCTTACATTTGCCTTGATAATATTTCGCTCTTCTATATAAATACTTGTCACCAAATAAAATCCTTACATTTGCCTTGATAATATTTCGCTCTTCTATATAAATACTTGTCACCAAATAAAATCCTTACATTTGCCTTGATAATATTTCGCTCTTCTATATAAATACTTGTCACCAAATAAAATCCTTACATTTGCCTTGATAATATTTCGCTCTTCTATATAAATACTTGTCATCAAATAAAATCCTTACATTTGCCTTGATAATATTTCGCTCTTCTATATAAATACTTGTCACCAAATAAAATCCTTACATTTGCCTTGATAATATTTCGCTCTTCTATATAAATACTTGTCACCAAATAAAATCCTTACATTTGCCTTGATAATATTTCGCTCTTCTATATAAATACTTGTCATCAAATAAAATCCTTACATTTGCCTTGATAATATTTCGCTCTTCTATATAAATACTTGTCACCAAATAAAATCATTACATTTGCCTTGATAATATTTCGCTCTTCTATATAAATACTTGTCATCAAATAAAATCCTTACATTTGCCTTGATAATATTTCGCTCTTCTATATAAATACTTGTCACCAAATAAAATCCTTACATTTGCCTTGATAATATTTCGCTCTTCTATATAAATACTTGTCACCAAATAAAATACTTACATTTGCCTTGATAATATTTCGCTCTTCTATATAAATACTTGTCACCAAATAAAATACTTACATTTGCCTTGATAATATTTCGCTCTTCTATATAAATACTTGTCACCAAATAAAATCCTTACATTTGCCTTGATAATATTTCGCTCTTCTATATAAATACTTGTCACCAAATAAAATCCTTACATTTGCCTCGATAATATTTCGCTCTTCTATATAAATACTTGTCACCAAATAAAATCATTACATTTGCCTTGATAATATTTCGCTCTTCTATATAAATACTTGTCACCAAATAAAATCATTACATTTGCCTTGATAATATTTCGCTCTTCTATATAAATACTTGTCACCAAATAAAATCCTTACATTTGCCTTGATAATATTTAGCTCTTCTATATAAATACTTGTCACCAAATAAAATCCTTACATTTGCCTTGATAATATTTCGCTCTTCTATATAAATACTTGTCATCAAATAAAATCCTTACATTTTCCTTGATAATATTTCGCTCTTCTATATAAATACTTGTCACCAAATAAAATCCTTACATTTGCCTTGATAATATTTCGCTCTTCTATATAAATACTTGTCACCAAATAAAATCCTTACATTTGCCTTGATAATATTTCGCTCTTGTATATAAAGTCCCTCAGAGGACGGAACGTGTTGGGTAAGATAAGTTTTCCTTTTGTCTTCATTCAAATTACTCTGTTACAGATACACCCTATCTGAATTTTTTACATACATATATATATATATATATATATATATATATATATATATATATATATATATATATATCAAGTTTTCAAAGTACTTTTCGCAAGAGATATCCAACCTTTCGACTCTCTGAAATCATCATCATCAGGACAGGTACAAACAAATGGTGATAGACGTAGAACGAGTGAGTGTCGTGAAGTAGGAACGGTGTATTGTGTCATAGTGTGCGTGTAATGTGTGACGTGTGTGTGTATGTATGCGTGTGTATTTTTTATATATACATTTGAAGATGCGGGCTCTTAAGAGAGAATATAAAAAAAGAAAAAACAAACTATTAAGGAGAATGGACAATAAAAGAAAAGGAATTAAGCAGACAGAAGAGAATTTATATTGCATTTAAACTTTTGAGGCTCAAAGTTGACTGGAAAGCGAGAAACTGGAAGAGAGTACCAGAAACAATGAATTATATATATATATATATATATATATATATATATATATATATATATATATAATGAAAGACAAACCAAGGTACCATTACGATAATTTATTTCACCTAAATCCTTTTTTAAGGATTCAGGATCATCAGGTAAAACTTCCAACAACGAATTGAGAGGAAAAATGGGATTAGAAATTGGTGGGTAGTGTAATTTTTGTAATTTAATAGAGGGGGTTGAGAGTGGTAGTTAAACAGACAATATAAATTATAGGGAGGGGTTAATTTTATATCTCTCTTAAGTATGTTTTATATTGGAGTAGGAGGAGTGACAGAACCTTGACCTCTTTAGATGGTTAATAAAACGGAAATGAATTGTAGAAAATGTATACAAGTGAGTCTTATGGTAAAGAGAGAGATAGGGGGAGGGGGAAAGAGAGATGGAGTTGTTATAATTTTGTTTTAACAAAATTATGTAAAAGATAGTTTACAATGTTTGATAGAAAATTCGATGTCTGAAAAAAAATTTTGTTATTAACTTAAATCTTTAATTTTTTAAGTAAATAGTTTCAGGACTAAATATAACTATTATTGTAATAAACATATTTATCTAGGACATAAAGAAATATTTAAAATCTTAATAGTTTATTCACCCGACTAATTGTATTTCCTCAATATAAAAAAAAAAAAATAACAATAACATCTATTTTAATATTTAAAATTAATTTATGAATGTAATTTATTTATTATATTGGTAAACTAAATTAAAGATTAGGTTTCATTTATTCATATATGTCTCACAAATGTATTCATGTGAATCCCTACATACATACGATCATTAACAAGTCCCCCCCCCCAAAAAAAAACATAGAAACACTTGAGATAATTTACACAAAAATTCATTTATCCTCGTACATAAACTATATATACATTTTACAATCTTTATCTATATTTTAATATTTGAAATATATAGAGATTTTGGTTAAATTCCACAGTTAAAATTTAATTTTATCAATGTGATTTCGGAAGTGTTTCATTTAAAAGGAATTTAGCTAATATTATTACTATTATTAATAGTCAAAGAATGGTATATTTAAATTTAAATTATCAATTTAGAAATGAAACTCCCTTCAGAAGAAAACAAAATTTAAACTATAGAATATTACAAAAGAAGGACATTACAAATTAAGAAAATAAATTTAAAATGTCATTTGAAAGACCCAATATTTCATTTAAAATCAATTCATGCACGTACGCACATATATACATACACACACACACACACACACATATATATATATATATATATATATATATATACATATATACATACACACACACATATATACATCCATATATATATATATACACATATACATACACATATACATACATATACAATTCATATATCCATATACAAATCTATATATTAAAAAATTAATCTAACCATTTAATCATCCGTATATATATACATATAAATAGAGACATACTCATATACACATACACACCCTTAACTACATATACATTCATATATAAGCACAAAACCTTACATGCAAAAAAAGATATAAAAAGAATACATATATATATGTATACATACATATACATATACATATATACATTTTCCAAATATAAATTCTAAGGTAATTACGTCTATATACATATATAGATTACAAGTAGTTAAATCCATAAAAACACACATGTTTAAGTACATGTAAACACACATATACTCATACATACACATATAATATACATACAAAACAAACATAAAAACATTTATACATATACATCCACACCCATGCAGCATACACGTTAAAAAAAAAAATATTCAGTATTCAAACATGCCTCATATTAGTATATTTATACTCACACATGTGTATATCTATTTATACATATATATCCATACTACCATACATATGTGTCCACAATATAAATACATAGTTACCCTTATCTATAATGTTCATATATATATATCTAAATAAGTTCACATATAAAAAAAATTTAAGTTCCACAACACATTTATCAAAGAGCACAGTGTCAGTATTTTCATATATTCATTTAAAACAATTTTTATTTTTTATTTATATATCTACACATACTTTGTTAAAATGAGGTGATTTTTATGCCTACATTTACAAATCAACTCATTATGTCTGTTCAATAGTATGTCCGGATCCTTATGTTTTATAATTAGTATTTTTTCCATAATGCACAAATTGCATCGGTCTCTGAAATTAATCGGAGTTTTGGCTCTTGAGACGATTTTCCATTCTATTTGTGGGGTTAATTTGTTTTCCAATAACTCCCAATAGTTCTTTGAAAGTGCAGTTTGGTGTTTTTTTGATTCATTATAAAAGGATTGGCGATGGTTGTAAAATCGTTGTTTCCAACTTCCCGACGAAATTCCTATGTAGATCTTCTTATGTTCAATATTTTCTTTGGGGAAATTCGTAGCTTCGTATACTATGTTTTTGGACAAACATACTCCTTCTACTGGACAGACAGATCCTTCCCTGCAGTTACAGGTAGATTTGGTCTTTGGGCTTGTATTAGGATCTTTTTGAAGTTGATTATAAAATTCATTTAAAATTTTACTATTATGGGAGCTAATAATTTTTTCCATGTTGTTCATGCAGGAATAACTAATTTTTAAATTCATTCTATTGGACAACTTTTTTAATAGCTTATCTTTTTTAAAATGTTTATCTATTAGTTTAAGAAAATATTTTCCTATATTAATGTTCGACAGCTTACAGAAGGGTGGGTTGAACCATATAATTTTCCTATTTCTATTTCTAGATTTAGAAGACGTGTCTCTAGTAGATTTATCTATATAAGTGAGTGTTTGTTTGAATTTGCTTTTTAATAGGGCTTGATTGTATGTTGATTTATTTTGATCAAAGATGCTTTTACTAGAGGATAGTTTATTTATTCTAGTATTTACAGTGTTAGGGATCTGTTTCATAATTGCTATAGGGTGGTTTGAGTCGATATTTATGTATATGGGCGATTGGTTCTCCTTTTGGAAAGGTTTATAAGTGTTATTTTCAATATCAAATGTTACGTCTAGAAAATTTACTATTTTCAGGTTAGATGATATTTCTATTTGAAAACCTATATATTTGAAAGCCTTAATTATTTTCTTCTGGAGTTGGGATGTAAGAGGTCCATTAGAGTTAGGTATAATAATGAGACCATCATCCCTGTAAAGCCCTACATTTTGGGAGCTAAGAAATCTGCTCAGAATATCTAAAATATACATCCCTATTAGGTCCGCTATTTGAGCAGAATCAAACGCTCCCATTGGGACATCGAAATTGTCACTGTTATTTTTAAACCAAGTAGTATCGTTAAGTTTAAGTACAGATTTTCTGGAATCCATTATGATTTTAATTTCCTCGTCAGTGATTTCTGTATAGTTTCTAGCAAAATTTAGGCTATTTTCTAATAAATCTTTAGAAATGGAGGGGTAAAAATCGATAATGTCTAAGTGGATAAAGGTGGCTTTATTTTTAGATTTTATATTTTTGAACCACTTAATGGTGTCAGATGAATCTTTCCAAAGGTTTAAGGGATAATTTTCTAATATAGATACGTTTATTCTTTTAAGAATGTTTCTAGAAATTAGTCCTAACTCTGATTTGGAGGCATTTATTAATCTGGACTGTATATTATTTTGAAAGTTAGGTTTATGGTCTTTAAAAAGTAGGTAGGCATCTTTTAAGTGAGTAGTGCCCATTCTATCAGCAATATATATATATATTACGAAAAAAGTCCGACAATTTATTTATTAAAGACATTTTTATGTTTTATTTTTATTTTTATGTAGCGAACGATCCTTGGTGGCCGAGCGGTCAAGGCGTAAATGACGGTTCCGCATAGGATGCAGGTTCGAATCCTGTCCAAGGACGAATATTTTCTATGAACATTTCTCGGACATTCAGGCCGGTAAATGTTATTTAACACCGTTTATTATAAACAGAGCATTTATTTGTATCTATAAAAAGAACGTTAAACATAAAAATGTCTTTAATAAATATATATAATGTATCTACTCAGGCGGTGTTGAAACGTAATTGCCATTATGTTGTGATTTTTAATATCGTAAAATAAATAATATTTAGCTCTACTCTGTATTGAGTGTCTCTCTCTCTCTCTCTCTCTCTATATATATATATATATATATATATATGGGAAGAGGTTATAGTAGTTCTCAAAGAGAGAAAAGTGTGGATAATAAAAAGAAGAGAGAAACCGCAAAAGTTTTGGTTGTAATGTGGATTTTTTAAAGAATATATTATGCTTCATTGAATATATTACGCTTTATTTTCCATAATTTTGCTACACGGGTTATCGGTCACACGACCTTCATCAGGAAAAGAGTGGATATTTCCACATATTATTAAAAGGAATTAATTATTCTTATGTTTTTCGATGTTAAATATTCTCTATATTAGACTTTCTCTTTTTTGTGTGTTACTGAGCCAAATATCTTTCTTGAACTGACAGGGAAAGAATTCTCCGTGAAGGGAAATAAAACAATTAAGACTGGTCCGAGAATGGGTGAGAAAGACATCTATGTTCTTATCTTTTAATGACCTCTGTGTGTTCTTAGATCCATTACGATTTTTTTGTGTTTTTGTCAGCATGCGTGCACATACGTATATTCCCTCTCCATATATATATATATATATATATATATATATATATATATATATATATATATATATACTGCCTTATTATAAGGAATTAGTATACACATATGTACACATACACAGACACATACATACACATACACACAATCACACATACACACACTTCCTATGTTGTGTAGTGTTCGCGTGCATGCCCTTGAGCAGTTTTGTTTTTGTCAATATGTGTATATATATACCAGTAACGCGCGCGTACTGGTATATATATATACACATATTGACAACTTAGAAAAAATTATTAAGAAAAATAATGCTAATATCTTGAATAAACACTTAGACCAAGATCAAACAAATTTAGACAGTATAATAATAAAAAGAGAAGAAGATAAACAAAAATTATGTAACTGCAGAAATCCTCATAACTGTCCTCTTAATAATAAATGTCGCACTGTATCATTAGTGTACCAATGCAATATTTCATCTATTGAGGATCCAGACAACGTAAAAGTCTACATAGGATGTACAAGACACGAGCTCAAAAAACGGTTCAACCAACATCAAAGTTCTTTTAGGATAAATAAATACCGAAATCAGACGTCCCTAGCGAAATATTTCTGGCACTTAAAAGAAACCAATAAAACACCTACTGTGAAATGGAAATTGATAAGAAAAGCTAGAATATGTAGGTCATTAAATGACCCATGTCCTTTGTGCATACATGAGAAGCTATATATTACTAGATTTTTAAAAAATAAAAATTTACTTAATCAAAGAAATGAAATAGCTATTCTTTGTCGACATTGTCAAAAATCTTTGCTTAAATAATAACAAAAAAGCTGATAAATTAAATATACATATTTATATTTCATATTTTAATAATAATTTTAAATAATTATAGTAATTCTATTACATTTATATGTTTTAAAAGAAGTATAGTCTATTAGTAATTAAAATTAAGAATAATATTTTAAAATTGTAGCTCAATATGATTTATTCATATACAAACAACCCTTTTAGAAAAAATCTTTATGTATACAAGTATAAATTTAATGGCAAAACAAAAGCGCCGAAGAAAATTTTGTCATTGATAAAGACCAGACGACATGCGTTCGTTGGAAAAAGCACCCCTACCCTACCCTACCTTGACTTAATCTCTTTTCGAAAGTAACTCATATTTTGATACGATAGTTGTCAGTGAAAATGAATACCTTACCGCCCCTTTTTAAAATGATTGGATTTCCCTGTATCCTTAGAAACTGATATTATGAATGTATGTGCTTATAAAACTCAGTAAATTTGAAAATAAGTTATTCCAAAATTCGCTTGAAAATGAAACAGAACTAGGGACTTCAACTTAATTCTATAATTGAATTTGAAGTTTTTAGTTTCTGTTTTTGAAAGATGGTAATTCCTGTGTAGCGATGGAAACATATTTTTACCGCGACTCGGTGTTTCATGCATAAGGCAATCTTCAAGTGCTGAGTATATATATATATATTCATACAGAGAGAGAGAGAGAGAGAGACACACAAACATACTGAGAGGCATTGTACCATTTTTGCCAGAGGTCTCCGGAAGCTCGGAAAACTAATTGGCGGATATTTAGATTTGAAACTTGAAATGCATGGATTCTTGAGAATTTCAAACACCATATCACAGCGGAAAACAGACTGATACATATGTGAATTTAATTGCAAGAACAATATGGAGTCTTATTCCTGTATATTGTTTCTTGCTTTCTCTTTTTAGTTTCTTTCTTTTTTTCTTTCTTTCTTGCATCTTTGTCTTCCCTTTCTTTTTGTCCTTCATTATTTCTTTTAATCTTTTTATTTTCTTTTCTTTACTTCATTCATTCTTTCCTTCTTTCTTTAAATTTTATTTTCCTCATTTTCGTTTTCCTCCGTTTTTTCCCCTTTTTCTTTTTACTATTTCTTTCTTTCTGTCTCTCTTTCTTTTATTTTTATTTTTCCTACTTTCTTCTTTCACACATTATTTCTTCTTCCTTTTTAAATTTTCTTTCTTTCTTCATATTTTATCTCTCTTTCTTTTTCATTTTTTTTTTCTTTTTAGTTTTCATTTTCTTTCACGAGATTTTTCTCTTTTTCTTATACGTTATCTCCTGATATGTTTAATTCTGTCCCTTCATTCGTTCTTCCTTTCTTTCTTTTTCATTTCCGCTTTCTTTCTTCGTTAGTTTCTTTCTTTTTGGTTTTTAATCTTTCGTCGTTACATTTTTTTTTTTTTTTTCATATTTCATTCTTCGTTTTTTTTTTATACCTTCTTTCTTTCCTTCTTTCTCGTTTTCTAAATTTTTCCTCCTTTTTTTCTTTTTCATATTTATCTTTTCGTTCGTTCTTCGCTTCCTATTGCTTTCTCTTCTCCGCTCTCCTCTTCTTCATGCTTCATACTTCGTCCATTTTGTTTTTGACGTGTGTTCTTTTTTGTTTTTTTATAAATTTTGGCATCTGATCACAATATACAAAATTCATCCTGGCCGTAAAAATAAATGAAAAAAAAGAGAAGATTTTCCCTTTCTGAATTAAATCTCAAAATATATTGCGTAAAAATAAAACATTTTGTAAACTATTTGTTGTTAAAATTTTATCAGACACTGAAATTCTGACAGCCATTTTATCTTCTTTTTTTACAGACTTGACTTATTTCTAAAGATTACAGAAGATGAAACTAGATGACCGGTAAACTTTAGGTTTTCCTTATAAGTTTAGCAAACCCACTGCATATATCATGCCTCACCATATAGTGAGGCATAATATATATATATATATGTTCGCATTAACAAAGGAAAAAAAGAAAAATTCTAACCGATTAACGTAAACAAAATCGGGGGAGGATAATCAGATTCCGGAAAAACTGAAGAGCGGATAATCGAATTCCCGAAAATCGAGGCCAGGATTATCGAATTCTGGAAAATCAAAATCCGTATAATCGAATTCCGGAAAACCGAGGTCAGGATTATCAAATTCCGGAAAATCGAGGTCAGAATTATCGAATTCTGGAAAATAAAAATCTGTATAATCGAATTCGGGAAAATCGAAATCAAGATAATTGAACCCCAGAAAATCAAGGCCAGTATCATCGAGTTCCAGAAAATCAAATTCCGGAAAAACGAACCCCGGAAAATCGAAATCCGGAAAATCGATGTCAGGGTTATCGCGGAAGTACTACCTTTAGCTTTTGAAACATGTATAGACTCAGCCAATTTTTACCGTTTGACTCAAGTATTAACCAGATCAATGTTTACTTTAGATATTAACTCTGCAGATGACCTAGCTATGACTGCAAACACTATTACCAATGCCACAGTTCTCCTACATCATCTAGAAAATGCTGCTAACGATGCTGGACTCTATGTCATTGCCTCTAAAACTGAATTCATAGGTTTCAATGAGCAAGGCTGAATACAAACGGTATCAGGTGAATGGATAAAATCTGTCGATTATTTTACATACCTAAAGCGAAAATAATTTCTACTGAAATAGATGTGAAAATTCGGATGCCTAAAGCCTGGGCTGCCTTGAATAAAATGGATGTAATCTGATCTACCAGATAAAACCTCAAACGGGGATTCTTTTGATTCACTTTAGAGCCGATTTTAATGAATGGTACCAATGCTTAAACATTAGCTAAAACCCTTGAGTCTAAGCTGGGTGGAACCTACACTCGGATACTGAGAACTATACTTAATATCTCTTGGAGACAACATCCAACTAAATCACAGCTCTATGGAGACATCACTGATTTTTTTTACAATCTTCCACGAACAGAGAACGCGCTTTGCAGGACACTAATGGCAAACGAAACAAAAAGTTGCGTGTGATTTAAATGAAATGGTCAGCCAACAACCACCGACATTTGACCAACAATATTATGTTGCAAAACGCAACCCTTATGACCTTCTAACCTTCATGCAGGATCGTGATGGTTGGCGTGATAGTAACCTGAATGCCCAAGCTAGCTCGACTGAATAAAATAGAAACCTGACTAATGTTTACTTTTGACTCAAGTATAAACTGGATCAATGCTTAACTTTTGAAACATGTAGAGATCCGGTCAATTTTTATCTTTTGACTCAAGCATTAACTGAAACTATGTTTACTTATTGACTCAAGTATTAACTGGATCTTTGTTTTCTTATTGACTCAAGTATTAATAATATTTATGCTTTTTTATTCGAATTTTGTAGGCTTTGCGTTCGGCATTGTAGAGGAAATAATTCAGTTATTGGAGGAGTTTGAAAGTGGTTTTTGTTTGTTTCTCTTATTCAGAGAGGAATTGGCTACTGCAGGATTGGGTACTGCAGATTCTTAAGTAAAAACCTATGATTACTCTGGTTTTTATTTTATTGCTATTATTTGTCGAAAGTTGTACATCCGTATGTGTTCGTTTTAACGTGAAGTATACGAGAATCGGTTGAAAGGTTCATAGTCTGACCAAAATACTCTCATAGAATATGACCAAATGGTGTTTAGTTTTCAAATAGTCCTTCTTGCAGTCCACACGCTTCTTCCGTCAGTGTTGCAGTGCATGGATCCTGTTGGTCAAGAATGTCAGCAACAGCAGATATGACTTCATCATCACTGCGATACTGGTTCCCAGCCAAATGTTTTTTTTCATGTTGGGGAACAGATGATAGTCCGGAGAATAGAGAAACGGACCGACCATACCAAAACCACATTCGCGCACAACAAGCATTGAAGCCAAGGACTTGTGTGCTGGAGCATTGTCCTGATGAAATCAGAGCCCTTTCATCAGTTTTCTTGGGTGTTTAATCTTGATAGCCTTTCGTTACTGTCTCAGAAAATTGACATAATACTCTCCATTGATGATGTGGCCCTTTTAAAGATAGTCAATAGACAATGAATTTTGCATCCCAAAAAGCTGAGGCCATCATCTTCCTTGGAGATGAAACTATGTTGGCCTTCTTTGGAGCAGGTGAGGAGGGGTGTTTCCACTGCATGGATTGTCTCTGGCTCAAAGTGATGAACCCAGCACTCAACATAGGAAATATTCCAAGAAACCAGCTAGATCTGCCTCGAACAATGTCAGATTTTCTTATGATGTGATCAGCCTGGTGCACTCTTGATGAGGTGTCAAAAGACATGGCACCTACCAAGCAGAAACCGTCATCATTCCATGTTCATTATACAGAATATTTTCAACACTTTCTTTGTAAATATCATTGGTTATTTGATTTATAGTCAATTGCTGTCATCCATCACCATGCGATCAATGTTTTTTACTCAATGGTGGTAGATGCAGAACATTCATACCTTGGGTCATATTCAAGACACTCTCTTCATAATTTCACATACCCACTTTTGTACTGTTGATAAAGCTGGAGAATCATCTCTTAATGTTGCAACCATGTCAACATGAATGAGGGCTAAACTCTTTTTCTGTAGGTACTTCATAACACAACAATGCCAAATTTTGTCTATTTTCAAGTTACATTTGAAGTCGTATTTGAACAGTTAGAAATCAATTTATCTGAAAAAAAAACATAATGCAGTTATAATTTAGAAGCATGCAAGATTTCACAGTTCTAGCATCACTCCTTCTTCGTCAACCTATGAACTTTTCAGCCCACTTTCGTACCTGAATAGAAAAAATGCAGTTGTTAAAAAGAAAAGTTGAGATTAATACATGCAAAATTTCACAGTTCTAGCATCACATCTTCATAGTCATCCTATGAACTTTTTAGACTTATTGAAGGTCATGGCAGAACTGTAAACTTCTTTTTCTGAAGCCACTTAGTCATTGACTTATGTTTGGGATCATTATCTTGCTGGAAAGTAAGTCGCCGACCTAGATGAAGATTTTGAACTGATAATTGTAGATTCTTATCCAGAATTTTGATATAGTCTACAGATTTCATTATTCCTCTTATTGCAATTAATTGTCCAGTCCCCCTTGAGCTAAAAAAACAAAAACAAATCATCAGCGAGTCAACTCCATGTTTTAATGTTGCCATTTTGTTCTTTGGAGGAAAGCGTAACGTTTCTTCCTCCAAATCTTCTCTGTTGCAGTTTTTTGTGTGTATATATATATATATATATATATATATATATATATATATATATATATATATGTACTAGTGAGTTAGTCAAAATGCCTTGACTCACTTTATAGACCACCAATAGAAGGTTAACCAATCAAAAGACATAGAACATTCAATCCGTCGTGTATAAAGGCGGCCATTTTTGTCCACTCTGCCGGAATGTCCAGTCCAGCTTGTCAGGCGAAGAGAAACAGAAGGACGAACTATGCTCTGCTACCTTTTACCAAAATATCCACTGCTAACGTGAACAACGCTTTCCTACTGTCTTCAAGATATTCACTGCTAACCTCTGGAGTCTCTACTCAAGTCGACAGTCATTATGAACAACATTCTTTACATCATTATGTCCAAAAAGCTCATTTTTTTGTTTCATCGCTCCATACTACTTGTTCCCTAAAGAAATTTTCTTTTCCAAGAATGTTTTGGCAAAATTAAACCGAGTAACAATATGACGTGGTTTGTGAAGAGGGGTTCGTTGAGGTCGTTTTCAAAACAACCCATTTCTTTTTAAACAACGTTGTATTGCGCCAGTACTTAATGATGATACCCATCGTATCCAAACTTTTGGCGATGTCTTTTGAAACAACCCTTGGGTTTATATTAACATCAGGACACAGTTTTCGTGCAGTTCTCGGTGACAATTTGGGTTTTGCTTCCACGCCAAGGATAATTCTTTGTCGTGTCAAGCTGTCTAAACTTCTCTATAACGGACTGTACCATAGATGTAAGGATAGCTAACCGGTTTGAAATAGAGGAAGTTAATAATTCTCTGTCCCAAGTCAACGCTAAGCTCCTTTGTCTTCCCCATCGTGTTGTTAACGTAAGAATAACTATGGTGACACTCTATGCACCACGTGATGTTATTTGCTGAAATTATCACAAATATTCTATTGAATAAATAGTCTAGAAGGCTTTACCAATCAAATAATTATGTAAGTTACTTATACATACACTAATCAATCAGTTTAAAAGGAGATTTTCTACTGTACAAATAATTTTGTCTTTTCCTATTTTGCATAATTCGCCTGTCAAATTTGTTGCATTTAACCTATTGTTCTGAAAATTGAGTTTTAAATTCCTTTCTTTGGGCTTATTAACATATAAAGACCTGACATCATACGGGCATTAGATTCTGAGAAATGGATAAAAATATTAAAAATTCATGGTTGAACGAATAATTTCGTCGTTGACCGTATACACACCCTTGTGCAAATGAATTGAAACAAAACGAATAATTCCGTTATTATTTACTTTTTTCCGTATTTTCCAATGAAACATGACCCCAGTGCACATGTGAGTACTTCGTATGTCCATTCCACAAAGTTGTTCCTTGCAGATTGACCACAAATTCTCGATTGCATTTAAATCAGGAGAATTTGCAAGCCAAGCTATAGTACTTTGATTTGCTCACTGGTAAGGCTTTCCAGTACGTTCGTACAACGTTACAATCTTTCGTACACTTTCTTGGAGTAAAATCCATCACAGACAATGGCCACAGGACAACTAATCGACAGTCGAGACAATAGTGTTTGGGTGCGATAAAAATCTGATGCAATCACGGATGACACAATATTTTTCAAGGCCAAACAAATTTCATCATACACCCCCAAATATATTCATATTACTGCACACCACTGCAAATTACTTAATTTGAGAAAAATAGAAATCGATTACACCCTATCACTCCAGTGGGTCTAAAACTGACCGTATGCTGAAAGAAAGGAAACTAAAACAATTGTCTCAATTAATTTGCACAAAGGTGTATATGAATAAAGACAGATCTTATCTTGTAACAATTATTTATGTACAAGAGTAAAATGTTATCATTTTTTTCAAAATTGTTTGGTATAGGAGCGCTCATGTATATTAATTAGGTTAGCGGAAAGGTGAGGCAAGTTCATGGGCCTGAGGTGATAGAGTTCAACATTTAATGCTGTTAATCTCATATTGTGTCTAATAAGATCTACCGTAAGAACGAATCTTGTATCCGTCATATAACTTTTATTAATATACAGTTAGAGTTGTTCTATATATAAAAAGATATTTATTATTCGGTACATTTTTGATTTCATGCATCCGCAGATAAGGAAGGACCACACCCTATATATATATATATATATATATATATATATATATATATATATATGAAGAAATATAGTCTTAAGGTGTGCTATATTTATGGAATAAAGTGCTCAATATCAGAGATAGAGCGTGTGTAAATATAAAAGTGAACATAGAAGTCAACACTTAGAGGCGACAGTCTGTTTCATGCTATATGCAATCGTCAAGCGGTGGCTTGACGATTGCATATAGCATGAAACAGACTGTCGCCTCTAAGTGTTGACTTCTATGTTCACTTTTATATTTATATATATATATATATAGATACATAGATAGATAGATACATAGATAGATATAGATATATAGTACAGGTAATAGATCCGTTGGTATAAAATCCAGGTGGATACTAGTAATATATATATATATATATATATATATATATATATATATATATATATATATATATATATATATATATATATATATGGGGGGTGTTTTGGGTGGTTGTGTGTGAAGACAAAAGAGGAGCTTTTCTCAGCTGAAACATTTTGTCCACTTATAGATCTTATCAAGGCAAATGGAAGAATTTCTTAGCAGAAGTAAAAATGTCAAATTTTCATTTTTTTTTTTTTAATTTTGAAAATGCTCATGAAGATACTACACTCTAACTGAAAGCCATGGTAATTCAATGTCAAATAAACGAAAATGTGCAAAAGTTGTTGTTTTTGAATTTTACTTATCATAAAATTATGATTTATATTATTTTAGTTTGAGAAAATAATTTTCATATTTTTAAATAATATCAGGTTTTGAATATAATCGGTATCTTCAGGAAATTCTTTTAGTTTCCATTTGGTCTTTATACAAATGAATTATAGCTACAAAAAGAATATCTATAAATACGCGTAGAGTCATGCATAGATTTGAGAGAATGTGTGTGTGTGTGTGTGTGAGAGAGAGAGAACTGAAAAGAGTGTATAAGAACGAAAAAAGACAACAGAGGGAGAACAATAGATAGATAGATAGATAGATATGAATAGACTGAGATAGATAGATAGATAGATAGATAGATAGATAGATAGATAGAGAGACAGATAGATAGATAGATAGATAGATATAACTAGACTGAGATATGCATAAACTGATATAGATAGATAGATAGATAGATAGATAGATAGATATGTATAGACTACGATAGATATGAATAGAGTGTGATAGATAAATAGATATGAATAGACTGAGATAGATAGATAGATAGATAGATAGATAGATAGATAGATAGATAGATAGATATAACTAGACTGAGATAGATATGAATAAACTGATATAGATAGATAGATAGATAGATAGATATGTATAGACTGATACATATGAATAGACCTAGATAGATAGATAGATAGATAGATAGATAGATAGATAGATAGATAGATAGATATAACTAGACTGAGATAGATATGAATAAACTGATATAGATAGATAGATAGATAGATAGATATGTATAGACTGATACATATGAATAGACCTAGATAGATAGATAGATAGATAGATAGATAGATAGATAGATAGATCCAGACAAAGAAAGACACGAACGTGCCGAGAGAGATGAAAACTGGCAAACGCAAAACAATCGATTGGTATGTTACTTTTGAAGTTGTTTGTTATCATCTTTCATATCTTCAATGTGGATTACTTCAACAGTACAAAGACTGAATTCCATGATGCAATTTCGATCAATTCCCCCCGAGATTAGAAGACTTTTGTTTTCCTTCACAGCTTGTCGGTTTGCATGACACAGTGAAGAGCATCCCAACACATTGTGCTTTTGCAAAACAGTTCAGGTTCACCCGTGATCGTGTAGGCTCATGCGTACCCGACCAGCGGATATGACATCAAACGTCATCTCAAATAGGCCCAGCGTCTACGGCTGTTCGTACGATTAACAGCTGTAATGTTTCCACCACTTATAGAGTTACAATGTAAGAATTTCAATGGGAGTAGATAGATTCGCCTCTTGTCCAATTCACACTCCTTCGCGGTCTTTTGAACGAGTACAGATTTATTCCCTAATCTCCGTTCATGATTACGTTTCTGGTTCCTACAAAAGTCTTTTCATTTTCTTTTACTGCTAGAAGCTCGTTGCGTCTTAGTGGCATTATCACCTTGCTTGGGGCCAATTTATTATATATATATATATATATATATATATATATATATATATATATATATATTAGGTTGGTGCAAAAATAATGTCGGTTTTTGACGTATTTTTAACGTCAAAAACCGACATTACTTTTGCGCCAACCCAATAAATATATATATGATTAATACAAATAAAATTACTTAACTGATTGATGTTATATTTAGCACCTCGACTCCAGAGGTTCGTTGACGAACCTTTTGTAATCATTCTGTTCACTGGCTCCTCAATAGGTTTCAATAATTAACCGGTGTTTCTCATTTTTGCTAAACACACACACACATACATATATATATATATATTTTTTCACCCGAAATTAAAGACATCATACGAACATTAGAACGGCTAAGGACCACACATAATAGGCATTCATTGTCTGTTATATTTAACAATATATGTTTATATATATACATATATATATATATATATATATGCAGATATATATATATATATATGTGTATATATATATATGTGTGTGTGCATACATATATCTCTCTCTCTATATATATATATATACATATACATTCATATATATATATATATATATATATATATATATATATATATATATATATATATATATATATATATATATATCCGATGCAATGAGAACGAAAGTAATATATAAATTCTAACGTTCACAGTATTAATCCAAAAGAGGGTTTGATATCGATAGTAGAGCAATAATTATTTATTATAATTTTATCATATAGACAAAAACAGTTTACTCACTACAAAGATGCAACTTTGTTTCGGTGCATTTCAATTGCACCTCGACTGGTGAGAACCAAAAATGGACCATTTTTGATTCGCACAAGTAAACTGTTTCTGTCTATATGAAAATTATAATATATATATATATATATATATATATATATATATATATATATATATAATGTATGTATGTATGTATAGTGTATTAGGCCTGCAATACCTCTTTTATACAACTTTCATTAAAAACGACTGACAACGTACTGCGGTTACGTTTTTTATTTAATTTTTCTCGTGTTCTTATTTTTTCCGTACATAAATTCTGTAGAAATTGTCGGAATGTTTTGTTTTTTTTATGTCCAAGCGTTTTCGGCTATATTATTAGCCATTATCAAGCATGATTTTATTTTTACTTTTAATTGAATGTATGAATTGTTTAATTTATGTTTTTATAGTTATAGAAATGCTTTATTTTATAAACACGGTCAGCCCATCGTGGCCGTGTTTGTAATTGAGTTTATTGAGTGTTGGCTTTTTCTTTTTTATTGATAATGCGTCCATTATTTTTAAGCCGTTTTTTTTTACATGTAGATGAGGCTATTATATTTGGATTATCAACGAGTATGCTCCGGGTGGAGTTTCCATGTGTATTTAAATGAAACCTAATTGAGCTATGGTCAGAGAGTCTTCATGTTAGGCATGTTGTAGTAGATTCAATATAATTATTTATGAATTTGGTTTGATCAAATTATATCTCCCATTCCTATAAATCTAGATAAATACATCAAACTCTCCATCTATTCAGTTAAAAGTAAAAAATAAAATCAGAAGCAGGGTTTGTTCACCAATCTGAAGAATCTCCAGATCGGTGAACGAACCGTGATTCTTCTGTCTGCAGAAGAAAATGGAAATAATTCTTGAATAGTGATATATTATTAAATCAAGGATATGAAACTACTGTAAACATATTTAGGAATTAACCTTACAATCTTGCTAAACTTCATCACTCAATAATCACTCCTTTTTTGTTATATTTTCTTTATATAACATTTTAATGTTATCATTATTGATTTTTCTGGCTTTACGTATTATACTGGTTAGTATTCGTAAATTACTGGTAGTTTGCTTAGCCATGAATTGGTTTAGTATTATTATTATTATTATTATTATTATTATTATTATCTTGATGTATTAATAATAGTTTTAAGTTAAAATTAATGTAAAAATATAAAAGTTTAAAATTTATTTTGCATTCTAATTTCTAATGTAAATTCAGACAATAAAGGTTAGTTTTGTTAAGTATATTATTGTTTCATAAATTGTTCTTTATTTACGCTCTATGGATAATTTTGTTTGAATGTGATCTGTTCGCGTTTCATTCAGGAATCGAACCTGTATCCTACATGGAACTGCTATAAAGCCTGACGTACTACACCGTTTAGCTACAGCATCCGGTTAGCGAGGCTAAATTACTGTTTTTGAACGAAAAACTTTCCAGGCTTTCTGTCGAACGCTCATATCTGCTCGAAGTGTATCTTAACGTAAAACAAATGACATAATATATATAAAAATAAAAAGACATAAAAATGTCTTAAAATAATTGTCGGACTTTGTCTATTTCATAATGTGTGACGTCATTTGCTTACATTTGATACGCCATGAGCAGACATGAATGTACGTGAGAGATTCATAGAAGATTGAAGTTTAAATACTGTGAATTCGAAACGCACCTCTGTGGCCAAATCGGTTAAAGGCACGTCAAGCTAAATGACGGTTCCGTATACAATACAGGTTCGAATCCTGTTGGAGGACGAATATTTTCTGTGAAAATGTCTTGGACATTCAGGCCGGTAAATGTTGTTTAATACTGTTTATTATAAACAGAGCATTTACTTAAATATTTGTATCTATTAGGTTGGCGCAAAAATAATGACGTAATAATGTCGTTTTTTGACGTCAAAAAACGACATTATTGCATCATTATTTTTGCACCAACCTAATATAAAAATAATGTATAAACAAAGAATATATTAAAATGATTATCGGACTTAGTCCATTTCATTATATATATATATATATATATATATATATATATATATATATATATATATATATATATATAATCACAGTACTGTATTGTAAATCTGTATTGCTTGTTCCTTTTTTCAGTTTACTTATATTTTATGTTACTTACCGTTTTTGAACACTTCCTGTGAGACCTTAATTATCACCTGGGCCGGCACAAAGCATTGGGCCCAAGCACGCTGTTTATGTTTTCCTTATCTTCCTAAATCTATTCCCTATGATAACATCGCCGGTATGTGACCTTTAAAAACTTTTCTCTCTGCCTCGGTCTTCCTTAATTTCACGTTATTTGAATATTTGTGTAATGTAGCCATCTTTTATACGTTTATTTTATGTTTGTATGTCTCCTTCTAGAATCTCTTTTGCCGCGTGCTGAGTGTCCTGAAACTGTAACTTTGGCTAACCTTTCTTCCCTTCCAAACTTTAAATATATTTATGTAAGCAAGCCATTTGCTAATTTTTGCTAATCCACGGTCTTACAACTTAGTCATATTCTATTATACATTTTTATTTACTTGTTATTCAGAGTAAACCAGTCTGAAGTTTGGAGTTATTTCTTTTCCTGCGTTTACCCTTTTGACTTTTAATATATTAGCTTTGAACAGGACTTTGGATTCAGGATTTTAATTGCCGGGAGAAGGCAGGCAGAACAACACACACACACATATATATATAATAAAGAAACAATTTTTACAAAGAATTAAATAGCAATATTACTGTGATTAATGGTGAAATCACTTCGCTAACAGACTTAATGAGAGATTCACTTACTATCAATTCCTTGAATAATAAGATCCTTATATTCGAGTTGTCAGATAAAAGACACATGCCAACTGCTTTCGACAATTTCGAATTGTCATCTTCAAGGTGCAATTTTCCCATACATGAACAAGCACTCGAGCGTCGCGACATCGCACGTTCCAAAACATATATTCAACTGTAAATAAATAGCATAATTAAAAAAAAAATCTTTTCGTCTACATATATTTCGGCTTAGTATTTTTCTATGTCGAAAATACTTGGCATGTGTCTTCCATGATATAAAATATAAGCTTCACACTCTAATATATATAAATTGAAATATATTACCCTTTAATGATCATTATTGATGATAACATTATTTAAATTGGAATAATCTTTGATAATTAGGTTGGTATCTAAAAACAGTCACGAGCTTAATTTATGAACAAAACTCAAACTGATGGTTGTCAATTTAATAATCAGCAAAAAAAAAAAAAAAAAGATTACTAGATGTAAAAGGAATTCATTCTTTCAATGTACTCTCCGTGATTTTTTTACAATCGACTATTTCATAGAAAATACCCAAAACTCCAACAAACATCAAATTAAATTCTTCGTAGATTTTTAGACATTTAGATTTATATCAAACTTTAACCCCCAAATATACCCTTTAAAGTAATGCGAAATTTATTTTATTGTATCTTTTTCCTTTTATGTCGGTTTTCTTCTTCACCCCTTATCCATCTATATCTTGAGATAACATACGTTAAGTTAAGCGATGTCTGGCCCACACCAAGGGAGCTTAAGGATAAAGAATTGAAATGGTACATCTAACTCACTCATGTCTTCTCTCCCACCTCACTTCCTCACTTCGTTAATTTACATATGCTTAATACGGCCCGTCAAAAATGTGTAAATTTCTTTTCATCTTTCATTTCAACGTTTGAAAGTAAAGTCTGATGATCCAAAGCCCTTTAAAAGGACTGTGGTGAAATAACTTATAACATGCAACCTTAAAGTGGTCTGTTTTTGTTCAAATTTATTTGCTCTGAATTTACATTGAGCTCTCTGGATATCATCCTCCTTGGGTCTACCCATACAGGTTATCTAGTTTTGCATAAACTAAATATATATATATATATATATATATATATATATATATATATATATATATATATATATATATATATTTGTGTGTGTGTGTTTTGTTGAATAATATTGATTTTGTCGGATAATAGTTCTGTGGTACACATCTAAAGCAAAGATTCCCGTCCCCCTCACAATACAGGAAAATACGTGTTGACAACACCAATGTACTACACCATGAAAATAATTAACAAAAACTTCAAATTCTTGTAGCCCTCTATATCAAAATCAACCAACCGACACTCAACAAAATTTATTAATATATAGCAACAATATATGAAAGTGCATATAACATTTAATGCCATTTTATATTTCTATCAATTTCCAGTCAGCTCCCTTGTATTAGGTTGGTGCAAAAATAATGTCGTTTTCTCACATAGTAACATATGTGAGAAAACGACATTATTTTTGCACCAACCTAATATTAAAATGCTCCTTTTGCAAAAAATTCAATGACTATAACGTATAAATTTAAAATTCTAAAATAGCTATGACAGACCGCAGTTATGTATGTTTTTAAAAATCACTGACAATGGAACGTGCTTAATCGCAGTTGTCAGGTCAAGACGATTGCGTTTAAGCACGAAGCAGACTATTATCGCTTGGTGTTGACCTCAATGTCCACTTTTATATACATATATTCTGGTCCTGATATCGAGCACTTTATCTCATAAATATAGCATAACTCTTTTTATATTTTTATTATATATATATATATATATATATATATATATATATATATATATATATATATAAATGATAAAATATAGTTTAAAGGTATGCTATATTTATGGACTAAAGGGCTCAATAACAGGGATAGAGCGTATGTAAATGTAAAAGTGTACATTGATGTCAACATTCAGAGGCGACAGTCTGTTCCTTGCTAAACGCAATCGTCAGGTCTGAACACTACGTTTAACATGAAGTAGACTGTCGCCTCTTGGTGTTGACTTCAATGTCCACTTTTATCAATAAAAAGACAAAAGGAAAAAACTATTTTTAGTCGACGTGTTTCGTCCTCTGAGGGACTTTATCAAGGCAAATGATAAAATCCCTCAGAGGACGAAACACGTCGACTAAGAATTGTTTTCCTCTTTTTCCTCTTGTCTATTTATTTATTTTGTTCCTCCACAGATATACTCTATCTGAAAATAATTTGCATATATATATATATATATATATATATATATATATATATATATATATATAGGTAAAATATTTTTATATAGCTAAAAATTCAATAGTAAGTAATCCAAGTGAATCCTAATAATATAAAATATTAAATCTGATCCACAAAAGAGAGCTCAATATATTTATTATAGAGCATAGAAATGAATTGCATAAAAATGAAACTCAATTTTACAACATTCATATGGCTATTTCGCTGCTAGAGGGAATAATTCCATGGAGCTTGTCAATACTAACAAGTTTTTTTTTTAATCTAACTTTTTAGTATTCACAAGCTCCAAGGAATTTCTCTCTCTAGGAGCGAAATGGCCATATACATGCTGTATACATGCTGTGAGTTTCATATTTATGCAATTCATTTCTATGCTCTATAATAAATATATTGATCTCTCTTTTGTGGATCAGATTTATATATATATATATATATATATATATATATATATAATGTATCTAAGTATGTATATATATATATATATATATATATATATATATATATATATATATAATGTATCTAAGAATAAAAGCTGACAAATTTATGTTTATTTTTATGTGAGTTGAGCACACTATGTGAACTTTGCCCAAGTAGAAATAATGTATTTTTTGCGTTTGACAGTTGACACATTGAAGAAATGATGTTCGTATGCTGCATCCTGAGCCAGTGCAACCTGTAAATGGACTCTTTTTTTCTGAAAAGTTGAACCTAGCTTGTAGATAGAATATTAATCTAACCTTAAATCATCCGAGGATGATCGAGAGATCTTCAAAGGACATGTTGAAAATGTCCTCCTTGATTCGTCAAAGCAAATTATCATTGGTGAACCTTAGTAAGAATTAAAAGTCAAACAGCCTTTAGTGAAGTTGGTTAAATTTTGCGCAGGTTACTTTTTGGAAACCAATGAAAAATATTTATAAAGTGTTATGGGGTCCACCCCTTTTTCATATAAGTGGACTCTACCAAGTGTACCTGGACTGCTGCCGTTAAATACCCAGAGTTACAGGCAGTAGTGGTAGTAGTCGGCAGTCGTAGTCGGATAGTGTGAGAATATACGAACGGAGATAGTGTGAGATAACCTCTTGTAGAAGTCAGTTACAAGCACTTAGACTCTAAGGAAGTCCTACTTCGAGACTGTATATATCTACCTGTATTTGCTACTAATCACTTTCCTGGACTTACTAACAGTATTACTCTTTGTATGATTGTGTAAATACATTTTATTTCTTATATTTAATTATTGCGTATGTCATTCCTTGGAGACCGAATTCATCTCGGAATACACAACATAAAGTATGGCCCAAAAGTCACCCAGGGAGCTTAAAGTTTAATAATGTTTTGTTTAACAGTTTTCATTTTTCTTTCAGAATGTGATGGGTTCTGATCTGGCATCCCGTCTGCAGTCGCTATGTCACAAACCTGCCGTGGCTTCCCTCTGTCTTTTCTACATGTATTTTTACGGCAACTGCTCCGACCAGATACTTTCCTTGGTACCTCAACTGCATGAATTTAAGTGCACTACTAGGTTGGCATCTCGGTCCCACCTGTTCACTGTCGAAACGGTTAAATGCAGCCGTCTCTTCTACTTCTTCTCTCGCACTTCCCGACAGTGGAACTCCTTTCCTCTTACTTGCTTCTCTGATAGCTATTAATCTTCAAATACTCAAATGTAATGTCAATCCACATCTTCTGGTACCTTGATTTTGTTCCCTTCTCTTTATCCTCTCCCCAGACACGCCTCTTTACTCTTATTCTGTATCCTCTGTAAACCTTTGAGTGCTAGTGGCACTCCTGTCTTGCTTAGGGTGAACTGCTTTAAAAAAAACAAAGAAGCTATTTTACAAAGGAGACTTTGGAAATTAATCCTGTTTGAATATGAGGCTCAGAAATAAAGAGAAGTAGTGAAATCGTTTTATGAAAACCAACAATCAATAATACAAACTTACCGTCGCCATTGTAGGAGATTCTTAAAGTTTAAAGAATAAAAAAATGACCTTCGACAAAGTGGCAAATCACGTTCGGTTAGGAACGAAGGAGTATTTCAGCGAGTAAGAGAGTGTCTTGAAGAAGATCAAAGCACATCAACTCTAAGGCGGTCTTCATAGGAGTGTATCCCTCGGACGTCCCTCCAATAAATACTTGGTAAGACGTTAAACTACATCCGCGTCGTGGGTAAGACGTAAAACTACGTCCAGCCGCAAGGCCTCTGATCAAGAGGTTTTGAGGAGCGTGGAACCACCTCTTAATTGCTGATGTTTCCAGGTCCATCCTAACCCAGGGTGGTAGCACCTGTTAGGGTCCCAGCTATGGGCAAATAGTTAACTATTACCAGCAATACTTTTTTGAAAAAAAATATTACCAGCAATACACTTTTGAAGGAAATATATTACCAGAAACAGATTTTGACAAAACAAAATATTACCAGCAATAAAAAATGTTGTCAGCATTAAATAACCCATTGTTGATATGCCGTAAAACATAATAAATCAAACCAATCTAAACCAAAGAATGCATATTCTATTCATACGAATCTATCCTAAAAATGTTGTCGGCATTAAATAACCCACTGAGGTTGATAGGCCTTAAAACAAAATAAACCAAACCAATCTAAACCAAAGAATACATATTCTATTCATACGAATCTATCCTAAACATGTTGTCTGCATTAAATAGCCCATTGAGGTTGATATGCCGTAAAACAAAATAAACTAAACCAAACCAATAAATGCTTAAAACCATAAACCTGCTTTCGTACAAGACAGGGCGACAGATCAAAAGGTCAAGGGTTCTCACGTGAAATTTTGGTAAAAAAAAAAAAGAATAATATTTCGCGGTTACGACATAAAATAGTCACCACCCTCTCCGGATCTGACAAACTCTCGTTTCCTCTAATGGAACTATAAAACTTTAATTTCTTTTTTTTTTGTTTATTAATATTTTTTTTATTTTTCCAACAGATACTTTATACACGAAGCTTTAGAAATTAATCATGTAAAAATACACATACATTGAACAACGACCGCATGTCTTGATATTCTTTTAACA
>OZ010606.1:2227500-2285000 GCA_963932145.1 Acanthosepion lycidas | reverse complement strand
AGTATTTTTAGACATTTTTGAAGCGTCATCAGTTGAACAATAACGTTGAAAAATTATATTTCAGATCAGATTAGACTAGAACTGACTGGCGCCAGCCGCAAGGCAATGGTACGCTGGATTATCTAGCATGTTATTCGCTGGTGCCCTTCGTTCGATCCCTAGTGAAAATATTGTAGTACATGGTTCCCAAACTTATAACTAACTTATATCTAACTATATCTGTTTTAATAATTACAACCCAGATTGTAGCTCAGCGGAAAGTCGTCCTGGGCATAACGATAAACTACATCCAGCAGCAAGGCATCTAATTAGGAGAATGTAGATTTTGAGAAGCAGGGAATCACCTCTTAATTGCTGTTGTACCCAGGTCCACCCTGACCCGGTGTGGTAGCACCTGTTTGGGTCCCAGCTATGGGCAAATAGTGAACTCCCCCAGAATATCAACGGGTCATTTTTATAGTAAATTGACCAACAATACATTTTTTTATCGCAACATAACAATAATGCAACACTAAAACGTATAAAAAATATAGGCAAAACATTTTTATAAAAAAAGTACCGACAATACATTTTTTAAAAATTACGTGCAATACATTTTATAATCTATAAACTATACAAAAAGTATAAAATTGGATCCAAAATATTTAGATTTCAGCATTTAATAACCCATAGAGATTGATATGCCGCTAAACAAAATTAACCAACAAATATGTGTATGTACCAAAGCTGAGTATCATCTACCATGTATTCAATTGTGAAAGCAGAATAACACATATCAAATTTTGCTTACCTCAAAGCACCCAAGAAAGTTAAATTTCTGCATTAAATGGCCCATAAGGAGTTGATAGACCGTTAAACAGACAGATAAATCAACCTTACCAGAAAGCGAGAAGCTGGATAAGAGTTCCACATGAGAGAAGTGCAAGAGAAGAAAGTATTGAAATAGACACTACGATTATATTCAGCAATTTCAACTATAAACGGATCGAAATTGCTGCCAGTCTAGTACTGTGGTTTCACATGTTAGTACTTTGTATGTCCATTCCACGAGGTCGTCCCTTGCAGATTGACCACAGGTTCTCGATTGGATTTAAATCAAGAATGTTTCCGGGCCAATCTATAGTACTTTGATTTGCTCACTGTTAAGACTTACCAATTTGTTCGTGCAGCGTTACAATTTTCGTACGCTTCCTTGGAGTAACGTCCATCGCAGACAATGGCCGTAGGACAAGTAATCGACAGTCGAGACAATAGTGTCTGGGGTTGATAAAAATCTGATGCAATCATGGATGACGCAATATTATTCACTCCAAACAAATTTCATTATACACCCTGAAAATTGATTCATATTAGTGCACACCACTGTAAATGACCTAATCTGAGTAAAAATAAAAAAACGATTACACTATCATTCCAGTGGGTCTAAAACTGACTGGATGGGAAATAAAAGGAAACTAAAGCTGTTGTATTAATTAATTTGCACAAGGGTATATATATATATATATATATATATATATATATATATATATATATATATATATATATATATATACCCTTGTGCAAATTAATTAATACAACAGCTTTAGTTTCCTTTTATTATATATATATATATATATACCCTTGTGCAAATTAATTAATACAACAGCTTTAGTTTCCTTTTATTAGTATGTTTGTCCAAAAACATAGTATACGAAGCTACGATTTTCCCCAAAGAAAATATTGAACATAAGAAGATCTACATAGGAATTTCGGCGGGAAGTTGGAAACAACGATTTTACAACCATCGCCAATCCTTTTATAATGAATCAAAAAAACACCAAACTGCACTTTCAAAGCACTATTGGGAGTTATTGGAAAACAAATTAACCCCACAAATAGAATGGAAAATCGTCTCAAGAGCCAAAACTCCGATTAATTTCAGAGACCGATGCAATTTGTGCATTATGGAAAAAATACTAATTATAAAACATAAGGATCCGGACATACTATTGAACAGACATAATGAGTTGATTTGTAAATGTAGGCATTAAAATCACCTCATTTTAACAAAGTATGTGTAGATATATAAATAAAAAATATAAATTGTTTTAAATGAATATATGAAAATACTGACACTGTGCTCTTTGATAAATGTGTTGGAACTTACAATTTTTTTTTTTTTTTATGCGAACTTATTTAGATATATATATATGAACATTATAGATAAGGGTAACTATGTATTTATATTGTGGACACATATGTATGGTAGTATGGATATATATGTATAAATAGATATACACGTGTGTGAGTATAAATATACTAATATGAAGCATGTTTGAATACTGAATATTTTTTTTTTTTTTAACGTGTATGCTGCATGGGTGTGGATGTATATGTATAAATGTTTTTATGTTTGTTTTGTATGTATATGTATATTATATGTGTATGTATGAGTATATGTGTGTGTACATGTACTTAAACATGTGTGTTTTTATGGATTTAACTACTTGTAATCTATATATGTATATAGACGTAATTACCTTAGAATTTATATTTGGAAAATGTACATATGTATATGTACATGTATGTATATATATATATATATATATATATCTATCTCTCTCTCTCTCTCTCTCTCTCTCTATATATATATATATATATATATGTATTCTTTTTATATCTTTTTTGTATGTAGGGTTTTGTGCTTATATATGAATGTATATGTATTTAAGGGTGTGTATGTGTATATGAGTATGTCTCTCTATATATGTATATATATATACGGATGATTAAATGGTTAGATTAATTTTTTGATATATAGATTTGTATATGGATATATGAATTGTATATGTATGTATATGTGTATGTATATGTGTATATATATATGGATGTATATATGTGTGTGTGTATGTATATATGTATATATATATGTGTGTGTGTGTGTGTGTGTGTGTGTGTATGTATATATGTGCGTACGTGCATGAATTGATTTTAAATGAAATATTGGGTCTTTCTAATGACATTTTAAATTTATTTTCTTAATTTGTAATATCCTTCTTTTGTAATATTCTATAGTTTAAATTTTGTTTTCTTCTGAAGGGAGTTTCATTTCTAAATTGATAATTTAAATTTAAATATACCATTCTTTGACTATTAATAATAGTAATAATGTTAGCTAAATTCCTTTAAAATGAAACACTTCCGAAATCACATTGATAAAATTAAATTTTAACTGTGGAATTTAACCAAAATCTATATATATTTCAAATATTAAAATATAGATAAAGATTTTAAAATGTATATATAGTTTATGTACGAGGATAAATGAATTTTTGTGTAAATTATCTCAAGTGTTTCTATGGGTTTTTTGTTGGGGGGGGGACTTGTTAATGATCGTATGTATGTAGGGATTCACATGAATACATTTGTGAGACATATATGAATAAATGAAAATTAATATTACCCTCAAATACTATTAAATAATGAAACCTAATCTTTAATTTAGTTTACCAATATAATAAATAAATTACATTCATAAATTAATTTTAAATATTAAAATAGATGTTATTGTTTTGTTTTTTTTTTATATTGAGGAAATACAATTAGTCGGGTGAATAAACTATTAAAATTTTAAATATTTCTTTATGTCCTAGATAAATATGTTTATTACAATAATAGTTATATTTAGTCCTGAAACTATTTACTTAAAAAATTAAAGATTTAAGTTAATAACAAAATTTTTTTTCAGACATCGAATTTTCTATCAAACATTGTAAACTATCTTTTACATAATTTTGTTAAAACAAAATTATAACAACTCCATCTCTCTTTCCCCCTCCCCCTATCTCTCTCTTTACCATAAGACTCACTTGTATACATTTTCTACAATTCATTTCCGTTTTATTAACCATCTAAAGAGGTCAAGGTTCTGTCACTCCTCCTACTCCAATATAAAACATACTTAAGAGAGATATAAAATTAACCCCTCCCTATAATTTATATTGTCTGTTTAACTACCACTCTCAACCCCCTCTATTAAATTACAAAAATTACACTACCCACCAATTTCTAATCCCATTTTTCCTCTCAATTCGTTGTTGGAAGTTTTACCTGATGATCCTGAATCCTTAAAAAAGGATTTAGGTGAAATAAATTATCGTAATGGTACCTTGGTTTGTTTTTCATATATATATATATAATTCATTGTTTCTGGTACTCTCTTCCAGTTTCTCGCTTTCCAGTCAACTTTGAGCCTCAAAAGTTTAAATGCAATATAAATTCTCTTCTGTCTGCTTAATTCCTTTTCTTTTATTGTCCATTCTCCTTAATAGTTTGTTTTTTCTTTTTTTATATTCTCTCTTAAGAGCCCGCATCTTCAAATGTATATATAAAAAATACACACGCATACATACACACACACGTCACACATTACACGCACACTATGACACAATACACCGTTCCTACTTCACGACACTCACTCGTTCTACGTCTATCACCATTTGTTTGTACCTGTCCTGATGATGATTTCACAGAGTCGAAAGGTTGGATCATATCCCTTGCGAAAAGTACTTTGCCATTTTTAGAGAGGCTTCTTCAGAACAGAACGGAAGAAATATACAGGCGTGTGTTTGCTTGAATAGTCGATCAGAGTGTCAAAGGACAAAATGTCGAATGGACAAAATGTCGAATGGACAAAATGACGAATGGACAAATGAGCCGAACGGAAAAAAGTTTCAAACTGACTGAATGACGAATGGACATAATATCGAAAAGGCAACATTTCAAACAAGTAAAAACGAACATGTTCTGATTTTTAAAGCTCGGTTTAAATAATCAAGTAAGCTTTTCTAAACATTTTATTGCTTACCTTTGACATCATTTAATAAATAATAGCCTTCAAAGGGATTAAGCCTCCATAATCATCTGTTAGCGGTCTGATTTGGGAGGGGGTCGGGGTCATTTGTTACCCCCTGTTTTTACCAAATTGAATTGAGAGTCTTCTCACATATATATTCATTAGGGGCTATAAATAAAAAAATAACTCTTTACTGTAGGATGAGGATCCTTGTTCAAAAAAGTTAGTAATTGTGTAGAAAGTTTTATGTTAATAACCATCAGGAGTAGAAGATACAAGGGAATTTTTTTTTAACTTTTTCGAAATGACATTCGCAGCATCCTTCTGTAGAACCACTGCCTCCAGTATCATCCAGAAACTGTCTCTCATTCAGTGCCATATAGGAGGACAAATATTAGCGTAATATAATAGTTCGGTGTGTTGAAGGACAAAGAGTCGAAAGACAAAATGGCGAATGGACATAATGTCGAAGAAAGTAACGAACGAAAAAAGTTTCGAACGGAAAACGAGTCGAACTGAGTCCATGAGAAATGGATAAAATGTCGAAAAGGCAAAATTTGAAAAAGAACAAAATGTTGAACAAAGTTAAAACGAACACATCATATACATATTACGGACGATAAAGAAAAACTATTTGAATGCAAATATTTTTATTTAATTTATAACTACAAGGGATGGGAAGATGTGGAGGACCATGATCACCTACGCCTTGAAGGGATACGGCACATAAAAGAAGATCTAAGGATGGTGAAATGCGGAATCAAGTCAGTCAATTTGTCAAAATTTATGAAACATTGTCTGGATTCTATATACTACTAGCAGTAGTGCCCGGCGTTGCCCGGGGATGTAACAGTAAGAGATAGATCAAGTATCGACCACCATAAAGACTGAAAAATAAAATTGACAAATATTATTGTTTAAGGTTGACGGACACGCATGTCTTAATTATTATTTTTTTTTTTTTTTTTACGAATTGGTTAAACCCAAACTCAAACAAAAACATTGTTTTCAATTGTTATGAGTTATTGAATAGAATTTTATTGTAAACAATTGTCTTGTAAATGGAATTTTTAAAGCATTCTGAATGTAAAAATAAAGAAAAAGCTGTGCAAGACAATAAGAAACACTACCTACCCCCAGAAAGTGAAGTTTTGTTGAAATCGGTTGAAAAATGTAGGAAATCCGATCCCATATATAAACGAACACACACACACACACATACACACACAAACATACATACACACACACACACAAACATACATACATACACACACACACACACACACAAACAACCTGGGTTTGATAATAAGTATAAGTCGATATGAGTTGTCCTTTCATTCTCGCGAAAGCGATGTCTTTTAATCGTGTTTTACAATTGATTTCGCGCAAAAACAATTGTGTTTTTCCAATTTTTGGCGCTGTTAGAACCACCGCAAGGTAATTTTACGTAGTCCTACGAAGTTTTGTTGAAATCAGTTGCAAAATGTCGGAAATCCGATCCAATATATAAACGAAACAGACACACACACACACACACACAACCTGGGTTTTATAATAAGTATGATTTACAGACATACACACACACACACGCGCACACACACACACACACACACGCAAGCACATATATATACGTATAGATTTATAGATATTCATAGGCACTCGCACACACATACATACACATACAGACATATATATATATTATGTAAAATGTTCAAACACTAATATATCATGGTTATAATTTATTAGATTGGAATTGTAATCACGATCCAATTCATCATATTAGTGTTTGAGCCTTTTATATGATATTATTGCTTTGTCTTGTACATAGAGTTCTACCTGGATTTTATCCTCTTGGAAAGGTAGAAAAAAACTAAGGCGCCTTACTTGATGAATTTCATCTTAACATCAAGTAACTGATTAGAGAACTGGAAAGGATCTGTATAAAAATAAGTAAACACAATATGTCTATATTATTCAATGACACATGTTTGAGTATATATATATATATATATATATATATATACTCAAACATGTGTCATTGAAAAATAATGGATTCTCTTATTGCTATATTTGGACAAAAACGCACAACCTTAAAATTTAAATTCAAACTCAACGTTGCGACCGCACGTTCCAAAACAATAACACATTTCTAAAAGCACTTTTTTCGGATTATATCTGTATTTTCGTTGTCCTCTTATTACTGAGAAGTTAAAACAAGAACAAAATCTACTTCCATACCTGATGATGTCTGTGGGAAAGCTTGTGTAAAACATTGAAAAGACCTTATGCAACTGGAATTTATAAACAGGGATCATATCATTCATATACAGGTTCGGGGTTGGTGTATCTTATTAATATGTTTGCGACGATATTTTCTCGCCATTTAAATCATTAACCTCTATATTTGTTTTTTGCATGAATGATTCATGAATTTATAATATATATATATATATATATATATATATATATATATATATATATATATATATATATATGTTACAGCAAAAAAAAACAAAAATTACCTCAACATCGGAATAAAAAATCCTAGCCCTAAATAAACTCCGAACCGAGACGGCTTCCCCCGAGATAAGATACCTGACGCCCCCACCAATCGCTAACACAAACCCACTCTTATTAACAAGGTGCCTACCAGAGACTGGCTTTGAAAAATGCATAAATAAGCGCTCCGAAGACAAGTACTTATTGGATGATGAAAGCCGTCTATTACGATGTTGAGAGAATTTTTGTTTTTTTGTTGTAAAAAATACATATGCTCTGTTAAAATAAAAACATCGAGCTCTCTGTGGAGAGTAATTATATATATATATATATATATATATATATGTTTGTTATATGTTTTCAAAATGAACTTGCATATTTGTTATTGTAGACATTATTTTGGGGGTCATATCAATTCGCCGAAATACCAGAAATGTGTGTTATCACAGAAAATGTCGAAGAACACAAGTAAAATAGCAGGTTTCACAACAGTTGGGGAGAAAAATCTATCAGATGCATGGATAAAAATTGGTTGCATTGGAAATCGAACCTGACTTGCATCGGAGAAGAAAAATATGTGATACACACTGAATGAGTTGAGACAGGCTAATGGTAACGGGAAAGGAAGTGCATGCCCGCTTGGCTTCTGGTGCAGAATCTAGTTTACAAGTACCCTATCTACCTATCTATCTCTCCCTCTCTCTCACTCTCTCCGTACGCACCACACACACACGCACACACGCACACACACACACACACACACACACACACACACACACACACATATATATATATATATATATATATATATATATATATATATTAGAGTGTGTAGCTTATATTTTATATCATGGAGGACACATGCCAAGTATTTTCGACAATTTCAAATTGTCATCTTCAGGGCGAAGTTTTCCCATACAAGGCACAAGGGGTGGGGGCATCCAGTGAGGATCGAACTCACTACTCAGTCGTAATTATTCTAGTGGGGCAAGCTCGCTAACCATTACACCACCTCGAGGTGCCCTATTGACAGTTGAATATATGCTTTGGAGCGTGCGATGTTGCGACGCTAGAGTTCTTGTTTATGTATGGGAAAATTGTTCTTGTTCTATGTATGGGATAATTGCGCCCCGAAGATGACAATTTGAAATTGTCGAAAGTACTTGGCATGTGTCTTCCATCTGACAACAATTCGAATATAAGGATCTTATTATTCAAGTAAATGATAGTAAGTTAATGTCTCATTAAGTCCTGTTAATGAGACATTATGTATAGGTTGAAAAGGTCGGGAGAGAAGACACATCCTTGTCTTATACTCATATCTCAATAAAAGGTCTTCAATGACCTGAAATTTTCTCGGTTTGCTATTTTAGTTTTCTCCCGAATTTTAATGAAGAAATTAAAGAAATTAAGTCTTGTTAGCGAATTTTTTTCGCAATTAATTACATTAACATTGTCAATTAATTCTTTGTATGATATATATATATATATATATATATATATATATATATATATATATATATATATATATATATATATATCATACAAAGGATTAATTGGCAATGTTAATGTAATTTTATTGAGACATGGGTATAACACAAGGATGTGTCTTCTCACCGGACCTTTTCAACCTATATAGTGGGTCGATTCTGACAGAATTAGAAGTCCTATGATATAGTGATGATAGCAAACACAGAAAGAAAACTAAAGTAATTCCTACAGAAAGTCGTGAAGGAAAGCGAGAAGAAAGGACTAATCATCAATTGTAAGAAGACATAATGTATGTTTGTCAACACAAACGACAGACCAAGATACGAATTACAATATAGAGATGCCCAAATAAAAAAGGTGTGGAAATTTAAATATCTGGGAAGTTTTTAACAGGGTAGGGAAAGTATGACACTTAAATCCGAAGACGCTTTGGGATGGTCAAAGGTGCCTTCCAAAAGCTAAGCAGTGTATTAAGAGACAGAAAAAAACTTCATTAGAAACAAGGAAAAGTATACTAAACTGTTACATAATATCTGTCCTATTTGGCAGTGATTACTGGACAATCTCCTCGAAGATGAAGAAGAGACTTGAAGCAACAGAAATGGAGTTCTGCAGAAAGAGACTGAGAATACCATAGATCGAACATGTGAGAAACGATGAAATTTTAGAGAAAATTGAAGCAAAATTGAAACTTTTACTTAACATCAGGAAGCAACAGTTGAAGTTTCTGAGGCACATAATGAGAAAAGAGGGCTTGGAAAATTTGATACTCACGGGACAGATTGAAGGGAAAAGGGACAGAGGAAAAACAACATATAACGTTCGTGTAAAAGGTTGGCAGAACAGGTTTTAGGAGAAGTAATAAAAACCAAAATTTACTAAGAGCTACAAAGGAGAGGAAATCGTGAAGAGTCATAATTACCAATGTTCTTGAAATGATAAGGTTCACAGAAGAAGTAGAAGGACTCTATATTAAGCATTATCTTGCATCATGTCTTCTGTTTTGAGGAGGTAAACTGAATGATGGACAATTTCCTCAGAGATGATGAAGAGACTTGAAGCAACAGAAATGGGGTTTTATAGAAGGATGCTGAGAATACCATAGACAACATGTCAGCATCGATAAAGTTTTAGAGAAAATGGAAACAAAAAGGAAACTTATACTTAATATCAGGAAGCAACAGTTGAAATTTATAGTGTGCATAGTGAGGAAAGTGGGCTTGGAAAATCTGATACTCACAGGACAGATTGAAAGAAAGAGGAAAACAATGCATAACATACTTACTGAGGTTGAGTAAATGGATAGCAAAACTGGGTTTAGGAGAAAAAACAAAAAGAGAAATTTATTAAGATCTGCAAAGGACAAGAAGTGGTGGAGAGCCATGATCGCCTATATCATGAAGGGACACAGCACATAAAAAGGAAATTAGAGAAAATGGAAACAAAAAGGTAACTTATACTTAACATCAGAAAGAGACAGTTGAAATTTCTAGGGCACATAATGAGGAAAGAGGGCTTGGAAAATTCGATACTCACAGGACGGACTAGAAAAACGACGCATAACCTACCTAACGAGCTTGAGTAAACGGATATCAAAACATTTATTAAATTCTGGAAAGTCAAGGTAAGAAATTAAAATGACAAGTATTCAGAATAACACTTCTTTCAAGTTAAAACCTTTAATTACTATTTTGAAGTTGTTTGAGGTGTTAAAATGAACGACGTTCATTATCGGAAGAGCAGTCGCCACCCCTTTCGATTGGTCATGTCTGGGCGATTTTTATCGGTTGCTGTCTTTAATCCGTTTAAATGGCGACATTATCTGAATTTAATATCTAGTTTTGCTGGAGGAGGTCGTAATCATAGTGTTGGGCTATGGAGACCAAATTTTTCAAAAAAAAGTGGGGAAGTGTTTTATTCCACTCATTTGTGTCGAAATAGAAGAGAATGGGCCAACATTTTGAAAAATGACAACATATTCCACAAAACTTTCAAAATGAGCCACAAACCTTTCTGATTTTGATTCAAATAATTAAATATATGGTTATATGCTGTTTCTACAAAGCTTACACAGAAATTAAGAAAATATTTTTGATGTTTTAAGCAAAAAGTTGGCCCATTTCTTTCTATTTGGATACAAAACACTTCCCCACTTTTTTGAAAAATTTGGTCTCTATAGCCCACTAGTAGTAATAAATAATTTCACCTATCTCTTGAAATCCAAAACATACTAATATTCAGGTGCAGACTGGCTTTTGCAGTGATTAACGGTGGCTCAGTCCGTCTTAACAAAAGGGACATGGTTCAAAGAAGAACACGACTTGAAAACGATCAGCTGGAGTTGGGAAAGTGTTACAAACAAATCTTCTCCGAAATTCTCCTAAAAATAGAATTCATGATTAACTATTTTTGGCTACGTGATAATTAAGGCGGTTTGCCAGCAGTCACCTGCCACTTATTCGATTTGTTTTTGATCACTGAAGGCGAAAGAAGAAAAGTTTTACCACCTATTGGAAGATCAAAACACACACTGGCTTTTTTTTTCAGTTTAGTGTGTTATATATTTATTGGGTGTTACCAGTGCTGGCACAAGGCCAGATTTATGAAGCACACAGCGAGAAGTAGACAAAATAGCAAAATCTTGCGAGAGGAACACGATAAACTTTGTTCTATGGTAATTGACCTTAATATAAAAATATTTGTGTGTATAATATATAATAATTGATTTCCTTTATTGTAATTCGATGAACTTTTGTTCAAAAATAATGAAGAGTTTAATTCAGTTTATTTAGGTACCTCTGCGAGATCTCTAAAAAAAGACCATAGCATGATGAAAAAGACGCTAAACTTGACGAAAACAAAATTTTATCGTCTAAATGTTTATGTTATTATTAAGAGGAAAGATCAAAGTATTTGGGGGGGGGTATTTCTTTACATTTTTAATCGTTCCTAGCACGCCCGAAACTTTTGTTAAAAATCTTGTTTTTTTAGTCAGCAAAATTGACAGATAATCGAACATGGCAACCTTTTTTTTTTTCCATTTTATAAAAAAAATGAAAATCTCATTTTGAAAATCTTTTAAAAATCAATTATTATTTTTTGAAAACTTATTTTAAGAAAATCAGAAATTATAATGTTTATTTAAAATATTTTGAACCAAGCTTAACTTAGCTTCTGCACCGAAAAGATGTAATTTGAAAATAAAACAAAGCAGGTCATAACATTTCGCGTTACTTGACAAGTGATGAATGACATATTGACGGATTACGTGAGGATAATTTGTTCTACGGAAGGAGAAAAGGGAAATTATTTAGATTTAAGTGAACAAATTCTTTACCTCGTTATTTTTAAGGAAAACTTTCAGCTCTCTAATTTGTTTTTTTTTTTGTTTTGTTTTGTTTTTTGTACTTAGCATTCATCTTTACGTTTACGATGCTTTATGGAAAATATATTAGAAAGAAATTAAAATAAGACTGTCAAGAGTGAGATTAAATTTCATAATAAAGGTATCTAATTAATTTATAGGTACCTTTCTTATGAAATTTTATCAGAAGTGTACATAAAATACTATAATTTTATGTACATTTACTACATTTTACTGTGTTATTTGTATTTTCATTCATTTTATTATTAATTTTGATATTTCATTTACGGAAAAAATGTCATAACTGACATTAATATAAAAATAAGATCATGTAAATTTCATAAGATGATACTGATACTTGTAGGTACCCTTCTCAGTTGAAATTGAAAAATCAGATTAACTTCTCCATACGTGTTTCGCAAAAGTAAAGGCCTTAACAGCGGAGAACAATGCTTAACTCAAATAACGCAACTTAATTGTATTCTGGTTGGTCTTTCGTACTTTATAATTACAGACCAATTATAAACACAAAATTACATTTCTTAATTACTGCAGGTCTTCTGATTAGTCAAAACGATACAATTTACAACGCGCTAAAAAAGATCTATCTCATAAGGACACTTACGAAAGCGGATTCGGCTTTTAACTAATTTTATATTTTAACAACTTAAATGTAAAAATCTATTATAATTAAAGATATAACAAATGATTGTATTAAAAATTCATTTTTCATTGAAAACATTTTTGCTTTCAGAAAGCATTGTCCACATTCATAATAACAAGTAAAAGCAAATAAAAGCATTTGAAATTAAATAATATCTTTGTTTTATTGAGTTTTGTATGTTACAATTCAGAGCTGATTTTCAGGTAAGGGGGTGGGGTCCAATTAAAAACAAAAAAAAGATTGAAAAAAAAAAATGATTTGCATTCCTCAAAGCCTTGTGCTTTTAACTATTGTAATTATTAAAGTGGACTCGATCGAATTTCTAGAGTTTTGATAAAATTAGTTATGAGGTAATAAATATAAAAAATATTTCTGCGGAATATTCATCACTAAGAAATGTAAATCAATGTATCTGTAGCCTAATTATAAAAATCGTTTCACACAATAAATATTTACTTTTCAATATAATCGTTTTCCATGTTAATGCACTTAATTCAATAGTGGATATTCATCACAGACAGAGGCAAGTCAATACATTTGTAGCCTAAGGGCGAGAAGAAGCAGTTATTTTACTTGACAAATATTTATTTTTCACATAATCTAATTCCTTGTCAATGCATTTAACCCAAATTTTCTGTATACATCGCGCATTATACACAGAATATTTCTGGTCAAATTCACGTGTGCCCTGTTACAGATATATTGATCCATTATCGTATTTGGCCATTTATGAAATTCTGGAATGTCATGGCAAGGAATTAAAATGACAGATATTTAGAATAACGCTTCTTTCAAGGTAAAATCCTTTAAATACTATATTGAAGTTGTTTAAGGTTGTTCGGCGTTCATTATCGGAAGAAGGGTCGCCAACCCTTTCGATTGGTCATGTCTGGACGATTTTTATTGGTTGCTCTTTTTAATCCGTTCAAATAGCAGCAGTATTTTTCTGAATTCAACATCTGATATGACAGACAAACAACCCCACTAATTTCAACAATTACAAAGCATCACAATTTTCGGATGACGACCGACTTTATATATGTGACAAATAAATATACATATTATCCCTCACTGGTTGCACGTTTCGGAGTTTCATGCAAAACGCAATCTTCAGAAGCTGCGTATAGATTGACCGTTACGTAATTTAAATTTTTTAATAAAAATATGTTATCGCGATGTTGGCGCAGACCATATATTATACGGTGATTACATTTTTTTATTTTAAAAAAATTATTCAGCATTTAAAATATATATATATATATATATATATATATATATATATATATATATAGATAGATAGATAGATAGATAACTAGACTCGTTTCGAAAAACCCTCGAATTTTTGATTTGCCAATAATCAAATCAATCTCGAGGGAAAAAAGGTTTTAAAAAAAGAAAGAGCTACAAACATGAACTAATGTCGAACAAATCGCACAGATGCAGGTCTGAAGCCCAAAGAAAAAACCCCGATACGAGTAGACAACTAACTAACAAAAGAGCTCAATACAATCGTAGAGCAGACCTAGATACACCTAGTGAGACAAACCTACCTAGGTTTCACCTAAACGGATCGTCAGGGAAAGTATGGCCATACTTTCCCTGACGATCCGTTTAGGTGAAACCTAGGTAGGTTTGTCTGGCTCACTAGGTGTATCTATATATATATATATATATATTTTGATTTAAAGAGTTGAATATTAATTTTATATTAAGCATAAAGAGAGATTACTGATCTTTTTTTTTAAAACCATTATGTTGGCGCAATTAATATATTATATTTTTATTTTAAAAATATATTTTACATTTAAAATAAACGGGATTCACACACACACACACATATAACTTAAAATATAATAAAATTAATTTATATATGTATTAATTTTGATTTAAAGTTGTGAATATTAATTTTATATTAAATATAAGGGGAGATTATTGGTCTGTTTTTAAAAATAAAAAAAACATTAAATTTAAGAAAATCACAAAAAACCTAAAGTGATAATTTCCATTAAAAATTAATCTGGATCAACGTGTATTTCAACACATATTTATATTTATGCCTATATTTTACGATCAATTCAATAGTTTAATGTTAATGCTAGCGAATGTTAAACGGTTTCCTCAAGGACGAGGAGGAAACTTGAGCCTAACTGCTAAAGAATCGGAAAAAAAACAGTCATTGTTTAATTACAGGTTAAATTGTCTCAAATTATGGGAAAAATAACGAAGACTATTATGTGACGTTCGCTGGTATCGTAAATTGGTAATATGAAAAATTTAAACTAGATGAACAGTTTAATTTTTATCGCAGGACTGACGTTTGAATCACAGAGTGATATTCACGCCAGACTACTTTTCAAATTGGAACACGATAAAGACATTACAATTCTGAATGCAACAATTTTTAAGCATTAAAAGAGACATCATGTTAGTGCAAAAACTAAACACCCTAATCGTTAACAGGAAACGTCCAAGTAACAAAAGAAAATAAGCCGCCATCAACTTTTTGGTTTTGTGGTAACTGGCATCATGCACGTTTTTACCCGTTTAAGAAACGTAAGTACAATGTTTGCCGCCAGATTGGACATAGAGAAAATTTTTGTAATGCAAATTAAAAAAAAAAATGCTGGAAGTCCAATCCACAAGAAATTCGTTAAAAAACGAAAAAGAAAACTGTCGCAAATAAACTCAGTGTTCGCAACATTCAAGGTGGACTATAAAAGCAAGAGAAAATATATTGTTTCAGTGAACAACAAACCAGTTCGTTTCTGGTTGGACACAGCGTCAAATATTACATTAATATCCCAGTCATCTTGAAAATGACTTGGAGAGCCATGTTTGTCTGCAACAGATCACATAGCGGAAAGCGCCTTTGGGGACCAAATTCATTTAACTGGTGAATTAACTTGTAATGTTATATTTCAAGCTACCACATTTTCGGTTGTATGCTATCTTGCTGAAAATTCTTAATTGAATTTAATTGGTCTCGACTGGATAGAACAGCTTAATTTTTTTTTAAATTCTTCTCAAGTCTGTGTTCAACACATTCAGTCTTACGTCTATTTTGGACACTGAAAAGCATATGACGGACGAACTTAAAAATAAGTTCAGTGACGTTTTTCAAAAGCTTCTTGGTTGCTGGAGTAAAAGTGAGGCAATTTTGAAATTAAAAAAGAACTCTAAGCCAATTTTTTTGAATAAAACGACTTTGTCTTATGCCGCACGTGACATGGTTGAAAAAGAACTTCGACGTCTTCACCAAGAAGGTTTAATGGAGCCTATAAATTATTCTCAATGGGCAGTTCCTATTGTAGTAGTAAAAAAAAAAGCAAATGGAAGAGTCCGGATATGTGCTGACTACTCAACTGGTTTAAATAATTCTTTAGATACACATCAGTATCCACTGCCAGTTTCAGAGGATCGTTTTAGTAAATTAAATGGCTGAATTTTCTTTCCAATGCTTTTCTCCAACTGGAAGTTGAAAAGGAGTCTAAGGAACTCCTTACTATCAATATCCACAAGAGTTTGTTCAGATTTAACCTCCCTAGCTTCGGAATCAAACCAGCACCAGGCATATTCCAGCAAACAATGGACGCCATGCTGACCGGATTGACAGGAGCTGCAGCATTTATTGATGACATCATCGTTGCAGCTGTAGCCAAAGATGAACGTTTGCAGCGTTTATTTTCTGTTTTCAGTTGAATCCAACAATACAGAATCCGTGTTAAAGCTGAAAAGTGTGAATTTTTCCGGGACAAAATCAAATACCTTGGTTTTATATTTGACAAAAATGGTAGAAAACCAGACCCAGAAATTACCTTGGCAATAAAAATTATGCCGGCACCAACAAATGTAAAACATTACGTTCTTTCCTTGACTTTGTTAGCTACTGTAGTGCTTTTTTGACCGAACTTCATAGAGTTCGTGCACCTCTCAACAATCTTTTGAAAAAAGATATTACATGGGATTGGTCAGTCAGCTTTCACAAAGGTAAAGTCCTTACTTTCTTCATATCTTTTGCTGACACACTACGACCCATCCATGGATATTGTCGTAGTCTTAGATGCTACTGATTATGGCATTGGAGCTGTCATTTCTCATATTTTTCCTGATGGCGGTTAAAAGACATCCAGATTACTGACACCTGCAGAACGCAACTATTGCCAAACTGAAAAAGAAGCCTTAGCAATAGTCTTTGCTATTAAAAGCATTCATAAAATGCTAAAGGGGTGCCATTTTATTCTGACTACAGACCACAAGACTCTTTTCAGTAATTTTGGATCCAAAATGGTATTCCCGCGTATACAGCAAACCGGATGACTACACTATTTGATTGGATTATAACTTTACTATAAAGTATAACAGAACTGATACAATTGGTCATACTGATATCTAGGCTGATGACAATACAAAATAAAGCATCAGAGGATTCAATCATTGCATCAGCATCTCTGGAGCTATGAATCACTTCAATATTTGCATCAACTGTAAGAGCATTACCAGTCACTTCTACAATGATCCATGAGGCCACTGCTTCTGACCCATTTCTACAAAATGTGATGCACTTTCATCGTACAAAATGGGCAAAAGTATGCCCAGATAAAAGTATTCAATCTTTCTTTGTACGTCAAGCTTCATTGTCAAAAGTCGATGGCTGTATTCTTTTTGCTGAGCGCGTGATTGTCCCATCTGCATTGCAGGACAGAGTGATCAAGCAATTTCATTATGATAATCAAGGTATCAACCGTATAAAGGCCTTAGCATGCAGCTATGCTTATTGGCTTAATATGGATAAGCAGTTGGAGGAATTGGCACATACATGTTCCAACTGTCAACTGGCAGCAAAATATCCCAGGAAAACTACACTGATCTCTTGGTCTATCCCTGAATCACTCTGGTCACACCTTCACATTGATTTCACTGAACCTATCAATGTACAATGTTATTTTATACTTGTTGATGCTTACAGCAAATGGCCAGAAATTTTTCAAGTGAGCCACATCACTGTAGATGAAACAATTCTAAAGTTGAAATTTTCAGTTGTTGTGGAATCCCACATATATTAATTTCTGATTATAACACTGCATTCACTTCAGCTACATTTTTAAATTTCTGTGCACTTAATGGCATCCAACATATTAGGGTACCACCGTTTTATCCCCAATCAAATGGACTGGTGGAGCGTTTTGTAGATAGAAGGCACTCATAAAAAACAAAGGGGAGGGAAGCACACAAGAAATATTAGAAATATTCCTCAGTATTTAGAGAGCTACACCAAATCCGGACACACCTCATGGTAATTTCCCAGCAGAAGCACTAAGGAATCATCGTAAAGTTCGTTTTCATATGGATGTCATCCATCCTACTCCAAAACATTCCCCCCAAAAAGAAACATGGTGATGGAGAAACAATTTAACCAACATCATGGAGCAGTGAAACGTCCATATTTGCCAAGATAATACGTACTTGGTAAAGACTACAGCAATGTCAAAGAAAAATGGATTCAAGAACGCATCCTATGTCGTTCTAGAAATGTTATATATGATGTACATATAGAGTTTACAGTTTGGGTTCGATATGCAAACCAATTAAGATCCTCTCACTTTCCAGAGACCAAATCAAACGTCTCGTCCTGGGTAAGACGATAAACTACATCCGCGTTCAGGACAAGACGATAAACTACGTCCAACAAGCAAGCCCTCTGATCAGGGGGTTTTGAGGAGCGTGAAACCACCTCTTAATTGCTGGTGTTTCCAGGTCCACCTTGACCTGGGGTGGTAGCACCTGTTAGGGTCCTAGCTATGGGCAAATAGTTAACCCCGAAACTGAGGTAAAAAGCATTATAAAAGTGTAAAAATAGGTTTTAATACCAGAAATGCTTTGTAACAATTTATTTCCAGAAATAAATTTTTGAAGGAAAAAAATATTACCAGCAATACGTTTTTGAAAAAAATGTTACCAGCTTAACATTATTGAGGAAAACAAAAATATTATCAGAAAAAAAAAAGTTGTCGGCATTAATTGACCGATTGAAGTTGATATGCCGTAAAACAAAACCCCCAAAAACCAAAACCAAATCAAACGTCACTTTATCACTTGATATCCTATTGGACACATTCGAAATGCCTTCACAATGTGCCCAAGTGTTATAATGGAATGTTCCACTCTCCCTATTACCTATTGTGGACTGACTCTGTCAGTAATATATGTCGTGCACACAAGAAGTATTAGTCGACTTCCTGTCTTTCAATAGTGTATTCTCTTTTACAATAAATCTCTCTTTCTTCCATCTACGCCCGTGTTGCTGTCCCTTCCACTCAAGTACCACCTTTGTCTGTTTGTAACCTTTTTAAGGATACAACACCAAGATATACCAAAGGATAATCCTAGGACTCCACCGAAACGTGTACTTAGGAAATCGTATAGACTTCGGAGAAAAACCTATCAACTGCAAATAGAGATGTTAGGGGAGACAATTTTCCCCTAATGAATCATTGACTCTTCAGGAAAAAAAAAAAGGTAGTATCAGACAACAACATGGCTGCTGGACAATAGAGAGTGAATTGTTTATCCAATTTAATTCTGCTGTATCCTGGTCAGTGAGAATAAAAACAAATATTGTCGTGTTTTAAAATATATTTAACTCTGTTTTGTTATATTTTGTGGTTGCTAATATTTTGGGTTACAAAAGGGGTCATCTCAAGAGTAAGATCTATGCCAACATGCCAACAACAATTCAACAGCTGAAGGATGAGATATATAAGGCACATTGGTGAGATGCAGAGACGTCACCAAAAATTTTGACCATTGAGTGTAGGTGTGCCGCCGAGATCATGGGGGACATTTGGGCGATATTATTTTTCATTCATTTACCACGACTTAAATAACATAATCCAATAGAGAAATAAAATTTTCACCAATAACACTAATTTCTTTTCTGCAGACCGTCATAATGAAACTATATATATATATATATATATATATATATATATATATATATATATATATATATATATATATATATATTTCAATTATAGGTGCAATTATAATTTATAAATTCATGAACCATTCATACAAAAAGACAAATATAGAGGTTAATGATTTAACAATATACAAATAACACATTCCTCATAGCATTTTTTCGGATTACATGTCTATTTTCGTTGTCCACTTATTACCGAGAAAAGTAAAAACAAGAACAAATCTGTTTCCATACCTGAGGATGTCTGTAGAAATAGACGAAAGCTTGTAAAAAATTAAAAAAAACCTTATGCAACTGGAATTTATAAACAGGGATCATATTCATATACAGGTTCGGGGTTGGTGTATCTTATTTATATTGTTTGCGAAGATGTATTCTCGCTATTTAAATCATTAACCTCTATATTTGTTTTTTTGCATGAATGGTTCATGAATTTATATATATATATATATATATGTGTGTGTGTGTGTGTATTTAGGCAGCAAATACTGTTTTAGGCATGTCTGATTATGTGAGAAATCTCTTATAACTATGATAATATAGCACATTTCTCACATTATTTAAATACAATACACTGAAGTATTTTTTTATTGATTTATAATAATGATTTTTGTTATTGATTTATAATAATAAATACATACTTTTTGTTCTAAAATAAGAAATATGTTATCCCAATTTTCATTTTAAATCCAACAATAATAATTGTAACATTTTTTTGTCAATAAATTTGTTTATCAGTAACCGGATTTTTTATTTGCAGCTGTGTTTCCTATTCTTTCTGCTAATTCTATTACTTTTGTTTAAAATTTGCACTATAACTCGCAAGCTTTGACGACATTTTGGCGGTGACATAAAATGTTATATTTATCGGTAAAACCGCTGGTAATTCTCGACATTATTTTAACCGCTTAGTTTTGATTTTATTCTTAATGTCGAGGTCGACAAAATGTCTTCGTAATTTTCTTTTTGCTTTTTTTAAACAAAATTTATAGATGCGTATTATACATAGATATAGATATATTTCTTAATTTTTGGATCATTTCTTGGGGTGCTTATTATTTATGGGTGCGTATTATTTTCGAGAAATTACTGTATATATATATATATATATATATATATATATATATATAAACTGCCACGCAGATTGGGCACTTAGTATATATTACCGAGCTGCAGCTGGTGAACACAATTTCAACTCTTACAATCTGAAAAATAACCAACAACCAAGTAAAGACCAATGGAATCAAATATATACGACTAATATTTACGTATCCGCAAATCCAGCTTATAAAATCTAATATATACAAACAAATAAATACTTAGAGGCTCATATATTAATGACCAATGTTTACCAAGAAGTAGTTGTCAAATTGGAACTTCCTCTTTACTGATGGAAGACGAAAAGAATTTAGATGAGTCGGTCGTATTTATATGGCAAGGTTCGTCCTAGCTATTAAGATTTGGGCTGGTGGACCTAATGAAAATCTGTCGTCTGCATTGCCTTTGATCTGACAGTTTTCAATATTACCAAGAAGCCATTGCTGTAGTTACAGCTTAAATCCTTCAATAAATCACAATTTATCAAATTTAGATCAATTTCTCTATTACATAACCTATCATCATTCACCACTCGTGTTTTCAATATATCACAGCTTTATAAAATGAGTTTATTTCTGGTTAGAAATGTATGACGAAAGCTAAATCCTAAAAACGGAACATCTTATAAATTCATGTCGACATAATATATGTTATTTATACAACAGTTATTCATATATATATATATATATATATATATATAAAGACATTTTTTATGTTTACGTTCTTTTTATATATATATAAAGAACGTTAAACATAAAAAATGTCTTTAATAAATAATATATATATATATATATATATATATATATATATATATATATATATATATATATATATATATATATGTCAATAACTGTTGTATAAATAAGAATTAACGACCAGAGTATATGCCGAGAAAATTGGCTACACTTAAAAGAGAAAACGAGAAAACAAGAAAGAAGGTAAAAAAAAAAGGAAAAAGGGTGAACGTAAAAAGACAAAAGAAACGTCGGGAAGGACAAAAAATCATAATATTCGACACGCACTCACATACGCGCAGACAGACGCACGCGCTCGAACGTACACACGCATACACACACAGTCATGCATACACTATGAAAAAAACTTGCATCAGTAAAACGTACATATAAAAAAGAAAAAACAAGACGTATAAGCAGATAATTGTTGATACTCCTGACGAGTGGATACTCAAGAATTCCTTCAATGCTTAACCTGAAAATATTTCTAACTCAGGCTCGTTTGCAAGTTCTCTTACAACTCCTGGCATCACTGTCATTTTCAGCCCTACAACTTCCTCCGCTCTCTGGCAAGATGGATTTATTTATTTATATATTAAACTTCTTAAAATCTACCCTTTGGACCGCAGGAACAGCGAGACCCATTATCTGGAATTTTTATTAATGACCTTTTGACCTGCAGTGAGTAATCCGTTAAAATCTCAAAGCCCCAGAGAATTTATTCTTAATTATCTAAGATATATTCTGTTCTTTCATTGTATCGTTTGTCTGTAGTGTTAATATGTTGTCACTTGTAAAGTTATCAGTCGATCGCCATTCTTACTCAGTCATACCTGTCCTTGTATTCATTATTTCTATTTTTTATTCGTCACCGTCTCGCATCTGATCATCGGGATCGTCGTACTCTTTCCTTATTCCATTTCTCCTCCCCAGTTAGCAGTGGCGAAGTTGACTGCGAATCGGAGAGAGATTGACGAAGCCATTCACACGAATTTAATTATTACTGTTCACCAAATTCAAGTCCTAAGAGCCACTCAAGTTAATGGACACGGTTGTATCGACGCAAGAGAATATAAGAAGTGAAAATTATGAGGATATATAGGATAGACAACGGTTGACCCCAGACTTGAATGTTAAATAATAGTTTAGCAGACGATTATAATTTTAGAGGAAGTGTATCTCTGCTCGAACTTCCTGGAGTTGACCTTCGAGGCCAGATGGAAGACAAAACAAGGAAGTCGATTTGGGGCGTGGGAATGATAGGTATATTCAAAGAGTGAGTTGTTTCTGAACCGTCAAAAAATGTAGACGTGTTTTCTTTGGTGTCTGGAAGGGTTCCCCAGTGGTGAGGAAAGTACCCGCCCCTACTGGATAGATAGAACATGTCCACATGAATGTTAATAAAATAGTGAAGTTAAAATTCCCTGTGTTGAAATTCTTTTATCACTGGACTCAAAACAACTAAGGATCACCGGCTGGGGGAGAAGAACACAACTTTATTATCGAATTGACGGCGTCTCCCAAGATGATCCCCACCTTTAGCGGGAGAGACTATACAAGATGAAGGCGTTGAGATCGTAATGATCGGGGAAACATCCACTCGGAAATCTGCTTCAAAAGTTCAGTTAGTCAGTTATGTGCCATGCGTGATAGACGCGTAGGCGATCATGTATCTTTCGATAAATGACTGACGAGGCAGATTTTTCCAACTAGAGGTTGCAGACCACTTGCCATCCAAGGCTATAGAACATGGTCTGTCCTGCTTTTTACCCCTTAGCAGCGGGAGAAGAAAAGGATTCATACCTTTGCCAAGGGTATTAGCACGTAAGTTAATGTAATGGATTCGACTGGAATTCGAACACCGCTCTCTGATTCCTCAATCCGAGCCACTATCCATTACTCCACTGTGCCTCCTTTTGCTTCACAAGTTAGCCGTCGGAACGGAATTTCCATCTTTGCAATCGAATTCGAAGAGAATGAATCTAATTCTACCTTGTGGACGCGGTATGATGGGGTTTAGCTGTAAAGGTCTGAACACATGGTGCTTAGGAAAATAACTCGTCTGGACATTTTCCATGGAAAGTAGCAAAAGGCTTGTGACGGTTTGCCTGTAGGAATTAGACATGTATGGTTGAAAATAAGTCATCGCCCGCTCACAAAGCCGTGTGAATGCTTTTGAAGTTTGTCAAGACTGAAAGCAGATTATTAGGTAACTCTCGCCCAGATATGGCAAAAATATTCAGTGCTACGATGGTATGATATCTCATATTCATTTTCTATTATGGTATGATATCTATTATTCATTTTCTACTATGGTATGATATCTACTATTCATTTTCTATTATGATATGATATCTACTATTCATTTTCTACTATGGTATGATATCTACTATTCATTTACTACTATGGTATGATATCTACTATTCATTTTCTATTTTGGTATGATATCTACTATTCATTTTCTATTATGGTATGATATCTACCATTCATTTTCTACTGTGGTATGATATCTACTATTCATTTTCTATTATGGTATGATATGTCCTATTCATTTTCTACTATGGTATGATATCTACTATTCATTTCCATTATGGTATGATATCTACTATTCATTTTCTATTATGATATGATATCTACTATTCATTTCCATTATGGTATGATATCTACTATTCAATTTCTATTATGGTATGATATCTACTATTCATTTTCTTCTATGATATGATATCTACTATTCATTTTCTATTATAGTATGACATTTACTATTCATTTTCTCGTATGATATTATATTTACCAACTATTGAAAGTATGAAATATGTTACGGTGTAAGTTAGAAATTATGGTTAGGGTTAAAAGTAATAACACAGTGAACTTGTTATCTTTTAAAAATCATTTACATTTTTTATGCAAAAAACAAAAAAAATCAAATGGTGATTTTAATGTTGGTGAACTAATCTGATGTCATTAAAAAAAACAGTGAACAGGTCATCGTTTTTCCTGAGCACATTCCAGAAATAATGAGTACTTCGTCATTTACGGTAGGCCGCAAGTGCCTCTTTTCCCATTCACGAATAGATGTACAGTTGGTCAGCTTGGCAACATGCCAAATTGTTTAAGGTTATGCATCATAAAAGCAGCATTCAACAGGATATAGCCTCATTCTTAATTCCCCAAGACAAATCATGTCTAAATAAACAGCCCTAATATTGCTTTTATTATTTTCAACTTTTCTTTTTCAAAGCATTAGCAACACATGAGATCATGTGTCAGTATGTCTCCTCGATCTTCCAGGACCCTCCTCAGTATTCTTGATGATATGTCTTCAGCACAATTTCGATTCTTTTCTAAATTTATAATTCTTCGAGAACGAGGTATAGTAAAAAAAAAAAATAATGAGTGCATCGTCATTTACGGTAGGTTGCAAATGCCTCGGTAGATATCATCGTATATTTCATCTTTGGTCTGCCCGACTTTCTGGAACTGATATTACTATTGAGTACCAATATACGAAGGCCAATATAAACCTGATGGCACCCAGTCTAATAAGGATATACCAGATACGTGCATCACAGCCAAATGTACCCGATATGGTGAGAGGTTTCTGGTAGGTCCCAGTTTGACATAATTTCACGTTGAATAAGACGGTCTCCGATTGCGAGAGTTCCCATCTGTCTACACCTGATTCCTAAGTCGCCTTTGCTGACTTATCCGTTAAATAAACATCACGATATCTTGCCAATAATGTGCCATCACTACTTCACTACATGCGCAGTAAGTTACTTCATAGAGCAGGGATCGGCAATCTACCGCACACATGCAACATGTGGCAGGCCAAGCAATTTCCAATGGCACGCAGCTGTAAATGACACCATGAAATCTGACCCAATAACTACTACAAAACAAAGAAGATATTTAGCTGTTTCAATTTTAATATATACTAAAGTATATACACTATATAATACTATATAAAATATATTGTAGAAGAGATATATTGACTTTGACTTGTATAAAAATACGTATGCTGTTGGCACACTGAATGATTTTTTAAAACCTTAAGTTGGCACATAGCAAGAAGTTACCGAAATTTGGTGTAATGGATAATGGCATTATTAATCAGAGTTCTAAGTTCCAAGTCCAGTCGGGTTCGTTCTATACAGTTATGCGCAAATATGGTATGACTCTCTTTTCTCCTCCAATTCTGGGTTAATTAGCAAGACTTCTATCACTAAATCATCTCCTCCCCGACAAAGAAAATTCTTAGAATTTCAAAATAATTTCTGGCTTTAAATAACCTGCAAAGGGTTGATAAACCTTAGAAAACAAATCAATCTTTCATGTACCAGTTCTTTTATAGGATAGTGTCCAGGCATAACTAATTCCTGGATTAACCAGCATGACTTTGTGATATTTGTCTTTACAGGGTAGCAAAAAATTTCTTTTATCAGTATCAAGTTTTACTTATGACTTTCAGGGAAATAGGATGTGTGGTTTTCCTGACTTATCCGACAAACAGGCATCACGACGTTCCATCATTAAATTCCGTCCAGGAAGAGATTTGCCCTGTAAGTTACGTCATAGTGGACTACTAAACATAATATTTTCTGAAGCCCATCTTAATTCGCCATTAATTGGGTTATTCAATGCTGAAATCTAAATAATTTTAATACAATTTTACACCTTGCTTGAGGTGAATTGATTAAAAAAAAATATTTGTGTCTCTCCTGTAGGCAGAATTGTTAGAAGGATAGCGTTGAAGTAGACTTTCAAAGGAAATCCAATCGTAAACAGGAAACTAATTTTGTCCTAAAAATATCGGGGAGAAGTGTGAACCGGGTGATAAATACTTTCAGGCCACGAAACACAGTTCGCTTCTTTGATCTCAAATTGAGGATGTCCACAAGTCTCCTAAGTTGCTATGGCTGACTCATCCGTCAAACTTAAAAATAAACAAACCTTTCAACATATGTCTGCCCCTCTTTTTCCATTCAAGTGCAATAATTTTATTATTTTCAACTTTTCGTTTTCAGAGTATTAGTAACACACGGGATCAAGCGACTGTAACTGTTTTCGGTATTCCAGCACCCTCCTCAGTATTCTTGATGATTTGTTTTCTGAACAATTCTGATTCTTAGATTTATAATTCTTCGAATACGAGGTATGGCAAAAAAGGTAATAGTACCTTTGTTATGGTAATGGAGCTAAAGTACACAGAGTGAGGCCGTTTGACACAGAGTGAGGCCTTGAACTCTGTCGCACATATATACTAAGTTATAACGTTCTAGTTCAGTTCCGTTGTTTCTAGCAATGCTTGAAAGGAAAGTGTGTAGAGTGTGGTCGTCTCACCAAATTATCAGTGACTTTGGCTTGTGCGGCAGTTTTTGGCCAACGACAACATTCCTTAAGTCCGACAACAGCTATATTCTCCATTTCTCACCTCTTGCAATTTTTCCCTCCTCAAAAATCAAATCAAGCTCGCGAGGTGACAACATTTCAAGGAGTGGAGGAAATCCAAGAGAATGCCGCTCGCTATTCCAGGAATTCTTCCATCAATTGAAATGATACTGGATAAAGTATGTGGCTTCAGAAGGGGACTACTTCGAATGGAGATTAAATTAATTTGCGATGTTATTATCTTTCTTCATGAAGACGATATCTAGCCATTTCAACTGTAAAACGATGCGACATTGCCTCCAATCTAGTACTGCGCTTAAATTCATAATGTCTAGCTACCATAGAGGAAAATCTATGAGAACAATTATCCTAAAAATATTTATAGAAAAGGCACAGGGAAGCTACATTACGACAGTGGGAAAGTGATTGAAGCCGAGATGCCAGGTCAAGACCAATGGCATTGCAGTTTCTTCTTTGGATGTTATCAAGAATCTCTAAATATATAGCAGGAGCACCAGTCATCAAATACCGACGATAAACGTATCCAGTTCACTATACAACAAGGAGCAAACGAACACATTTCTTTATACAACGCTTTGTCCAAGGCTTTTTGACACTGTTCCAATCGAGCCGAGAAAGACTTGGACAAATATTATACATTTCATATTGTATGTTCATCACTTGGCCCTATCTATGGGTCAAACAGCAGGGTAGAAGTGACTTTCTGGTCCTAAGTAGCAAACAGTTTATGAAAATACAATTCTGAAAACAGCTGTAAACACAATAGGGGACACAGAAGATTTGCAAAGGAAAGGGATGAGTGGAGAGCCATGATTGCCTACGTTCTTGTCTCCAAACTGCTTTCACTTCATCATCAACATGCAGAGAAACACATTACGCCTACTTAGCCTGACATTTTCCACTGAAATGAAGTGAAGCGACTATAACAAATCAATTGCTTCATCTACCGCAAGGAAAATTGCTTTATTGTGCCGTGATAGAAGTTTTTTCTTGTCAGAATCCATCTTGCACATTTATAAATCTACCATTTGTTCATGCAATGAATATATCATGTGCATTGCCATATCTGCTCATGTGCTCCTGTAACTCATTCCTAGATTCTTGATAAAATCCAAAAAGGATTTGTAATCGATCCACTCTTGGTAACTCGACTTCAGTCACTTTCTAGATATGGCTTCCCTCTCTCTTTTCTATAGATAGTCTCATGGCAACGGTTCTGATGAGCTTTTTTTTTCCCCTGGCGTCCCGATTACATGAATTTAAATGTGCTACTGTTTTACTGTTAAAATAGATGCATTTGCGACTTTTGCTGTAACAGTTTCTTTTCTCACACTTCCAAACTGTGGAACTCCCTTCTGATTTCTTGCTTCCCTGATAACGACGATTTTCAAAAATATAAATGCGACGACAACCGTATCCTTCAGTTTTCTAGAACGATATTTCTTTTTCTTTTTTGCCCTTTCCTCAATCTTCCTTCATTCTCAGCTTTCTCTTTCACTCTCTGTAGACCCCGCACTCTAGTAGCATTACCGCCTTATTGGAGCCCACCTCCAATAAGGCGGTAATGTTTCTAGAGTGCGGGGTCTAGTAATGAAATGATTTTTAAAAAAATACAAAAGAAGTCCTACATATATAAGTGTCTATGTGTCTGTCTGTCTGTCCCTCTCTCTCTCTCTCTCTCTTTATATATATATATATATATATATATATATATATACAAAGATATAACAATTCACAAAAAAAAAAATCCTCTGAACAAGGCAACGGAAAACAATTATATCTTTCGCATAAATGCATGGGAATTCACAGAAAAACAATCTGTGTACAGTCATGAAATAAAATTTAGTTCAGTTCAATAAATTGCATGAGGCACTAACGATCTATTTCGAAATTTATAGGGATCATTCCTCTGCGTCGTTGTAAACCGAATTCTGACGTCCTAAATGTCCGAACATTGAGAGAAATCTAATTTTTGTGAATTGCAATCATTCGAAATAAAAGTAGTATCAACTATGAGTTATATAATGGTGTAAACACGGACCTTTTTGTTTTACAGAAGGGTCACACTGTAAAAGGCCTGAGAGCCATTCAAAGTAGAGGGTTGCAGTAAACGGCAGTTTTTGCAGGCAGGAGGGGAAGATTCAAGTCAGTTAACTCTAGACTTGAACAGGTTAAGATTCGTGTGATCGAGGAAACATACACTTGGGAGACGATTCCAGAGAGTTGGTTCGTGGGAAGAAGTTCTTCGAGTGGAACTTACATCTCACCTATGGAACACGGAGCGAAGGTGGGTGGTTCGCTACAATGGGCGTTGCAGGGCGGGTTCTAGGCGTGAAGGGTAGAGCAGGTGGAACTAATGTCTGTAGTTCGTCTGAGCACTTTCATTCGAAACAGCGACAGAGCAGCGTGTGACTTTCCACATCCAGTCTTTGAGAGAAGGGTTGCATGGTGGAAAATAATTTGTCACCCACAAGGACCCGGATACACTTTTGGACTCTATCTAGACTGGAAAGTTAAGACTGTGCAGCTCCTGCCCAAATATGACAACTGCCCTCCAGTTTTAGCCTGATTTGGTTCTTGTAAAGATAGAGGATAGCAGGATGGGGTAAGGTACCTGCTGGAGCGGTACAGAGAACCGATCATTTTTTTCTGCATCTTTAGCTCCGTGGAACCGACTCCCAAGATGCTGCTTTCTCAGTCACTACAATATTAGCCTGTTCAAGTCAAGGATTAACTTCCTCACATATCCGCATAAACTAAGCCTCTTACTCTGTAACCATCTACTTCCAGTTGCTCTCAGGACTTTTTTAAAGTGAGAACCATTATAAGAAAGAGGTAACGTGATTGTATGAATGATTGATTGATTTGTTTTTTACGACTTATCAGCCCTTTGTGAGTTATTTAAAGCCGGAATATATTTTGATAATTCATTCTTTTTTTTTTTTCGAGTGAATATTGCGTTAACAATTTATTGGAGAGAACAATAATTTCTCCAGATACAAGTCCTACTATTTGACCCATAGCTGAGGGAAAATTTCTTTATACCTTTCCCTAGGGTATTTGCGCGTAAGCGAATGTAGCCAACCTGAATGGGATTCGAACTCAGCTCGCTGATTTCCTATATCAAGCCACTATCTGCACACCACCCGCATATCCAGAAGGAAACGAAGACCCGCCACTTTATTTGTCAAGATATCTTAATAAATCATGGATAATAGCGAAAATGAATCTGTGGAGAGCCATGATCGCTTACGTTCTGAAGTGACATTGCAGTAAAAACGATAACTTCAGGGAACACATGGTTCTTTTCAGAAATCAAAACCGTGAAGAGGTTCTAACATTTCACAAAGTTTGAACAAAAAGATCATTATTTGCCATAATTTCTCGGTTAGCGATTAATCACATAAAATAGATCCTGAACTGCAAATATAGATATAGATATAGATATATTATTCCGGTGGAGGCACGGTGGAGTAATGGATAGCGGCTTGGATTGAGGAAAGGAGAGCCGAGTTCGAATTCCAGTCGAATCCATTACATTCACTTGGGAAAGGTATGAATCCTCTTCTTCTCTCTCCACCTATGGATAATCTTCTTCTCTCTCCAGCTATGGATAAAATAGCAGGACAGACTGGGTTCTATAGCCTTGGATGGCAACTGGTCTAGGAGAAGGACAACTCTGAATTCAAAACCTGCGGAGGGTCGTTTGGGAACCTTGTGGCATTCGGTGCACCAGGTCTCTGTATTCGTCTCTCCAAAAAGTGTGGATGGTCCTGCACGAGGCCTTCACCACTATAATCAAATCTCATGTGCCGGTGTCGGGCTGTCGGTTTCCTGGAAACTGATCTGCTTGACCCTCATACGTCGAATCTCGTTTATTCCTCACAGCTATCACGACTTGGAGTTTCATACACAACGCAATCTTGATGAATATGGACTGACCGTTACGTAATTTGGATATTAAAGAATATATCTGCTTATCGTAATGTTGGCGCAGTTATATATTATACTGGGATTACAGTTTTTTTTTTTAATTCTAAAAATTATATATGTAAAAAAATAAAATAAAAAATTATTTTTAATTTGTGAATATTCATTTTTTTTAATTAAAGGGAGATTACTTGTTCTTATTTAAAAACAAAAAACAAACAGTAATTTATATAAAAAATAAATAGTAATTTACATTAAAAATTAATCTGGATCAACGTATTTAAGCAGATATTTATTTTTATGTCTACATATAACAATCAATTTCTCTTAGGCTCGTATTATTTAAGTATTTTAAGATAACAAATTTTTCAACAAGACATAGGTTACATCTATTTCCTTTCCCGTTATAAGATTAGGCTTTTGCTATAATATCTCAGGGGATAAAAGGTGTATTACCATTATTCTTTAATTGCCAGAAATGTTTAGAGAGCACAGTACTGTTTCTGTATTTTATATTACCTAAACTCATTTGATGATGGTCGAAACGAAATTTCCATTTAATTTCAGTGGATACACACACACACACACGCACACACACATATATATATATTAGGTTGGTGCAAAAATAATGACGTAATAATATCGTTTTTTGACGTTAAAAAATACGTTAAAAAACGACATTATTACGTCATTATTTTTGCACCAACCTAATATATATATCGTTTTAAAATATGCTATATTTATGGGATAAAGTGATCAATATCACGTACAGAGCGTATGTAAATATAAAAGTGGAAGTAAATATCCAATGTGACAGTCTGTTTCATACTAAAGCCAATCGTCAGGCCATGTTTGCGTTTAACATGAAACAGACTGTCGTCTCTGGTACTGACTTCAATGTCTACTTTTAAATTTATATATATACAGGATGTATTAAAAATATTTTCACAAATTTGAGGCGGGTTCCTCACACGAAAACAAGGTCGAATCTCCATATAAACATATGTACAAAAGGCCATCGTTGTACCTCAACACACCAACCCATGACAAATATTCAAAATGTCACCCGCTTACTTCTACACATGCGGGCACTCATTCAAATATTCTCACACGGTTTCCAATGGTTTCTCACCCCCCCCCAATGACACGTAGATAACGCCCGCTGTATAAACCAATTTTTCGATGTGCATCCACAGATAAAAATACATAGGATTGAGTTCGGGGGGAAAGTGAAGGCCATGGAGCCAGCCTTCCCCTAGTTATACATCTTTCATAGTAGATCTCAGACAAGGCATTGCAAACAATATCACTAAAATGTGCTGAGGCCCATCATGCATGAACCACACGCGACTTCATATTAGCAGGAGTGCATCCTCTATCATGTCTGGAATGTCGAAATAATGTCCCTGTAGATAGCTTCTGTAAGACGTATTGGGAAAACATATGGTCCTACCAAACAGTCATCTACAATTCCAGTCCACACAATAATCGTAAACGGATGATTGTATCAAGCCTGTATTGTACGATGAGGATAAAATATTGGTTGTGTAAATTTGTTGTTCCATCTCTTCCAAATGTTGTATCAAACAAGACGGAAGAGACAAACAACAGATCGGCACTTTGTGCAATAAACCATCGGCAAAGGTTCTCCCACGGTGTGTGACCAGAAAACGAAAGACCCTGCACACGTTGCAAATGATACGAATAGAGTTGCTCTTGAAGTACCCATAGGGTACTATGAGATGTACGATATGGTAGGGACACTTGACGTGAACTAATACCTGGATAGTCTCCGACAGCCTTTAGAATGTGTTCTTCGTACTCAGGACTACGAGCGGATCTCACTCTTCTTCGGTCCATAGTTTGTGGTGCTACGGATCCTGTCTCAGCAAAGCGACAATAAACTTCGTTCTGGAAACGCAATCTGATACAGCCGTGCAATTTTGCGCCCACTAAAATCTGCGCGGCCGTATGTAAAAATCATATCTGCATGCTCACGATATGAATATCCTGCACTTGTTTAACGGAACACTTCTCAGTTCACTCACTATTACACACGTTGAACGTTGAAGACAGACTAGCCACAAATGTACACGAATGACAAATGTAACCTAGTCTACATACAGCACAGCGTCATCTACCGTAAAATTTCTTTAAACTTAATAACTCGAAAGTGAATAATTTGCGAACATATGTTTATATGTACTTTTGTCCTTGTTTTGGCGGTGAGCAAAGCGACCCAAATTTTTTAAAAATATTTTTGATATGTCCTATATATATATATATATATATATATATATATATATATATATATATATATATATATACATATATATATATATATATAATGTAAGTAAGATATATATAATGTGAGTAAAAGTTTGTCACTTAGTTGATTGATGTTACTTTCCCGTCCGTCCACTCTTCAGGGGACGTCGTCAGCAATGTACTGCCTATATTTTTTCGACGTTTTTTTATGTACATTTAACATTGGTGTAAATTTTCTTAGTTATTCACTAGTTAAATCTTGACCTCTTTAGTTGTGTTTCCTGCATATCCCCAAGTACTTGCTTACGCTCATACGACACCACACAGTAAACCTCTACATTGAGTGGCTCTTGGGCTTGTATTGGGTGAATAATAGTAAAATAAAAAAATCTGATTAGAATGACTAAACCGGATCATGAAATAATAAAATATATATTTTTCTTTATGTCAAACTGTTCGCTTTCAAATCATACTGACATGATAATAACTGTATTTAATTAGAAAGTATTAATTAGTAACTAATAGTTACAATATCCTGTCCAACTAAGACATATTAATTTGACTTACTTTTAAAACATCTCTTGCTAGAAGTGTACCGATTATGTGAGCAACGACGAAGTTTTAGAGAAAATGGAAAGAAAAAGGAAGTTGTGGAGAGACACTATCGCCTATGACTTGAAGGGACATGGCACATGAAGAAGTTAGAGAAAAAGGAAACAAAAAGGAAACTTATACTTAACATCAGGAAGAGACAATTAAAATACATAATAAGGAAAGAGGGCTTGGAAAATCTGATACTCACAGGACAGATTGAAGGCAAGAGGGACCAAGGAAAACACCACATAACTTATTTAGTGAGCTTGAGTAAAATGGATGGAGGAACAGGGTTTAGGAGACATGAAAAAGACAAAATTTATTAAGAGCTACAAAGGATAGGAAAAATTCTTCTTTATATGCCATGTCCCTTCAGAACGTAGGCGATCATGGCCCTCCACTACTTCCTTTTTCTTTCCATTTTCTCTAACTTCTTCTTTATATGCCCTGTTTTTGTTTTGATATATACATATATATCAAAACAATGTTGGGTAACAGAAAAACAAAGCAGATTTATTTTTTATTTTAAAAGATCTATGTGCCATCTCCTTTCAGAACGTCGCGATCGTGACCCTCCACATCTTCTTATCCTTGTAACTCATTCACTCAAACCCATCAAATATGTTACACGCTACTTTTCTCTCTCTTTCTCTTTCATTACGGCCTGATATTTTCATTTTCTCCAAAACCACGTTGCTGCTCACATGTTCGGTCCATGGTATCCTCAGCATCCTTCTGTAGAACCACATTTCTGTTGCTACCAGTTTCTTATCTTTGAGGAGACAATCCAGAATTTGCAGGAGGGTAGATATCACATAACAGTTCAGTACTCTTTTATTTGTTTCTAACGAAGTTTTCGCATATATTCTTTAAAATAAAATAGTTTGCCAGTTCTTATCCGGAGAAATAAATATTTCGGGCTTGGTAACTGCACTTTTTATGACAAAGAAATTACGTGAACAAACATATTCTTTTGAGACAGAGGGCGGTGGTCTTTCTTCAAATTCCACTGTTGCAAACAGACACTCTCATCACATCCCTAGGGTGTAGGTGATAAAAAGAATTGAAAGAGAAGGCCTAACAATCAGTCTATTTATACCTGTCTAATGCAACACCATATGTCTTTTCAGTGTTGCCTTTAAGACAAGATCATATCCACCATTCTATTTTTATTTATGTGTTTGGCGATGGGTGCCTTGTATTTCCGATGCCAACGCCACCAATTTAAGGTGGATGACTGACGTGGCATTTTTTTTTTTACCCCAGTTCTCAACCTGAAGCATTCTTGGGTGCGGCAACCGACTCGATTCAACCCAACTTTTCTTTCTTTCTTTTTTTTTTTTTTAGATCGATTTTCTTTTCTTTCTTTTCTTTGTTTGTTTGTTTCTTTCTTCTTTCTTCATTTCGGTTTTCATTCTTTCTTTTGTTCATCCATAAGTTCTTCCGTTCGTCTTTCTTTCTTTCATACCTTTCGTTCTTCTTTCTTTCTTTTTTTCGATCTTTCTTTCGTTCGTTCTTTTGTTTTTTAATCATTCATTCTTCCGTTCATTGGTTCATCTGTTCGTTTGTCTTTCTTTCCTTCCTACCTACCCTTCTTTCTTTCTTTCTTTCTTTCTTTCTTTCGTTTCTTCTTTTCTTCCTCCCCTCCTACCTCTCTCTCATTCGTTCTTATTTTTATCGTTCTTTCGTTTTTTCTTCCTTTCATTTTTCATTCATTCTTTCTTTCGTTCGTTCCTTCGTTCGTTCTGGATTTTTTCTTTTCGTTCGTTTGTCCGTTCTTCATTGCTTCATTGTTATCTTTCTTTCATTCGTTCTTTTTTCACTTTTTTGTTCGATCTTCTCTTCGGTTTTTATTCATTCTTTCGTTTATTTGTTAGTTCAATCCGGTCGTTCTTTCGTTCGTTCTTTCCTTCCTACTTTTCTTTCTTTCTTTTGTTCATTCGTTCGTTCGTTCATTCATTCTTTTTTATTATTCCGTTCGTTCTTTCGTTCGTTGTTCTTTTCAGTTTTCATTCATTCTTTCTTTCGGTCGTTTCTCTATTCATTCTACCCTTCCTCATTCCTTTTCTTTTTTCTTTACTTCGTCCTTTCTACCGTCTGTTCGTTCTTTCGTTTGTCCTTCCTTTCTTTCCTTCGTATAGTTCTTTCTTTATTTATTTCTTCTGTCTGCTCATTCATCTTTTTTTCGTTTTTCTATCGACCTTTCTTTCTTTCGTTCATTCTTTTCGGTTCTCTCTTTCACTTTTCAGTCATTCGTTCTTTCTTTCGTTAACTCATTCGATCGTTTGTCCGTTTGTTTGTTCTTTCTTTCTTTCTTTCTTTCGTTTTTCTTTCCACTGCTATTTCTTTTCTTCATTCTATCTTTTTCTTTCACTTTTTCTTTTCTTCTTTCTTTCTTTATTACATTCTTTTTTTATTTTCCTTGTATTCTGTGTATTATTTTTCATTTTCGTTTCTTTCTTTTTCGTTATCTTCTTTCTTTTATTCTTTTATCCTTCAAACATATTCATTGTTTTTTCCGCCCTTTCTTTCTCAGCGACATATTTACAGTGTTTTAATAGACTATTTGTCGCCCAATTCTTTCTTTCCTTGCTGCATTTTATCGCGTTCTTTTTATTTTTCTATGGCGTTCTTCTCCCTTCTTTTCTCTCTTTCTTTCATGGCTACGTATTTTCTGACTTCGTGATTTTGATTTCATACTTTGCAGAATATTTATTGCCTTCTTATTTTCTGTTTCCATTTATATTTGTCTTCATCTTTTCTTTCTTTCTTTCTTTCTTTCTAAACAGCATTTTATTGCGTTTTTCTTTTTCTTCCTTTCCTTTTTTCCTTCCTTCTTTGTTTTCTTTCTTTATATATTTTACTCTTTCTTTCGCTCTTTTTTTCTTTGGTTATTGCCTGCATTCTTTTTACGTTGCTTTTTTTTCTTCTTTTTCTCCTTTCCTTTTTTCTTTTGTTCTTTCTGTCTTTCTTTCTTTACTTCATATTCGTCTTCTTTCTTTCTTTCTTTCTAAGCTACATTTTATTGCGTTTTTTTCTTTTTCTTCAATTGCTTCTTATCTTCATTCTTTGTTTTATTTATTTATTTATTTTACACTTTTCTTCGCTCTTTCTTCCTTTGGCTATTGCCTATAGTCTTATTGCGTCGTTTTTTTTTCTTTCTTTCCTCTTTTCTTTAGTTCATTGTTTTTTTCTTTCATTATTTCTTTTTTTATTTGCTTCTTCTTTGTTTGCTTGTTTCTTTCTTTCTTTTTTCTTCTCTTTTCATTCTAACTTTCGATTTTTATTCATTCTTTCTTTCGGTCATTCGCTTATCCGTTCGTCATTCTTTCCTTCCTACATTTAATTCTTTCTTTCATGCATTGTCTTTCTTTCTTTCATTCTTTCCTTCTTTCTGTCTTTTGTAGGGTCAATCTACCCGGATTAAAAGTGAAAAATTTATATCCGAGTGTAGTGCTCAAAAATACAATATAACGCGAAGAAATGATTTTTGAAAACAGGCAAAAATGAAAACCAGAATGAAATAATCAAATATATATCTATATAAACATTGACATTTGTTTTTACATTGTAAACATTGTGTTTGTTCTGGTCGTAAAAAATTAAAAAAATTCAAAATTTTCCATTTGTTAAAGGGTAGTTCGTAAAGCCATATGCCTTGGTCAATATAAAGTGTGTATATATATATGCGCATGTATGAAGCATTTTTTAATAGAGTGTAAATGTGGCTACTGAATGTGTGTGTGCGTGTGTGTGTGTAGGGGAAGCACGTTAGTAGAAATGCATGTGTATGTGAGTGCTAATATGTGAAATCTGATTATGGTGCTTCCAAAAAGAAATGGACATACAGATAGATGATCAGACTTATTTTTTCCACGGCTATAAATATTTCTTTGAGTTGTGTGAATACTTCTTTGAATGGTGTGTAGTCGTCACTGAATGAGAAGTTGTTGTATAACGAGAGAATTCTGGTCGAGTGTCTACAGACCCGACCGCCTGTCATCGATGGGTGGTCCACGTCTAGTTGCTGACTGGGTCTTTGCAGTGTGTGTGTGTGTGTTTTTTTTTTATCCCGGTCATATGACTGGTCCCAAATGAAAGACTTTCGCTTTACGCGAGAGAGCAGATAATGACCAAGTCATTTGGAGTTCAGACGTACGGACATAGTCGGAAGTATAGCATGTGACTCTCTACTGATCAATCAAATTCCAGAAATCACTTATTTAATTTTGTATGCTATTTATTCATTTTTTACTGATTTGTAGAAAAGTTTTTGTTTTACTGATTCTGATCCTATTTATATGTGAGCATTTCTTACTCATTTGTGCTTCACCAATTAGTTTCTAAAATATAGGATTTTATATCCTATCCTTTCTCTCTTCATTCTTTTTTCGTTCTTATATCCTTTTTCTCTTTTAGTTTTTATTCATTCTTTCTTTCGTCCGTCTTTCTTTCCTTCCTACCATTAGTTCTTGCTTTCATTCTTTCTATTTTCATTCTTTTTTCTTCATTTTTTTTCGTTTTTTCATTCATTTTTCCCTTTCAGTTTTCATTCATTCTTTCTTTTTTCGTTCGTTCATCCATTCGTTTATTCATCTTTCTTTCCTCCCTACCTTTCGTTCGTAGGTTTTTTCCTTCTTTCTTCATTCTTTTTTCGTTCTTTCCTTCGTTCTTTCTTTCATTCTTCATTTTTTCCTTCTTCCTTTCGGTTTTCATTCCTTCTTTCTTTCGTTCGTTCCTTCATCCATTCGTTCTTTCTTTCGTCTTTACACGCTTTTTACTTTGATTTTTTCGATTATTTTTATTACATTATTCTTTTGTTTATTTCCTTCTCAATATTTTCTTTCCTTCGCCATGTATTTCCAACACCAGTCTGTTAATAAATATGTTATTAAGTAAAACAAATCACTTGAAGGATAAAATTTGACATTTATAGTCAGAAATGAATAATGGTTGAAACATATAAAAATTCCAGACAATATAGCTGCGACTAAAATGTCTATCTGGAATAAATGTGCTAGAAATATAATACAGAAGAATTGTTTACAAGGCTTTATTTAATAATTATCAAATTTACACTAATGTTGTATTTCGCCTTTAAGAATTCGATATTTCTTTCCAAACAACCGAATACATGAAGGCCTTGTTTTTCAAAGAATAATATTATTATTATTATTATTATTATTGTTATTATTATTATTATTATTATTATTATTATTAGGCTGATGCAAAAATAATGTCGTTTTCTCATATATGTTACTATGTGAGAAAACGACATTATTTTTACACCAACCTAATATTAATAATAATAATAATAATAACAGCATTCACCATGAAATATATCCATAAAATGCATAAATCTTGAAACACCTTTTCTTTATTTTAAGTAATTAAAATAGAACGCTTTTTCATATCAAGGTCTGTATTTAACTTTTGAACTTATAAAGCTGAAATGTCTATTATGAAAGTATGTGATTATATTTTATTATATTCTGTACCCCCTCTGTGTTTTTATTATTATTATTATTATTATTATTATTATTATTATTATTATTATTATTATTATTTCGTTTGTGTTAGTGGGTGCTAACTTACTTTTGCCTATAAATGATGATGACTCAAAATAAAATTGGGTTACTTCCCTTGTCCACTAGTCGGCGCTGGCACTTCTGAATTCAACATGGTGACAAGCGTTGAACTCGTGGTTTAAATCCAAACTAATCCTCGCTGTTCTCAGTCAGTAAATGAATAAAAGTTATTTTATTATGTGTTAATATACACTTGTCTTTTATTTCCCATTCATCATTTTTGTAAAAAGAACACTTCAAAAAACACATTGGACGTAAATAAATGATAAAGCTCTTTATAATGTGTGAGCTTGAATACAATTTTTTGTATTTTTTTAAAGATTGGACTACCAGAAATCCTTTCAATGTGTCTATCGGAACCTTTTTCCAAACAAACCGGAGGTTCCAACTGGAATTACTGATTTCCTCATCTGCTACATTTGTTTTTGATTTCCATTTCAAGATTCTTGTATTTTGATAATTTTATGAAGATCTTCAAAGATACATTACAATCTGCAGGCACTGCCATTTCAATAACAAAGCACATTCTGTTTTTGTGTTCTTTGATTCCGATGTCTGGGCAATTAGCTTCGATTGTTCTGTCTGTGTGTATTGTAAAATCCCATAAAATTGTAACAAATCCTATTTCTGTAACCGGGTTTGGGTGATGTTCATACCAAGTTTTCTTGCAGTTTCCTTTCCATAAAAGTTGCAGAATTTCCAGCGCCGACATTGACCCACACTGTTAGGCTGATTTTTCTTTATTTATGAACTCTAACACCTTCGAAACCTGATACAAGATGGTCAATTATTTTTTAATATTTATCACAGAATCTGCATTTCGGGTTAACGCACTTTTTCACTATGTATGATTGGTAGTTTCTAATGAGCAAGCATTGGCCTGTGCAGAAAGAATTCGCTTTCAGCTTTTAACCTACACTACGTAACCTCTGAAAGGTACAGGGTTTGTCTACGTCCGTCTTTTTTGGTAGGGGCAGAGTATTCGTTTTTGCATTTGGTACATTTCATTTGCTTTCTTTTTTAGCTTGTTTGCCGCTGCTGTAAGTTCATTATGGTTTATTTACACTTTTTCATCCACTTGAAATTCCCTTTTGAATTTGTTGGTTTCCTTAATTACTATATAATATTTTCTTATTTTCTTCATCTTCTTTGACACAGACCATCATCTGATTTACTGTAGTTTCAAGGTATCTTTGAAAACCGATTGCTGTGGTTTTGTAAGACAGTTCTAGCTGAACTAATCCTCTGCCTCTTTCAGATCTAGATACATACAGACGATCAACATCAGCTTTAGGATGATGTACGTAGAGGCAAGTGAAAAGCTTTCTCGTTTTGACATTCATTCCCTTAATATCAGTTATGGCCTAATTAAGGATAATGAAACTGTATCCAGAGTTGTAACTGTTTAGTTTATGCGAAATGGGGATTAAGGACAAACAGAAGAGAAGGAAAGATTTCTCGTTCGATATTCAAACAAATGGAAGTGGACGTACTTTTGGTGTAATTTCGGTATAATGTGGTTTTCAAACAGTTTCATGCTATATTTAAGGAAATTTACTATCACCAAGGAGACTTTGTATATTTCCAAAGCCTTAAGAATCCAAGAGTGTGGCACACCATCAAATACTTTTCAGGAATCTATCCAAGCTCTGCAAAGATTTCTACTTTTTTCCTGCAATTTTCCAGGATCATTTTATTTATTAGCAGTTGATCTTTGCAACCATATAAACCTCTTCGACATCCCTCCTGTTCCAAAAGAAGAATGCTGCTTTCATCAAGAAAAGAATAAGGGCAGAGTCTCGTCTGGGGAGGTAGACAGCTACTCGACCCCGTTTTTTATGGGATCTACGGATAAATTTTGCCAGAGCTGTTACACCACAAAATATTTTCGGCTTTGTGCCACATCCTGCCTCGCGGGGAGATAAATAACCTAGCTTCGGAAATTACTAGCCTGCCACCCGATTCCATGTCTTTCAGTAGTGTATTCTCTTTTACAATAAACCACTCTTCTTTCATCTACGCCCGTGTTGCTGTTCCTTCACTCGAGCACCACTTTGTTTGTAACCTCTTTAAGGATACAACATGCAGGCAGGTGAGAAGCTTTCTCGTTTTATCAGTTATGATATCAAGTTATGGTCCAATTAAGGATATTGAAACTGTTGATATCAGTTACGGTCCAATTAAGGATATTGAAACTGTTGATATCAATTATGGTCCAATTAAGGATATTGAAACTGTTGATATCAGTTATGGTCCAAGTAAGGATATTGAAACTGTTGATATCAATTATGGTCCAATTAAGGATATTGAAACCGTTGATATCAGTTATGGTCCAATTAAGGATATTGAAACTGTTGATATCAGTTATGGTCCAAGTAAGGATATTGAAACTGTTGATATCAAGTTATGTTCCAATTAAGGATATTGAAACTGTTGATATTAAGTTATGGTCCAATTAAGGATATTGGAACTGTTGATATCAATTATGGTCCAATTAAGGATATTGAAACTGTTGATATCAATTATGGTCCAATTAAGGATATTGAAACTGTTGGTATCAGTTATGGTCCAATTAAGGATATTGAAACTGTTGATATCATTTATGGTCCAAGTAAGGATATTGAAACTGTTGATATCAAGTTATGTTCCAATTAAGGATATTGAAACTGTTGATATTAAGTTATGGTCCAATTAAGGATATTGAAACTGTTGATATCAGTTATGGTCCAATTAAGGATATTGAAACTGTTGATATCAAGTTATGGTCCAATTAAGGATATTGAAACTGTTGATATCAAGTTATGGTCCAATTAAGTATAATGAAACTGTATCGCTCCATAGGAACAACCGAAATGTTTATGGCTGACATTCTGTTTTGTGAATTGCACTCGGTATTTAACCCCAGACGAACAGGCCTCTGCTAATCTTTTCTTATTTTCTCCTTCATTTGGGTTTGTTGTATTGTATCTCCTTCATTGACTTCTACGTATTTATAGGCTTCTCCTTGTTCCACTTTTCTAATCTTTGTGACAAAATCTCGATCTATTGTGTTTCTGTAATTCTCCTTTTCTTGAACTTTTGCACATTTATCTAATCCGAATTCCATACTGAAGACGTCACTGAAACATTTTTTTCACTATTGAGGAGACTCTTCAACTCATTGTCGTCCTTGACAAAGAGTTTGATACCATCCATGTAGAGTAGGTGATTAAACACTTACTTTTTTAATTTTTAAAAATTATTATTATTATTTTATATCCTTTGTTTTTGGTGTATACTCACTTCTTTCCGGGTCCCAAACAGAAACCTAAGGTCACAAATGGTATCATAACCTGTTCCACTCACCATTTTTTGAGAGAATAAAATACATTTTTTGTATTTCTTTAAGGCATGGACTACCAGGAATCCCTTCAATGAGTCTATCGGAACCTTTTCCAATTAATCCGTGGGCTTCAACTAAAACTGGAATTGTTGATGTCCTCAGGTGCCACATTTTTGACATTTCGATTTCAAGATCCTTGTATTTTGATAGTTTTATAAACATCCTCAAAGATACATGACAATCTTCAGGAACTGCCATATCAATAAGAAAGGAGATTCTGTTCTTGTGGTCTTTCATCCCATGGGCGATTAGCTTTGATTGTTCTGTCTGTGTGTATTGTAAAGTCCCATAAAATTGTTACAGATTCTATTTCTATGACCGGGTCTGGGTGGTGTTCATACCAATTTCTTACAGTTTCCTTTCCGTAAAAAAAATTCCAGTACTTTTATTATTATTATTATTATTATTATTATTATTATTATTCATTTTATTCAAATGTATCCGTTTCAATTGATTTACGCTCTACTTTAAAAGAATAATTGTCCACAACTATTTTTATTTACAGAATATTATTTTCTTACTGTTTTCCGTAATAAATCTGATCAACTTCCTTCTTTATTTTGAGTTGTTCCTCACCTCCCCTCTTAACTCTTGTCGCGCTGCGAAACACTGCCCTCTTTTCAATTTAAATCAAGCTATACTATCTATTCATATTTGGTTACAATCGTCTGGACCGTAACCTCCTATTCATGAGAACCTCTTTCCGTTATCAGTATGCTGATTGGGATTCACTTTGTGACTTTCTTCCAAAGCCACCCTCCTTCCACTGATAGTTTTAACCTTCATATTGAGATTTCTTCTTGGGTCAAAGCCGACATAGATGTTTTCATTCCCTCTCGGAAAATCCCAGGTGAAACCTCAATCTTCTCCATGATTCCCAGCAGCATGTTCTGCCGCTATAGCCCACACAGCCAAGTATTTCCGGCTATACCTGTGTGACAGTTCCCATCACAACAAACGCCTATTCGTGGTTGCACGTAATAAATGGAAACATTTTCTCGAAGACGTTTTTTGAATGAGGCATCATATTGCATCTAACCACTTTGGTTCTCGTGGCTACTTGAGGCTCTGAAATTGTGTATTAAATAAGAGAACGTTTTCTATTCTTCCTCTCTTCAATCAGTTTGATGTGTTAGTATCTTCTGCTGATAAATCAGAATGTTTATTCCGAAAATTCTCTTTAAACTTTACCCTTGACTCATCTGGGGTATCCTTCCACGTCTTTCTACTTAGTCTCTGGTGAGTGATATGCATACAACCCCTTCTATGGTTAATGAAAACTCTAATCTGAAACCCCCAAAATCCCGTAGACTTGATGGTAAAATTCCTTGAGAAATGTGTTCCCGAACTGGCTCCTGTTCTCTCTAAACTGTATAATAAATGCCTCGCCGCCTCTTGTTTTCCTGCTTATTGGAAATCCTTATGTATTGTTCCAGTTTTTAAGAACTCAGGTGAACAGTCCAATTCTTCAAACTATCAACCTATTAAACTTCTCCCTCTTTTTGGTAAACTAATAGAGGCATTAATCAATATTGAATTAGTTAAGCTTAGTTTCCCAAGGGTATTAGCACGTAAGCGAATGTAATGGATACCGGCAACTGTAGTTTTCGATAAGTAAAAAAGACACTGTGCTACTGTGATATAGTTCCGACATCATAGGTGATTAATATGTTGTTCGAAATGCTGTTTAGCGACAGCGATTGATATAACGCAGTGGACCGAGTCGGTTGTATTACTACGTTAGTTTCCACGGCTGCTTTCAGGCCAATGCACCAAAATCGTACTGTTCCTGACTCTTTTAAAAATCAAATCAGCTGTCCAAGAGAAAAATTTTCTTATAGTATTAAGTACTAAAATGCATATAGACTGTAATGTCTACTTTTATTGTCCCCTGTAGGGGAATTTTGCTGACTACTTGTCAATTACAGAGGGTGAATTGAGAGATTTCCCAATTTACAGATCCACGTTTCTAAGATTCGGAGATTCTCCAAGAAGAATTTAAAAGGGAGATATTCTTTTTTTACCTGAAAATCTGGACTTCTTGCTTTGTTGCTGATTCATTAGTTCATGGGCCAATTAAAAAAAACCTGCACAGCATTCCTCTACCTCTTCTTTTTTTTTTTTTGATGAGGGGGACTTTCATTTTTTTTTCCTTTCTCTAAGTCTTAACCTTATTCTCGTCCATTTTACACACCTCTGTGTTACACAGCGACCACCATATGAAAATAAAAATACTCCCTAGGCGCAGATCCATGGTTTCTCGAAATATGCAACACACAGAGACATATATGCGTGGTATGGGTTAGGGTATGTGGGGGAGGGTGCTAAAATCCTTTAGAATTCTACATCAAACAGCTGTTTAATCTTCCTCCAGTTGAATATCTCTCGATTCCGTTTGTGCCATTCATAGAATTTGTTCTTTGGAATTGGTTGTCATATTCAGTAAGCTCACGTTAATTCCACCCAAAGCAGTTAACTTGAGGAATTCCGCCAGTCAGTGTCTTTGATAGTTCCATTTTGCTATTCGCAATTTCTTTCCGATTTTATCGATAACTAAATCCACTTTTTTAAGACTCTTTTCTTAATTGAAAGCGAATTTCATCTGATAATCACCAAGCACTCGCTTCAAATGTTAGAAAAGGCGTTAGTTTTCTTTTTCAACGTAATACACAATAAATCAGCATAAAAAAAAGATATAAAAGAAACGTCAACAATAGAAAAAAAAACCGAAGTTATCGAATGGTGAGGTACGCTTAATTTTCTACCACCCGAATCTTTTGGGAGAATTTACAATAAAAGGATATTTAGCTTATTTACATTATTCTGATTGTTATCCTCATCTTCATTGCTATATTCACAACGTTCCGTCCGTTGTAAGCTCTGGCCTTCTTCAAGTGATTGGAATTTCGAACCGAACCCTTTATTTCGTCTACCGGGGTAGATTGTTCTTGTTCTACGGGCCATGCCTCTTCTGGATGTCTCAGTTATTTCCCTTTAATTTAACTCTCCAAGTTTTTTGGTTCACCACTGCTGATATTGAACTCGCAACACTTTGCATCTGGTCACTAAATCTATTAGGTTGGTGCAAAAATAATGACGTAATAATGTCGTTTTTTGACGTTAAAAAATGACATTATTACGTCAGTATTTTTGCACCAACCTAATAACTAACGCCTTTATCCACTGGGCAATGTGTCCTTGAAAACAATCTACTCCGGTGGACAAAATAAAGGGTTCGATTCGTAATTCCCATCACCTGAAGAAGGCCGGAGCGTACAACGGCCGAAACGTTGTGAATATAGCAATGATGATGAGGATGACAGTCCAAATAATGCAAATAATCATAATACCTTATCTCAGTGATATAGACAGATAATGAAGGAATGGCGATTACAATCATACAGTGGGTGGCAGATATACTTGCCACATATACCTCCCAGAAATACATGAAACACATCTTACTGCCTTAGCATTACGTGGAGGTATTTCTGCCACCTCTTGTATGATATTTCTGCTTGATCTTTCGTTATTTAGCATAAACTTTACGCCTTGCCATTGCCTCAGATAAACAATGGACCATACCTGCTAGATTGTGTGACTATATGGGAGAAAATATGTATCTTAGGCGCTGTTTGGTTTCAAGGGTGAAAGGAAGAAAGAACGAAAGGATGAAAGAGTAAAAGAGAAAAAGCGAAAAAGAGAGAAAAAATGCAAAAAAGAACAAAAGAACGAAAGAGAAAACAAAAAAAAAAGAAATTGAGAAAGAACTAAACAAAGAAAGAAAGGAAAGGAAGGAAAAAGAAAGAGCCAAAGAAAGAACGAACGAAAAAAGAAAGGAAAGGAAGGAAAAAGAAAGAGCCAAAGAAAGAACGAACGAAAAAAGAAAGGAAAAATAAACGAACGCAAGAACGAAAGAAAGAACGAAAAAAAGAAAGAGAGAAAGAACCAAAGAAAGAAAGACAGAAAAAGAACGAAAGATGTAATAAGTATGAAGTAAAGAACCAAAGAAAGAACGGACAAAAGAACGAATGAACGAACGAAAGAAAGAGAGAACAAACGAAAAACAAAGAAAAAAAGAAAAAGAAAGAAAAAAGAAAGAAAACCAACAAACAAAGTGTACGGAAAAAGAAAGAAACAATTTTTTTAAAAAATGCAAACAGGCAAGAAAGAAAAAACCCAAAAACCAAATAAATAAAATGAAAGAGAATAGAAAGTAAGAAAGAACGACTGAAAGAGCAAAGAAAGAAAGAAAGAAAGAATGACCCAAGAAAGAAAGAAAAGACAGCGAGGACGCTATCACTCTCATGTGTTTAACGTCTGGTTCAATGAAATGTTAAAGACGTAATCAGGGAATTTCCTCAGTTATTTTGTAATGTGACTCGCCAGGAGCTTATTCAATCATTAACTTCAGAATTAAGATTTATCAGAAAATCCAAATAGGAAAGTGACATTTTCACAGGTATTTTCTGTATTTTTAATTATTTCATTCTAAGCAAGGCAATAAAGCCACTAAGACGCAAGCAGATACTGAGTGTTAATTAATATGAAAAAAAAAACACTATTAAGGAGAGAGAACAGGAATTAAGGGTACAAAAGATAACGATTGATATTACATTTAAATTTCTGACGATCAAAGTAGACGGAAAAGCAAGAATCGTTCCACAGGTGAGAAGTGCGATAGAAGAAACTTTTAGCAAAGAACTTACGGATATTAAATAGGAAATGACTTACTGAATATACGCCGGGAAATTCAAACCATCGATACACCTGAGAGGAAAAAGGGTTTTAATCGAAAGTAATTAAGGAAAACTAAAAGAAACCTTTTCTTTTTTAATGGTTATTAGGTTGAACAAAATAGATTGCAGAAGTAAACAATTCTTCTTCTTCTTCTATGTGCCGTGTCCCTTCAGAACGTTGGTGATCATTGCTCTCCACAACTTCCTGTACTTTGTAGCTGTTAATAAAGTTTGTCTTTTTGTCATCTCTGCTAAACTTATTCCGCTATATACTCAATTTCACTGGGTAGGTTATGCTTTATTTTCCACTGTCCCACTTTTGCCTTCAATCTGTCCTGTGAGTATCAGATTTTCCAAGCCTTCTTTCTTCATTATGTGCCCGAGAAATTTCACCTGTCTATTCCTGATGTTAAGTACATATCCTTTTTATTTCCATTTTCTCTTAAACTTTATCGTTGCTCACATTTCCGCCCATGGAATTCTCAGCATCCTTCTGTAGAACCACATTTCTGTTGCTACAAGTTTCTTTTTCATCTGTGGACTGATATCACATAACAGTTCAGTATATTTTTCGAAATAACACTGCCCACAAAACAGCTGTTCGAATTTACTTCGATTTTAAATATTTAAGCAGAGGCACAATATTTAAGAATAACGATAAAGAGATAAATATCTTCTTCCGTATCTGCCCACACGTCAAGATATAGGCGATCATGGTTCTCCACAACCTCCTGTTCCCTGTAACTCGTAATAGATTTTGTCATTCCGTTATTTCTCCTAAACCCTGCTTCGCCATCCATTTACTCTAGCTTATTATGTATACCATGCATTGTTTTCTTCAGTTCCTCTTGCCTTCAATCTGTCCTGTGAGTGTCGGATTTTCCAAGCCGTCTTTCCTCATTAGGTACCATTGAAGTTTCAACTGTCTCTTCCTGATGTTAAGTATAATTTTCCTTTTTGTTTCCATTTTCTCTAGTTTTTTTCATGTACCGTGTCCCTTCAGTACATAGGCGATCATAGCTCTCCACTATTTCCTGTCCTTTGTAGATCTTAATAAATTTTGTCTTTTTGTTATTTCTCTGAAACCTTTTTTTTTTTCGCCATCCATTTACTCATTAAGTGTTATGCTTTATTTTTCTCTGTCCCTCTTGCCTTCAATCTATCCTGTGGGTATCAGATTTCCCAAGCCCTCTTTCCTCATTATGTTGGCTAGAAATTTTAACTGTCTCTTCCTGATGTTACGGTTGAATTTCCTTTTTCCTTCCATTAGGGATAATAGCGAATGCGTACCTCTGATGGTCGCTTTTTGTCGTGGTTAAGGCGCTTGCGGGGTCAAAGGACTCTGACAGCGATGCGGTTGGGAGTTCCAAAATCCTGCTAGGGCCACCCTTGTCAACAAGGTCGAAAATGAAGATCCAAACTAAGCGGGACCAACTCCAAAGACCACAACAGTGAAACAAGCGATGATGATTACAATCATGATGTTGATCCAGCGGATGAAGAAGGCTACGCACGATGGACATGCTAGAGAAGGCGCAGCTCAAAAAAGTCAGTGGCAGTCTATTGCAGTTTCATAACTGGATTCTGTACGTCTCATCCCATATGTACCGCAGAGAGAAGTCATAAAATCAAGATCGTGGGTCACTTCCTGGAAAACTGTGGTCTACCTTAAAAATCACACCATCGGTATTTTTCTTCTACTTTGATTTTCTTTCACTTCCAACCAACTCTTGCAAAGCATAATGGCGATAGGGAATGGATGACGAGAGCAGGTGTTGGTGAAACTGAAAGCTTCTATTCATGAACCTGTACGTTGGCGGTGAATTTAGTCATCAATGCTAACAACGATTTTGCTAAAATAATCAGTCTCCAGACACGTCTTCTTTTATGTGCTGCATACTTTCAGGGCATGTACGATCATGGCTCTCCACAACTCCCTGTCAATTCTAGCTCTTAACAGCGAATGTAGTCATCAACGCTAATATCATAAGAAGCGATCAGCAAAGAAATTAAATTCTTGGATGCGAAATAAATCCGACGACGACGAATATTGAAACACCAAAAGCAATTAACAAAAAAGGCGGCTTGACCGTTTTAGCGCTAAATACTCATCGGAGTTCAATTTAAAAAGATGAATTAACCAAAGATGATTAAAGGTTTATATAAAAATTATATTTGCAATTAGAGATTAATTGTATTTAATCACACCTGCGAAAATCCGTCTAAGCCTTCCCCAGTACCGAGAACGTGTCTTGTTTATAGGTCCAGGAACATTGATATTTGCTTAATAAATATATTATAAGATATTTGCTGAATAAATGTTCAGCTATCGCCGAACCAGTTTTATTGACGAACTTCTTCAAATTGTCCACTTTACCCTTATGAATATTGGCTACTACACGCTGATTAATCCTTGCTTCCAACCTTTGAACCGTTCTATCTATATAGACAGTGTCACGCTGGCATTTGAATTGGTAAATTACCGAACTGTTATGATATGATGGGGGCGGGTACATCGTTTCGGTTGATCTCAGCATTTGTCGGACAGCAATGATAATTCTGGATTGGCATTGATGTAATAGATACACCTTATTCGCCCCCTCTTTATCTCTCGCGATCGCTCTCTCTCTCTCTCTCTCTCTCTCTCTCTCTCTCTCTATATATATATATATATATATATATATATATATATATATATATACTCGACTCTCCCGTCGAATTAGACGTATGAGGGTCAAGCAGATCAGTTCCTAGGAAACCAACAGCCCAACAACAGCACATGAGATTTAATTATAGTGGTGAAGGTTTCGTGCAGGACCATCCACACTTTTTGAAGGGTCAAATACAGAGACCTGGTGCACTACGTGCCACAAGGTCCCCAGACGACCCTCCGCAGGTTTTGAATTCAGAGTTGTCCTTCTCCTAGACCAGTTGCCATCCAAGGCTATAGAACCCAGTCTGCCCAGCTATTTACGCATAACCGAGGGGTGCGTAGAGAAGAAGAGGGTTCCAAAGAGTATTAGCACGTAAGTGAATGTAATGGATTTGACTGGGATTCGAACTCGGCTCTCCGATTCCTCAATCCACGTCTATCCATTACTCCACCTTGCCTCATATATATATATATATATATATATATATATATATATATATATATATATATATATATATATATAGAGAGAGAGAGAGAGAGAGAGAGAGAGAGAGAGAGAGAGAGAAGGGGAGAGAGAGAGAGAGGGGGGGAAGGGGGAGGCACAGGGGAAATAAGGTGTAATAGATGCACCTTATTTTCGCCCTCTCTCTCTGTTTCTCGCTCTGTCTGTCTGTCTGTCTGTCTCTCTCTCTCTCTATATATATATATATATATATATCTAGAGAGAGAGAGAGAGAGAGAGAGAGAGATAGAGATAGAGAAAGAGAGAGGAATATATATATATAGAGAGAGAGAGAATAAGAGACGGGGTAAATAAGTTGTAATAAATACTTATTCTCCATCTCTCTCTCTCTGTCTGAGAGAGATAGAGAGGGAGAGAGAGACGGGGGAAATAATACACCTTATTGACCTTCTCTCTCTCTCCACACACACACACACACACACACACACACATATATATATATATATATATATATGACGTGCATAACCGCTCGGTCACGTAATACTCATGGTCAAACAAATATTCTCGAAATATCCATATCTGCTCTGTTTCATTAGCGGTTAGGCACACCAAATTCAGTGACGGTTGGCCATAAGGGATGCACGTTCATATAAATATATATTAATCAATTCATTCCAAGCAAGGCGATAATGCCACTAAGACGCAATGGAGCTACTGGATGTTAGAGAGAATAAGAAGTCTTTAACAAAAAAAAAACAAAAGCCAATCCTAAACAGGAGACAAGGGATAAACCCCTACTCCTTTTCAAAAAACCGGGAAGGAGTGTGAACCGGACGATAGTCGAACATATGTATTCTTGTATGATAAAAATATAGTTTTAAGGTTTGCTATATTTTATGGGTAAACGTGCTCAACATCAGGGATGTACGGATGAGGTATAATGGGTTTATGATCATATCACGTTGAAGGACCCTTTTTTGTACAATCACCGAAGTTAAGCAACGTCGAGCCTGGTCAGTACCTAGATGGTTGACTGCTTGGGAATACCAGATGATGTAAAGCTTGTGGTGGTATAATTGGCTTACTGTCATATCACGTTGAAGCACCCACCGGTTCCCGTACGAACACCGAAATTAAGCATGGTTGATCGCTTGGGAATACCAGGTCGCGTAATGTGTAATGGTTTGGAATTTTTAATCGGATAGCTGAGTTCCAATTACAGTTTGGTTTTTTATATTCGCCTACGCGCAAATAGCATTGGGAATGGTATGATTCCAACTCTTCTCCTCCAGCTATGGATTAATTAGTAAGATATGTCAGTAAATCATTATTATCTCCAAAATAAATTCTTATAATCAAAAAATATTTTCTGGCTTTAAATAACCTGCAATGGGTTGATAAACCGTAGAATATGAATGAATTAACCAATAAAATACTGATTTGCTACAAATGCATATCTTTTAGATTTATTTATATTCTCTGGAATATAGATGTATAGAAACTGCCATGACCACAAAATGAGAGATTCGATTATATATTGATTGTAATATAGAATTGATCCCCCACTTTTATATCCACATTATAAATTCTTGTAGGCATGTCTGTTAGATTTATTTACATACTCTGGAATATAAATGTATTGAAACTACCGTAGCCACAAAGTGATGGATCAGTTTATATATTCATTGTAATATAGAATTGATCCCCCACCTTATATCCATATTATAATTTTTTGTTTATCAAATTCTGATTACATATGAATCCACCTTTTCGCTATGGGTTACTTAGTAAGACTTGTATCACTAAACAATTATTATCTCCAAAACAAAATTCTTACAATCTAAAAATATTTTCTGGCTTTAAATAACCTGCAAAGTGTTGATAAACCGTAAAAAACGAATTGATCAATTAAAAACCAATAATTGTTGGGATAGATGACCTCTGAATTAACCTGCTTTTGGGCTCCCCTTTTTCATCGAGCGTGGGTTTAAAATGAACCAATCTTGCTTGTCTGTCATCGGATCCAATTCCAAGACGCCTTTGCTCATAATCATTAAAGATCTGTAGATGTTTTGAATTTGCTGTCTCCAATACAGATACCACTTTTGCTATCAATCATGCATTTGTCTTCTTACATTTGATTATTTATACTTTCTGTTATTTTACTACGATGTCTAGTATTAGTTTGGGAAGCAAATCCTGTCGCATTTTTGATATGATAACTTTAAGGGTACTTTATTTTCACGACAAATGGAAAAATAACGATTACTTTTTACTTTCTAAGGTTATTTTTGTTTGCAGATTATTCAGTATCAGAGTGGGTATTTTTTCTATGGATGTCACCCTTTTAAAATAAGCTTAGCCCCGCGCTCAATTGCAATGAAAATTTCCTGAAAATATTCCATTTAGGTGTAAATTTACATGCTTAATTCGAAAATATCATTAAGATTTTACGGAAATCTACCGTTTTGGAGTTATCGACAATAAAAGTTCGGACTCATGATTTCCTGTTTTTAGAGTTATTTTCATTCTTTAAATAGATATTATTTTTTTAAATGGAAGATTTCTTGCTTATGTTTTAAATTTAACCTAATTTTTAAACAAACCTCATTGTATTTACATTTATGCAAGATTCAAACTTTCCTTTGAAGCCTTCGAAAGCATAAAAATTATTACAATTACCATAGCTACATGAAAACTGTCAGTTATATACAAAAATCAAAACCAAAAGCAATAATAATAAAAGTTAAATTTAGCTAGCATGTACTTAATTAGGTATTTCCACTAATACGTAAGATTTAAAATTAATTTTCGTGAATGAAAAATCTTTTTGGAGCTTTCATTTTAGCTTAAATTGAAAGCTAAACGATTAAATTTTCTAATTCTAGAAAGCAAAATACTGTGGTGTATTTCTAATAGAAATTACGATGCTTTTTTTCCAGAAAAACCAAACGAAACGGTCATTTTTGACATTTGTAAACAAAAGTAAATTCACGGTTTTAAAAATCTTGCAAAAAATATATGTATTTCTGAATCGTTATTTGCGGGAAATTAGCAAATTTAAAGTTAAATTAATCTGTTTGGAAACAAAAAATTACTTATAGCATAAAATAACCGCTTTAATCTCTAAATTAATTCTGACAAGATTGGAACTTCTACCAGCATTCATTATTGGCGGCCACAATCTTAACAAGAGGATATATGTATATGACACTGTGTTGATAGCAGACACAGAAAGGAAAAAAAAAACAGAAGGTTGTAAAAGAAAGCAAGAACATCAATTGTAAAAAGATAGAATGTACGATTGGAACAGACCAACATGCAAATTACAAGTTGAAGATGCCAAAATGAAGGAAGTACAAAAATTGAAATATCCAGGAAGTGTTTTTACGGAGGGCGGGACTTCCTGCACCGACATCCGAAGGCGTATTAGGATAGCGAAAGAAAAAAAGCTAATCAAAGTAATCAGAAAAATATAGTTAGAAACAAAGAAAAGAATACTGAACTGTTATGTGATATTATTAGTTTGGTGCAAAAATAATGACGTAATAATGTCGTTTTTTGACGTTTTTTTTAACGTCAAAAAACGACATTATTACGTCATTATTTTTGCACCAACCGAATAGTATTAGGTTAGTGCAAAAATATTGTCGTTTTCTCACATAGTAACATATGTGAGAAAACGACATTATTTTTGCACCAACCTAATACTTCTCCATGTCAGTAGATGAAGGCGATGAAGAAGAGAGTTGAAGCCACAGAAATGGAGTTCTACAGAAGGATGCTGAGAATACCTTGGACGGAACATTCGACCAAAGACAAAGTTTTAGAGAAAATGGAAACAAAATGGATATTTAGCATCAGAAAGAGAGAGTTGAAATTTCAAGGTTGCATAATGAGTAAAGAGGGCTTGGAAAATCTGACACTCACAGGACAGATTGAAGACAAGAGGGTCAGAGGAGAGCAGCGCATAACCCCTGCTTAACGAGTTTGTGTAAATGGTCGGCAGAACTGAAATTAGGAAAGATAGCGAAAATAAAAAAAAATGCCAAGGGACAAGAAATTGTGGAGAGCCATGATCCTGAAGGGAGACGCACAATGAAGAAGAAGAAGAAGAAGAAGAAGAAGAAGAAGAAGAAGAAGAAGGACGCTAATAAAAAGAAAAGAAAAAGCATGAAAATTATTAGGTTGGTGCAAAAATAATATCGTTTTCTCACATATGTTACTATGTGAGAAAACGACATTAGTTTGCACCAACCTAATACTAAATAATCCCCATGTAAATTAGCACCTCCTGCCGGGCCATGTGGTTGGTGTTTATTACCTAGATATATCTGCTCGTAAATTATTAATTCCCCACGTGATTTGATGTAAATGGTTGCAGATGGCTGTGTCTAAGGTCGTCAAGTGAAAGAAATCATTGCAGAAAACGAGTCGAAAAGAAGGGAGATTTCGTAGAAGAATTACGAATAAACGGCCCCTAATCACCAATGTCGCTATCATTAGTTTAATTTACAATGGGCACTCCGATTTTGAAACCTTATACCAGATTAAACTAGCACACCGATCCTTCATCCTGGTTTTTCTATGTGATGAGTCCCTTCATTATGTGAACGTTCACGACTCGCCACAACTTCCTACCCTTTGAAACTCTAAGCAATGTTTGCAGAGCAAAAGAAATAGACTATCAATAAATGTAAAAATACTTCTTTCATGCCCCGTATCCCTTCAGCACTTGAGCATTCACGGCTCTCCACAACTTCCTATCTTTTGGAACTCTACGCAAAGTTTGCAGAACAAAGTACATATACCATCACTGAATGTAGAAAAGACTTTATTTGATGTACAGAATCCCTTCAGTCTGTCTTTTCTACAAATATTTTCATGGCAACTTTTTCTGATGAGCTTACATCTTGGTGCTTCAAATACATAAATTTAAACGTAATACTAGATTGGCAATTAGGTCCCAACGTTTTACTGTTGAATAAGTCAGATGCTACCGTCAATTCTATTCTAATAGCTTCTTTACTAGCACTTATCTCTTCTGGAACGCTCTTCCCTTTCACATACAATCTTCAAAGGTGTCAATGAAACGCCAATCGCCATCCTCTGTTTTCCTCAACACCGTTCTTTTATTGTTCTTTCCCCTCACTAAAGTTTTCTCATTCTTTTTCATGCCCAGTAATACCTTGCGTCTTAGTGACTTTATTGCCTTGCTTCAGGGAAATGATTAAGAAAATAATATGGTGTCAGATGTGGGTCTAATATTATGTTTTGAGCATTCAAGGCTCTCCACAACTTCCTATCTTTTGGAACTCTAAGTAAAGTTTGCAGAACAAAGGACATAGGCCATCATTCTCTGTAGTTGAAGCCATAAATTTGTGTTAAAAATATTCATTTCATTTCGAAAGGACAAAATTGTTATAGAATTATTAGGTTGGTGCAAAAATAATGACGTAATAATGTCGTTTTTTGACGTTAAAAATACGTCAAAAAACGTCATTATTACGTCGTTATTTTTGCACCAACCTAATACTAACTCTGATATTATGTCATCTGCAAAAAGAGGGAAAAATTTTAGGACGTCAAAGTTAATGGTTATTTTAATGAGTGCTGAAAAAGTACCCTGAAAAGTACTCAGAAAGTAAAAAGTACCCTGGACGTAATCATGTAAAAAACGCGATATGAATTAGGAATTTCTTTTCAATTTAATATTTTTATAAATGTGGTTTTTGTTGTTGTTGTCTTGTTTAAGTAATTCTTAAATTCTGTTCTCTTACGGCATCGGTCATTTCCTATCTTCGAAAACATTTTGCTATTGTTACCATAAAGTACTAATTCTGGGTATGACGATAAAGTACATCCGGCAGCAAGGCCTCCGATCGGGAGATTGAAAGTTTTCAGGAGCGTGGAACCACCTCTTAATTGCTGTTGTTGCCAGGTTAACCCAACCCTAGGTGGTAGCATCAGTTAGGGTCCCAGCTATGGGCAAATAGTAAACACCCAAAACAAAAACAAAACACTATGAAAGTATAGAATTACCAGCAATACATTTTTATATAAAGAAAATTACCAACAATACTTATCGCAAAATGACTAACAATAAATTTTCTCTCTAGTTAAAGCCATAAATTTGTGTTAAAAATATTCATATTTTGGCATTAAATAACTCATAGAGGTTGATATGCCGCTAAACAAAGACACCCAACTAAACCAATGAAAATATTTAGATTTCGGCATTAAATAACCCATATAGGTGTTGATATGCCGCTAAGCAAAGACAACCAATGAACGAAACAACCAACTATAAAATGCTATCCAGCTAGAATCGACTGTAAAAGGGCCTAACATCGCAAACAAGTATACAAATACACTTTTAATATAGCTAGCTTTTCTACGCACTTAGCGCATCGAAGTTAATATCTTTCGTATTATGAAAGATGAATTCAGGTTTTAACTCCAGAAGACTCGCTCCTTAATTAATACCAAAAGATTGAAACTTCTTTTTATATTTCTAATAATATTTATTTGTAGTTTTAAAACTGAAATTCCTCTTCTGAATGCAATAAATAACGTTGACTATTAATGTTATGCGTATAAATATTTATTGACCCTATTCTCTAAGTTTGAAAAAAAAAAACATGCCTCCAGCTGGCGTGCATCACCATGATAATAATTAGTTGTTTCCGGTTTCAGCCATCCGCTTCCGGTTTTTGTCTCCTTTATGCCACGTGCCTTGATCTTTCTAATGTTATCATATGTCGCTCATCAGTTATTTTTAGACCATTTTATTTCTCCTTTTTTTTTTCTACCT
>OZ010606.1:2210000-2222500 GCA_963932145.1 Acanthosepion lycidas | reverse complement strand
GGGGATTGTCAAGAATCTCGTGATATATGTAGCAATGACACCAGACCAGATATGGCAGCCATATTCAATGGACGAACGAATGATAGACTTATAAATGTACAAGATGAATTCTGACAAGAACTCCCTGACACGACAGAGTGAACAAACTTTCCTAGCAGCAGACCTAGCAATTGATTGAATATAATCACTCCAATTTGTTTTATTGACAAACGTGAGCTCCGGAAAGCGAAAAGTATTCCTCTCTTGGAGGTTAGCATCAGCCATACTGACAGCAGACACAAAAGATTCTCGTAGATGATTAAATGAAACCAGCTTTGTTTTGGAGACTTTAAAATTTACATGCCATTCCTTTACCCCCTTAAGCATTGATTGGAGGTCATTTTCGAGGTGAGCTACCAGTTTTACTTCGTCTGACTTAAACCAGGTGTAAATAGTTATGTCATCAGCGTAAATGCCTAATTGGAAACTAATGACATCGGGAATGTCGTTGATGAAGATAAGAAACAACGTAAGTCCGAGGAGAGAGCACACGGGAACCCCAACATCTATATGAAATGAATGAGAAGCGTACCAGTTCAGCACAAAATTTATTACACGATTTGTCAAGGTAGATTAGAATGAGCTAAATATTCGTCCAAAGAAACTGTAGACCTTGAGAGCTTGATAAAATCTGAGCTGAACTCATGCAGAAAATATTAGCAATTATTTTTACAAGAACTGTAAATTAAAATTTTGGTAAACAGACACATAGATGAGAGAGATAAAAATGAAAATGGTATAAGATGAAAAGACATAGATAGATAGATAGATAGATAGATAGATAGATAGATAGATGGGAAAAGACTGAGATAGATATATAGATATAGACTGAGATAGATATATAGATATAGAATGAGATAGAGAGATAGGAATAAACAGAGATAGATAGATAGATATATACATACATAATAGACTAAGATAGATAGATAGATAGATAGATAGATAGATAGATAGATGGGAATAGACTGAGACAGATAAATAGATAAAAATAGACTGAGATAGAGAGATAGGAATAAACAGAAATAGATAGATAGATACATACATACATACATACATACATAAGAATAGACTGAGATAGATAGATAGATAGATAGATAGATAGATTATAAAAGAGAGACAGACATACCGTCAGACATGTACACTTACACCTACACACTGAGCGGCTTTGTTAAATGCGCTCCGAGAATTCGTTTAAGTAAATATTCGTTATTTGTGCGCATGCGGCTTTGAATGAAACTCACAAAACCGTCGTCAGTTAAAACTGGACGATTTATGGGCCGAATGTCTTGTGCACTCATACAATGAACATGCAAAAAAAAAAAAAAAAGAAAAGTCTTCCACTGCATGCTGGGATACATGCCGCCATCAACGTAGGCCTGTTGAAAACTTCTTAGCCCAACGCATTCCTCAAAATCTGAACGCTTTGTTTTCTCATTTTTTTTAAGGACTTCTTGCTTGGCTCTTATAACTTTTCAGCGCCCCATCGAGGCTGCTTAAGCCAACCATTTAACAAGCGAAATAATGAAATGGTTATGGGGGAGGGTATGGTAACGTTCAGAAATAATGACGTCAATGAAAGCCGTCGATATAACATCGCTGCAGATACGAGCGAATATTCAGGTGATAATTAACGCTAAAAACAAATATACCTATCCCCCTGCAAGGTGGCCTAGATACGTCACTGAGAATATTTGGCGCAGCATGATCTGCCTTTTCCCGTGTGCTATTCTCAATCTGAGTTCACTGGATTAAAACCACGCACGAATGAGATTGTACTTGCTCTGACCCTCATCAACCTTCCATGTTTTTGCCCCTTACATCGTATCAAGTTAACTCTAGTAAATACATGGGTTTATTCAGCTAATATCTTTTTTATTCGCCCTCTGTCTAGATCCACAACTTTTCTTCTTCATGTGCCGTCTCCCCTCGGGATATAGGTGATCATGGCTATCCACAGTTTTCCTGTCCTTTATATAAGTTTTGTTATTTCTCACAAACCTTGTTCCGCCATTCATTTACTCAAGCTCACTAAATGTTATGCGTTGTTTTCCTCTGTCCCTCTTGCCTTCAATCTGTCCTTTGAGTATCAGATTTTCCATGCCCTCTTTCCTCATTATGTACCATAGAAATTTCAAATATCGCTTCCTGATGTCAAATATAAGTTTCCTTTTTGTTTCCCATTTTTCTAGAACTTCGCGGTTACTAACATATTCAATCCACGGTATCCTCAGCATCCTTCTGTAGAACCACATTTCTGTTGCTTCAAGTCTCTTTTTCATCTTTGCTAAGATTGTCCATCATTCACTGTCATATAGGCGGTCAGATATTGCCTAGCATTTCGGCGCTCTTCTCTTTGTTTCTAACGAAATTTTCCTATTTCTTAATACTCTGCTTAGCTTTTGGAAAACATCTTTGGCTATCACAATGCGCATTCGAATTTCAGCATCGCACTTTCCATCCTCTGTTAAAACACAATTGCGAGCTCCATAATCTTTACAATGGCTTTATAAAATTACGGCCATATCACGTTGAAACATCGGTTCCCGTGCGATCACCGAAGTTAGGCAAAGTCGAGCCTAGAAGAGTGACCACTTTGTATTACCGGGTACTGCAAGCTTGGATGTGCAGGTGGTGTAATGGATAATGGCTCAGGATTGTTAATCGGAGAAACGAGTTCCAATTCTAGTTCACTTCATTATATTCACTTGGGGAAGCTATGAATCTAGCTCTTTCCCCCCAGCTATGGGTTAATTATAAGACTTATCTCACTAATACCATTATTATCTAAAATATATATCATAAAATTGAGTACAAACTATTTAGAATTCGGCTTTAAATAACCCATGGAGGTGTTCATATGCCGATAAACAAAAATAACTAACCAATGTAACTGATGCAAAATATAGCATATGGTCATTTTTACAGCGATATTCCGAACAAAAATAATAAGACGAAGACATCATACTATAATTCACCCAATACAAGGCTGAAGAGCCACTCAAGGTAGCGAGTTATTTTTTAAATGGTTATAATGAAAGATGTTTGTAATATGAATGAAAGAAGCGGTGTTAGGAATTTAAAGAGGATAAGGAGAATATATAGAGATTAACCCTTAACTTCAGGAGATTAACATTGTTGTGTTGATGCAATCATCCACGAGGAAGATATTACACAAAGAAGAAATTCTTGGGAAAAAGGAAAGGGGAAGGAAATAAGGGGTCATCGGTGTTGAGTTATTCGCCATGGTTAAGTGTAATTTGGTTAAACTACTCAGCAAACGGAATTGACAAAATTGCAACATTTTCAGCTCTAATATATAATTATAATCCATTATGCTTTCACCATTTGCTTTTAATTAATTCACTATACAAGGAAATTACTCTCGCTTTTCGTTTTGATAAATAGTGGTCTCTCAAAATTTGCAATCCTTTTCTGCCATTATCAGGAGCTTCCCTCATAATAAGAGACGAACTTCGCTCATCGAGAAACTGAATTAACTCGGCAAACGCGTTTCCATTCTTTTCACGTTGTCATTGTCACTGGGATGATCGTGTGCCGCCAAAATCGTTTCGTGTAAATATTGGACTCTCCAACAGCCTAAAAATATTACTTCCCGTAGTTCGTACTTGGATTCACGATCGTTGAAATAGAATCTATTTCTGGGCTCATAATCTGTCCTTCATAGCTCTTAATAAAATTTGTCTTTTTCTTGTGTCCCCTAAACCTTGTTCTGCTATCCACTTACTCAAGCTGATTAATTAGATTATGCATCGTTTTCCTCTTAACCTCTTGCCTTCAATCTGCCCTGTGAGTATCCATTTCTCTAAGCCCTCTTTCCTCATTAGGTACCCTAGAAATTTCAGGTGTCTCTTCCTGGTGTTATGTATGTTTCCTTTTTGTTTCCCTTTTCTCTAACTTCTTCTTTATGTGCTGTGCTCCTTTAAGATATAGGTGATTATGGCTCTCCACCACTTCCTGACCTTTGTAGATCTTAATAAGTTTCTCTTTTTGTTATTTCTCCTAAACCCTGTTCTGCTATCCATTTACTCAACCTCAGTAAGTATGTTATGCATTGTTTTTCTCTTTATTTCAATCTGTCCTGTGAGTATCAGATTTTCCAAGCCCACTTTCCTCACTATGTACCCTATAGATTTCAACTGCTGCTTCCTGATGTTTAGTATAAGATCACTTGAGTTACAGTGAGAAGTACACAAACAGAATAGGACATCTTCTTCATCCTCTTCTTCTTCTTCTTCTTCAACATCTACATCTCTGTTGGGCCTTTCTTCTGTCGTGTTAATCTCTTCTCTGTTGGGCCTTTTTTCCTGTTAGTCTTTCTTTCTTCTTTCTTCTCCATAATTTTGATATTTTCATCTCTCTTTTTTATTTTTCGCCAGGCTTTATTTTCTGTCCATTTTTTGTCTTTTAATTGTTATTCTATTCATCTTCCATTTTTATTTTTCTTCTCTACTCTACCTCTTCCCTTCTTTGCCTTTTTCTTATTCTTCTTTCTTTCTCTTCTCTTCATCGTCTCCTCAGCTCTTTTTATATTTTCATCCCTCTGACGGTTTCCGTCCTGGGTATGGCGATAAACTACATCCGCGTCCTGGATATGGCGATAAACTACATCCAACAGAAAGGCCTCAGATAATGTTTTCGGAAAAATAATGTTGCCAGCTATACATTTTTGAAACAATAATGTTGCCAGCTATGCGTTTTTTAAACAATAATGTTGTCAGCTATACTTTTTTGAAACAATAATGTTGCCAACTATACTTTCTTGAAACAATAATGTTGCCAGCTATACGTTTTTTTGTAAAAAAATAATGTTGTCAGCTATACGCTTTTTGTTAAAAATAATGTTGCCAGCTATACGTTTTTGAAACAATGTTGCCAGCTATCTGTTTTTTGAACCATAATGTTACCAGCTATGCGTTTTTGAAACAATAATGTTGCCAGTTATACGTTTTTTGTAAAAAATAATGCTGCCAGCTATACGTTTTTTGTAAAAAAATAATGTTGCCAGCTGTACGTTTTTGAAACAATAATGTTGCGAGCTGTACGTTTTTGAAACAATAATATTGCCAGCTATAAGTTTTTGAAACAATAATGTTGCCAGCTATACGCTTTTTATTCCATACAAAATAGGCATTTAAAATTCATATAAACTGGATTTGGCATTAAATAACCCACAGTGGTTGATATGCCATTAAAACCCAAACAAACATCTGACGGTTTCTTCCTCCTCCTCTTCTTCTTCTTCTTCTTCTTCTTCTTCTTCTTCTAATCCATATAAATTGATGTTGATCTGATGATTTACAGAAATGAGCCTCATCTGTTTGTCAATTAATTGTTAGATACTTTCAACTGAAGACAGTTTTCACTGTTTTTTTGATTAGGACATCGCTAGCCTTCCAATAAAATAGTCTTTTTGACTTTGTATCAAAAACATCTCGGTTTGATGGCCCTACGTAAAATGGCGGAGACTCTCTAGAGAAATTCACCTTCTTTTTTAAAGAGTACCGAATGGTATTGCTTGTTGTCGCTTAAGTGAAAAAACACCAGAAAAATAAAATCTGCGCCTTTGGAGTGTATTCTAGAAACGCCTGGGAGTTGCTTATTTTAGAACTGATTAAATTTCAAAACGTCGAATCAACCAAAAACAAATTTCAAATAATTCAAATTTCTTTCCTCCAGTAAAAGACCCAAGAACTTCTCATGGTGAGAGGTTATTGAGGGTGTTGGTTTTATGGATGAGAAAGGAGGTTGTAAATGCATTTTAGGAGGATATGTAATGTAGAATTGATAACGATTGATGGCAAACTTGAAGATTTTAGATTGGGAGTCTTCTCCTCAATGTTATAGTTCCGTGGAAGAAGCTGTCTGAGTGGAACTTCCTCTTCACTAAGGAAATATGAAGTGAATGAGGATGTCATCTCTGGTCTGGAGGGTACTAGCTATGAAGAAAACTAAGCACTTCCACCTTAACAATGGAATATAAAAGGAATAAGAACGATTCGACGCTGTGTACGTGACATGGCAGATCCTAGCTGTAAAGGCCTGAACTAGCAACTAAACCACATAGCGTTGCAGTTCAGACTAGATACCTGTTCCGGTCTCACAGTGCAGTTTCTTACAGTTAAACTCCTGTGGCTTAAAATAACTCTTTGGCATGATTGACACCCATGAAATAAAATCATGAGAGTATTTGTAGCATTAGGCAAATTTTATTTTGGTTCTTATATTTTGGCTATAGACAAGCAAAGCAGAGATGAAGTGATGTGAGGGAGAAGTGAGCTGTCTAACGGGTGTTAATTCCCTTTTGCGTTGCTGTAAGGGTTTCTCCCGTCATTATCTGTGGGTCTTTTTTTTCGGCTGGTAGTGGCCACTGTCTTATAGAGAACATTGTTCTTTGTCTTGTCATCTTTGTCTGAAACGTAATTTATCTTCAGTGACCATCTTTGTCCGAGCCACTTACCATAGTCCCTGTGCGGGCGACTTCACTTGGCTGATACTCATCAGGGCAAATAAATACCTGAAACAATTTTTGGACAGCTTTTCCATATAACAAGACATTGGCGGATATTGATATCGTTATAAAAGCATGGATCCTTGTTGAGCCTGGATAGCTTAGCATCCGATCGGTGATGATAAAATGTTACTTAGTACGCTTCAAGAGGTACTGAATGTTACAAGCTCTTCTTACCTCATTGAACTGTTAGAGCTAAGTCAACGGAGAGATCATTATCTCCCTCACCTATACACACAAATAGCCTCCTAAAGTAATCCTTTACCTTGAGAATCCCTCGGGCTTTGTAAATGGTGACTCTCACTGTAAATAATAAAGGACACATTTTGTCAAAATCTCTCGTGATTAATCTACTGTAGAATCTGAAAGCCACAGTTAAAAAAAAAAGATATGGAGAGAATATGATTGCCTATTTATAGTCTTAAATAGCGCCTCCTAGCATGCGTTTTTGGCAAACCCAAGTGAGATAACCGACAGATTTGAAATGTCGTTTAAACCACTCATCGACTGAAACAAAGAGTTACAAGAAATATGTTGTACAATAATATTCGAAAGAAAATGCGAATGATGAATATTAGAGAATACAAAAAGACGAATATTTGTGTTACCAGGCCGCCGACCGCTTTTTAAGAAAAATTTTGGCAATCATGGATTTTCGTGAGCACCAAAAAAAGGGAGTATCAAATGGACGGGTTTTTATATTAACACTCTTCGGCAATATTTATTATTTTAAAACGCAATGATTAGACTTGTAACACAACTTAAACATAGGTCAACGGAGACATCACCTGTAAGACTCTGAACATCTTCATTTTTTGAGGTGTTTCCATAAATCGTGGTATCATCAGCGTATATATTTACGAATAATTTGAGAATGTTTCTAGAGATATCATTAATAAAAAGCAGAAAGTGGGTAGAATCTAGAGGACCACAGTATTGATCTCTTGAACTTCAAAAGACTGGCCATTTACAAAGATCTTCATGGACTTACCCGAGAGAAAAGACTTGATAACAATGTAGACTCATCTAAAAATGCCGTAAATTGAGGGTTTGTGTAGAAATTTTCTCAAAAGACTTTAGAAATCTACGACGATGGTTCTCGTCATGAATCTACCATTGTGCTCTTCACTGATTCTGTACGTAATGATATTTAAAACATCAGAAGTGAACCCAGAGAAGCGAAATCCGTACTGTTTGTCGCTCAGGAGATTGTTTCTGGAAAGGTGAGCAACTACCTCCTTACTGTCATTATTCAGGCTGTTAACCTCATCTTCATTGCCATATACGAGATGTCTCAGTTATCCAAGCTTGCGGTTAACCTCTGCTGAAGCCTGGTATTGAGCTCACAACTCTTTGGGTCTAGTCACTGGATCTAACCAAAGTCTTTATCCGAAAGAGGCATGACACGTGGAACTAGAACAATCTACCCCAGTGGTCGAAATAAAGTGTTCAGTTCGAAATTCCAGTCACCTGAAGAAGGCCGGAGCGTACAACAGCCAAAACGTTGTGAATATGGCAATGAAGATGAGGATAACAGTCAAGTAAGTAATCATAACACCTCATCTCAGATATATCGATTTATCTGATAATAAACTGAAAGAGTTTTCTAAGAAAGAAGGCTGATAGACCTCTTCCATAGACTTGGGAAACATTTTTCAATCAGCTAGGGGTTAAATAATTTTGCCAAGATTGAAAATAAAAATGGACTCACTTTGTATGTGACTTTATTCGCTGTACAAAAAGTTTATCCTGCCACTGAAGGTATCCTGATCCCTGAATTTAAAATTCATTAACTAACTAATAAGGATATTGCAACGGAGAGGCTTTGAAAAAGAATGCAGTGGGAAAGGAAGTCAAATTAATAAAGCAGAGGGTTAAAGGTTAAGAGGGAAAACAGGAATTTTATCTAGACCAGTGGCAAGGTTTTTGATTAGTCTGGAATCTTCCCTAGCCGAGATAGTGAGATTACAAAACTTGTACTCCGCTAGACGGAAGAAGCCGGGAGGGGTATACTCGTAGCCTGTCTGAATGTTTGCAATGGAAATAGTGATAAAAAAAAAAGCAAGAGGCTTGTGACATTTTGTCTGCGGGAAAGAAACTGTAGGACTGAAAATAATGAATCACTGACGAGGTCGCGTAAACGCTTTTGAACCCTATCACGTCTAGATTGGGCAACTCCAAGCCAGATATGACAACGATGCTCCATTTTCAGTCTAATCTGACTTTTCTAAAGACAGGGACATAGCAGGAGGAGTTAGATAAGGAGCAACACAATTTCTTCAGCATCTCTAACGAGAATGGCTACAAATCCAGACCATTAAGCTAAATATCACGAGTTATGTTCATAGTTTCATAAGTCTACCATTTCTCCTTGCTTTAAATATTCCTGCAACATCTGCTCTAATGCCGCTGCTATATGTTCTGAGATTCTTGATAAAATACAATAAAGAATCTGCAATATTAATTGAGTTGTCATCTCGCTTCCAGTTACTCCCTCTTCTGATGAACTTCCCTCTATGGTACCTAGACTTTATGAATTTAAGCAAAGTACTATGTTAGAAGCAAGGTCTCATAATTTAAGTTACCCCACTTACTTTTCTAAGAAAAAACCGCCGCTAGGGGACGCTCCCTAAGCCTATGAGATTCTCTGTCATTCTCTTTTTCCTTTTTCACTCAGATGCGGTAAGATGTAAGTCGAGCGCGGAAAATGCTTTCCCATTGGGGAACGCATACGCGCACGTATGCACCTTCCACTTCATTTTCTCTAGGACTTTTTCCTGCATAAAACTACACACACACACACACACACACACACACACACACACACACACACACATATTCTTTACTCTTTGAAGGTTTTCATTCATATTCATTGTTTTGTAACACGGAACAATATTCTGTTGTTTATGTATATCTTTTTTTCGTTAATACATATATTATCGTTTTTTTATACTTGGTGTAACATCAAAATTCTCCAAAACGTGTAACAGTCTAATTATCCGTTCCACAAAACGTTTAATATCTAAAAAATCCACTAAACTAATTGAGTTTCTTTTTTCCAGGTTTTCAGATAAGACGTTTAGTCATCTTGAGACAATTTGTCGTAGGAATCACTGAAAAACCCTTTGAGTTATTCAGTAAGAAACAGAACAGGTTAAAATCGTTTTCTGTCAGCCCCACTGTCTTCCCAAATGAGCAATGATGAGAGGAAAAAGATCATTCAGTTGTTCAATAATGTACTAACATCTATAATCTGGCTCCATCTTCAAAGTCCATTAAGGGATTCAGAGTGAAGAATAGAAAGGAAAACTGGATCAGGAGGTTACAACGGGAAGATGCACCATCGTTTCAATTTAGAGCTAAATAGATCAATTAGAAAAGATCCAACCCAATTCATAAGACGTTTAGCACGCGGGAGAGGAATTTCAGCTATGACAGTCCAAAGTTTATTTTAGTGTAACTCAGAGCTGTAGAAATATTGTAAATATAAGTACTATGACTGACTAGAATATATACCACCATAAGTTGTGAATCAGTTGCGCTGTCTTGACACAATTTGGCTGTTAATCGGAAGTGACCTTAAATGCGCCAACATACACACTCCTGGTGGGTGTCACCTGAGTAGCGGCGAGATGCAAGTAAGTAAGCACGCGTACTGTGAGACGGCAGCTTTATCAATGACCGTGCGTTTAGGTTCTATCAATATTTTCATTTCAAAAACATGAGCCTCACCAGATCTGTTGCCGTTACTTCTATTCCTTTTTTGGCTTCCTGAGATTTCTGCTTATTTCCAATGCTAAAATCGACATTAGCAAACCGTGGGTGAGATGAAGGGGAACGCGAGTAGGTATATGATTTCCAATTTCGAAAATTGAAAATGTCCGTTAGGATAAATTGTTGATTTCTTTTCCTTCTTCGTCAAATTCAGTGAAACATGTATAAAAGAAATATTACTGCCCAAGTATATAGAAATATATAATGGATTTCATTAGCTGCAGAGAAGCAACTGATCCGACAAAGACGAAAATCTACCTTTAAGCTAAACTTAGCTCCTCATAGATCACACAATTTTTTTCATATCTGCACAGCCTTTTATCCATTTTTTTTTAAATATTTGCAGAGTTTTATATCCAAACTTAAAGAAATCAATTCAACTTTATTTTAGTGAATGCTCGTATTTAAATAAACAGGCCGTTCATTTATTAAACAGTATAGTTATTTATTCTCGCCTACCGATTGGAATGCCCGAAAATCTTATTAAAGAAAACTTTGCGATTTCCGCTAATTGCTCTTTAATTTTTCTTAATATATATATATATATATATATATATATATATATATATATATATATATATGATAAAAATATACTTTTAAGGTATACTATAAAATTAAAGTACTCGATATGAGGGATAGAGCATATATAAATATAAAAGTGGATATGAACATCAACAGCGAGGGGCGATGGTCTGTTTCATGATATGCATAATTATAGCATGTGCAGTTCTGTCTCAGAACTACTATTGAAATATTTCATAAGAGGAAATAGAAAAATTAGTTTACTATGATTATATTACTGAATGAGCTTAATACTTATGATGAGTCTAACATCTTTTATCTGTGTGAAACACTTATCTATCTTCCAACATGTTTACACTCCTGGCATCTACAAAGTAGAAAAAAATGCTCTATTCAACTGCCAATGCTGTAAATACAGATTGTAGAAAGTGCTTCTCTAGACATGCATGGGTATCATAGCAGTAGCAGCAGCAAGATGATCTGTTTCATGATAATGGCCTAACGATTGCCTTTAGGCATGAAACTGACTGTCGTCGCTGGATGTTAACTATAATGTCCATTTTAATATATATATATATATATATATATATATATATATATATATATATATATAAGTGAACATAGAAGTCAACACTTAGAGGCGACAATCTGTTTCATGCTATATGCATAAGTGTTGACTTCTATATTTACAGACGCTCTATCTCTGATATTAAGCACTTTATCCCATAAATATAGCACACCTTAAGACTATATTTCTTCATATATATATATATATATATATATTATGAAATGGACAAAGTCCGACAATTATTTTAAGACATTTTTATGTTTATACATTCTTTTTATAGATACAAATACTTAAGTAAATGCTCTGATTTTATAATAAACAGTATTAAACAACATTTACCGGCCTGAAAATATTCGTTCTCCGACAGGATTCGAACCTGTATCCTAGACCGAACCGTCATGTACAAAAATAACGCCATACATTATGAAATGGACAAAGCCCGACAATTATTTTAAGACATTTTTATTTTTATACATTCTTTTTTTCTTTTCAGGTCGGTAAATGTTGTTTAATACTGTTTATTATAAACAGAGCATTTACTTAAATATTTGTATCTATAAAAAGAATGTCTATAAAAAGTGTGACGTCATTTGTTTACATTTGGATACGCCATGAGCAGATATGAATGTACCTGAGAGATTCATGGAAGATTGAAGTTTAAATACAGTAAATTCGACCTTGCGAACCGAACGCTCCTCTGTGGCCAAATCGGTAAAGGCACGTCAAGCTAAAAGTCGTTTCCGTATAGGATACAGGTTCGAATCCTGTCGGAGGATGAACATTTTCTATGAAAATTTCTCGAACATTCAGGCTTTACTTAAATATTACTTAAATATTTGTGTCTATAAAAAGAATGTATAAACATAAAAATGTCTTTATATATGAACATTAGTATATATATATATATATATTAAAATGGACATTAGTATATATATATATACACACACACACTATCCGGGCTGATGCCCTCATCTTTATTGCCATATCACAACGTTTCGGCCATTTTATATATATATATATATATATATATACACACATATCTCACAATATATATTTTACAATGAGTTC
>OZ010606.1:2187500-2205000 GCA_963932145.1 Acanthosepion lycidas | reverse complement strand
AAAAATGCCCAAAATGTACTCCGCTTGCTTCTACACACGCATGCCCCCGTCGGATCATTGATTGGCGTACCTTTTCAAATACACCCACATGGTGTCGAATGGTTTCACAGCCGCCCCTATGACACTTTGATGAAGTTTCTCTGCATTATTAATGTCTGCCGCATAAACCAATTGTTTCAGCCCCACCCCCGGTAAAAATTAAAAGGATTTAAGTGCAGGCCATGGAATCAGTCCTCCCATACCTATCCCTCTATCATGGTAGATGTCAGCCACTGCATCATGAACTATGTGACTAAAATGTGCAGTTGCTCCATCATGCATAAACCACATGCGTCTTCGTATTAGCAGGGGTACATCCTCTAGCAGGTCTGGAAATGTGTTCGAAATAGTTTCTGTAGACATCTCCTGAAAGACATACTGGGAGAACATATGGACCTACCAAACTGTCACTTACAATTCCAGCCCACACAGTAATTGTAAACTGATGGTGGTGTCTAGCTTGTATTGAATCATGGGGATACCGATCTGCCAGCAAATGTTGGTTGTGTAAATTTGTTATTCCATCTCTTCCAAATATTGCATCATCCGTAAACAAGACTGAAATGACAAACAACGGATCGGCAGTTTGTACAATAAGCCATAGGCAAAAGTTCTCCCGTCATGAGTGATCAGAAGCCGAAAGACCCTGGACGTGTTGCAAACGGATAAAGGAGCTGCACTTGAAGTACCGTACATGCATTACTATAAGATGTACGATATCCTAGGGCCAGTTAACCTGTGTTCCAATATCTGAATCGACTCCGACGACCAGTAGAATGTGTTCTTCGTGATCAGGTGTACGAGCGGCTCTCGGGCTTGCTAGATCCATAGGTTGTGCTGCCACGGATATTGTCTCAGCGACGCGAAGATAAACAGCAGCAAAGCTTGGAAAATTTGGTTGCCTTCGGTCTGGAAACGCACTGATATAGCCGTACAGCCTCGTGTTAATGACCATTCGCGCGGACCTATGTAAAATGATATCTGCTTGCTGACGTTATGAATATTCTGACATTCTCATTTCAATCACTACTACACACATTAAACGTTAGAAACACACAAGCGACAAATGTACGCGAACGACAAATGTAAGGTTGTCCACGTGACAACACAACGCCATCTACCGTAAACATTCTTTAAATTTAATGACTCAAAAACGAAAGATTTGCGGACATATGTTTATATGAACTTTTATCCTTGTTTTAGTGTGAGAAACCAGCCTCGAAATAAAAATGCATTGGAAATGATTTTTATTAGGAAAATGTATTGGAAATTATATTATTATGTAAATGCATTGGAAATGAAGCTTATTATGAAAATGCATTAGAAATGATTTTAATGATGAAAATGCATTGGAAATGATTTTTATTGTGTAAATGCATTGGAAATGATTTTTATTATGAAAATGCATTGGAAATGATTTTAATTAGGAAAAGGCATTAGAAATGATTTTTATTAGGAAAATGCATGGGAAATGAATTTATTATGTAAATGCATTCGAAATGTAGTTTATTAGGAAAATGCATTGGAAATGATTTTTATTGGCAAAATGCATTGGAAATGATTTTTATTAGGAAAATGCATTGGAAATGATTTTTATTAGGAAAATGCATGGGAAATGAATTTATTATGTAAATGCATTCGAAATGTAGTTTATTAGGAAAATGCATTGGAAATGATTTTTATTGGCAAAATGCATTGGAAATGATTTTTATTAGGAAAATGCATTGGAAATGATTTTTATTAGGAAAATGCATGGGAAATGAATTTATTATGTAAATGCATTCGAAATGTAGTTTATTAGGAAAATGCATTGGAAATGATTTTTATTGGCAAAATGCATTGGAAATGATTTTTATTAGGAAAATGCATTGGAAATGATTTTTATTAGGAAAATGCATGGGAAATGAATTTATTATGTAAATGCATTCGAAATGTAGTTTATTAGGAAAATGCATTCGAAATGATTTTTATTGGCAAAATGCATTGGAAATGATTTTAATTAGAAAAATGCATTGGAAAACATTATATTGGAAATTGAAAATGATTTTTATTATGAAAATTTATTGGAAATTAATTTTTTATGTAAATGCGTTGGAAAAGATTTTTATGATGAAAATGCATTGGAAATGATTTTTATTATGAAAATACATTGGAAATGATTTTAATTAGGAAAAGGCATTAGAAATGATTTTTATTGTGTAAATGCATTAGAAATGATTTTTATTAGGAAAAGGTATTGGAAATGATTTTTATTAGGAAAATGCATGGGAAATGAATTTATTATGTAAATGCATTCGAAATGTAGTTTATTAGGAAAATGCATTCGAAATGATTTTTATTGGCAAAATGCATTGGAAATGATTTTTATTAGAAAAATGCATTGGAAAACATTATATTGGAAATTGGAAATGATTTTTATTATGAAAATTTATTGGAAATTAATTTTTTATGTAAATGCATTGGAAATGATTTTTATTAGAAACATGCATTGGAAAACATTATATTGGAAATTGGAAATGATTTTTATTATGAAAATTTATTGGAAATGAATTTATTATGTAAATGCGTTGGAAAAGATTTTTATGATGAAAATGCATTGGAAATGATTTTTATTATGAAAATACATTGGAAATGATTTTAATTAGGAAAAGGCATTAGAAATGATTTTTATTGTGTAAATGCATTGGAAATGATTTTTATTAGGAAAAGGTATTGGAAATGATTTTTATTAGGAAAATGCATGGGAAATGAATTTATTATGTAAATGCATTCGAAATGTAGTTTATTAGGAAAATGCATTCGAAATGATTTTTATTGGCAAAATGCATTGGAAATGATTTTTATTAGAAAAATGCATTGGAAAACATTATATTGGAAATTGGAAATGATTTTTATTATGAAAATTTATTGGAAATTAATTTTTTATGTAAATGCATTGGAAATGATTTTTATTAGAAACATGCATTGGAAAACATTATATTGGAAATTGGAAATGATTTTTATTATGAAAATTTATTGGAAATTAATTTTTTATGTAAATGCATTGGAAATGATTTTTATTAGAAACATGCATTGGAAAACATTATATTGGAAATTGGAAATGATTTTTATTATGAAAATTTATTGGAAATTAATTTTTTATGTAAATGCATTGGAAATGATTTTTATTAGAAACATGCATTGGAAAACATTATATTGGAAATTGGAAATGATTTTTATTATGAAAATTTATTGGAAATGAATTTATTATGTAAATGCGTTGGAAAAGATTTTTATGATGAAAATGCATTGGAAATGATTTTTATTGGGAAAATGCATTGGAAATGATTTTTATTAGGAAAATGCATGGGAAATGAATTTATTATGTAGATGCATTCGAAATGTAGTTTATTAGGAAAATGCATTCGAAATGATTTTTATTGGCAAAATGCATTGGAAATGATTTTTATTAGAAAAATGCATTGGAAAACATTATATTGGAAATTGGAAATGATTTTTATTATGAAAATTTATTGGAAATTAATTTTTTATGTAAATGCATTGGAAATGATTTTTATTATGAAAATTTATTGGAAATTATTTTAATTAGAAAAATGCATAGGAAAAGATTTTATTATGAAAATGCATTGGAAATGATTTTTAATAGGAAAATGCATTGGAAATAATTTTTATTATGAAAATGCATTCAAAATGAAGTTTTCAGAAAATGCATTGAAACTTAATTTTATTTTCAAAATACACGGGAAATGTTTTTCTTATGAAAATGCATAGGAAATGATTTTTATGATGAAAATGCATTGGAAATGATTTTTATTATGAAAATTTATTGGAAATGAATTTATTATGTAAATGCATTGGAAATAATTTTTATTAGAAAAATGCATTGGAAATGATTTTTATTAGGAAAATGCATTGGAAATGATTTTTATGAAAATTCATTGGAAATGATTTTTATTAGGAAAATGCATTGGAAATGATTTTTATTAGGAAAATGCACTGGAAATGATTTTTACTATTAGAATACATCAAACATTATTTGACTTATTGTCCCCACCTTACTGTCGTTTGCATATTTTTTTTTTACATTGATGTTCATCCTGTACAATTCTTAGCAGCCAATCGATGTAGGGTTACAATGCAAGACGCACATTTCAGGCTGATATGTGAGGATAATAACAGTTAATCCTAGACTTGAATAGATTCAGCTTGTAGTAGTTATGAAAACATCATCTTCAAAATCGGTTCCACAGAGCCCTTGAACTTATTCCTTACGAATGGTATACACAGGTTTTGAAGGTGGTTCACTACAATGTCCGATTGAAGCAGCGAGAGGCTTTTGCGATGTCTCTTCTCTGACAAGTGGGTTGTAGGATGGAAAATAATGTTATGTTCAAAATATTTAGACTTCTGCGATTAAATAACTCGTAGAAATGTTGTTATGCCGCTAAACAAAATCAACCAACATGAATGATGTCTTTCCTATCATTAATCCATATACCAAATTTAAATCAAACTCTGTCCCAAAATATAACATCAGTAAAATTAGAACATATGACGCACGCATCAGCAATTCTATTAATTATGTTCACACAAACATACATATGTTGAAAGGCTGAGTATTATCTACCATGTATTCAATTGTGAAAGTAGAATAATATATATCACACTTTTATTACTTTCAAACTCCACCCCCCACCGCAAAATTAAATTTCGGCACTAAATGACCCATAAAGAGTTGATATGACGTTAAATATAGGGTGTTTCAAAAAGAATACGCCAAAATCATCACGTGATGTGTCAAAAACGAAAGAAATTACAAACCTCTAGCATAAACACATGTGTTGTATATACATTCAAGTTTCATTTCATGTTTTATAAGTGCTCAATGTGGCCACCACCGGCAGCGTGGACAACATCAAGCCGATATGAGAATTCCTCCGAAACACACCTCAGCATGTCACGGTCCACCGTGTTGATTGCAGCTGTTATTCGATCTTTCAAGTCATCGATACTTGCTGGAAGTGCTGGAACATAAACTTGGTCTTTAACATACCCCCACAAGAAAAAGTCACACACAGTGAGGTCCGGGGATCTCGCAGGCCAAGCACAGAGAGCAATGTCTTTAGCACCTCTCCTCACAATTCATCGCTGAGGTACGTTTTCATTCAGATAAGCTCTAACCCCGAGATGCCAATGGGGTGGTGCTCCATCTTGCTGAAAAATGAAGTCATTCGAATCTGCCTGCATTGTGACAATGGCGTTTGTTTTCGCGAACTCAAGCACGCAAAACGCCTTCTGCTGAGGAGTCGCCATTTTGATTGATCTTCCCACAATTCAGCTGAACCGGAAGTTATACTAACGACAGCGGTGAAACTGAGACCCAATCAAACTTTGATAACTACTCTATCAAATAACCACTGATTCAGTCTACTACAATGCTATAGACCTGAAAAAACAGCGCAATGATTTTGGCGTATTCTTTTTGAAACACCCTGTATATCTATCATTATCTCCAAATTATTTTCCGGCTCTACATCTTCTGGCTTTAAATAACCTGCAAAAGGTTGGTAAGTTGTAAAAAAAAACCGAATCAATCAATCAATTGGACTTTGTATAATGAGACAAAGAACTTTGGAAAATACATGTCTTGCTGAAAACATTGCCCATACAGAAATAGTAGAGCAATAAGAAATCTATGACAGTTTTTCTGTTTGTAGAACGGGTCTTCGGCTATAATTAAGACAAATGCAGGACAAATAAACTGAAGCCTCAGGAATGATTGCTTTTGTACACATGCCCAACATTTCTCGATCAGCTGCTTACCGATGGCCTAATACACCAATCTATAATTACTGTAAACAAATCTCCCTCACTGTTCGACGGGCTCAGCTATAAGCGGACCAGACGATTCGTTTAACCGCCTCCCAAAATACAGCGAATCATATCTTTTTTTTAGAATAAAAGTTTGTTTCTAAGCGGGGTTAAAAATGAGTCGACCCTAGTCGGGATCATCTCCTAGTTCTCGGTATTAATATAAACTACACCTGACAGCAAGTCTTCTAATTGAGAAATTGCAAGTTTGAGGGCAGGTGAAATCACCTCTTAACTGCTGTTGTTCCCAGGTTCACCCTGATCCGGGGTATGGCAACACCAGTTAGGGTCCCAGCTATGGACAAATAGTGAAACCCTCAAACAAGAATCAACAGAACATTTTCATAATAAAATGACCAAAATATATTTTTTTAGAGCAAAATGACAATAAATACAGCATTAAAGTAATATTAAAAAAATACTTTTTTATAGTAAAATTACCACAAAATACATATCCAAAAAACATTGGCTTTACTCTGAAAGTATAAAATTATACACAAAATATCTGTAGTTGAAAGCATAAAATTGTGTTCAAAATATTTACATTTCGCTATTGAATGACCCATAGAATTGTTGATATGCTGCTAAACAAAGACAACCAACCAAACCAATCAAAATATTGAGATTTCCACATTAAATAACCCATAGATGTGTTGATATACCGCTAAATAAAATCAACCAACCAACAATATATATTTATAGTAAATTTCCCAACAATATATATTTACAGTAAATTTCCCAACAATGTATATTTACAGCCAAATGACCAGCAATACATTTTATCTGTAGCTGAAGTCATACAATTGCGTTCAAAATATATTTACTTAAAGCCATAAAGTTGTTCAAAATATTTAGATTTCTGTATTAAATAACCCATAGAGGTTGTTAGACCGCTAAACAAAATCAACCAATCAACTATGCGATCTTAATGCTATGTTTCCCAAATGTTCCGTCGTTTTTTTCAATTATTTCTCTTCTATAATAATGCGTTATTAAGAAGAGTGTATTGAAGTATGTTTAAGTATGAGGGATCAGCTGGGACCGACGAACGTCGCCGGTACGTTTTTACGATAAATCCTTTTATGATAATAATAATAATAATAATAATCCCGTTCAGTAAAGAGATGTACCTGTTAGATAATCTGCAGATAAGCTCCCTGGACATGCTTTCACCGTCTAACTTTGTCCATTAACGGGAACAATGGTGGAGTATCATGGATCAGTGTCAAGATTTTGATATTGATTTTGAAGAATGATGAATCCAAGGCAACGTAGGGGTTATATCTAAATACATTTTTTCTCAATTATTTCGTCCCAAGCAAGGCTATAAAGCTACTAAGACGCAAGGGTTTTCTGAGAATGAAAGAACATGAGAAAACGTTATTGAGGAAAAAGAACAATAAATAAATTTGTTTGTTTTTTGTTTTTTTTAAAAAAAAAAAAAAGAATTTAACGATTGTCGTTACTTTTAAGTTTTTGAAGTTCAAATTTGACCAAAGAGCATGAAGTCAGAGGAGAGTTTCACAGGTGAGAAGTGCGATAGAAGAAAATGCTAACATAGAACATACGGTTGCATCTAGCCATTTCAACAGTTAAATAAGATCATGCTGCCAATCTAGTACTGTACTTAAATTCATAAAGTCTAGGTACTATAGAGGAAAATTCATCAGAGCAATTACCATGAAAGTAATAATAGAAAAGGCACAGTGAAGCTACGTTACAGCGGTGATAAACTGACTGAAGCCGAGATGCCAGGTCAAGACCGAAAATATTCCAGAATTTTATTGTATTTTTCTAGAATATTTAAATGCATACATGAAGCACCAAATCCCAGACAGCCATATTCAATGGTAGACTTATAGATATGCAATTGTATAGGGTGGTACGGTGGAGTAATGGATAGCGGCTCGGATTGAGGAATCAGAGAGACGAGTTCGAATTCCAGTCGAATCCATTACATTCACTTACGTGCCAATAACCTCTTCTATGGGTAAATAGCAGACAGATCGGATTCTATAGCCTTGGATGGCATCTGGTCTACTGCACCTACTACGGGAAAAAAATCGAAAGATACTTGATCACCTAAGCGTATATCACGCATGGCATATAACTGACTGACTGATGATAATGATAAACTCCCCCCTGACTCGCTGTTGTTCGCAATTGTATCTATTAGGGTCCCAGCTATGGGCAAATACTGAACCCCCAAAATGGAATCTACACAGGAAAATATGAAAATACATTAGAAAAAATAACCAGCAATACATTATTGGAAAAAAAGAATTAACAATACATTTCTGAAAAACAAATTACCAAAGCTCACGAGGGAATAAAATTTCGGCAAATTTTAAACAAACAAACCAAGCCAAACCAAATACAATACCATTACACATATAAGCAAATTAATTGAAACTTAGTTCCCTTTCTTTCACTATACAGTCCTAGACTCACTGGAATAACTGTAATCGATTTCTGTTTTTGCACAGATTCGGTCATTTGTAATGCTGTGCAGTAATATGAATCTATTTTCGGAGTGTATGATGAAATTTGTTTGGCCTTGAATAATGTTGCGTCATCTGCGATTGCATCCGATTTTTATAACACCAAGACACTATTGTCTCAACTGTCGATTAGTTGTCCTACTCCAAGGAAGCGTACGAAAATTGTAATGCTGCACAAACACACCGGCAAGCCTTATTAGTGAGCAAATCAAAGTACTATAGACGGGCTCAGAAACTTTCCTGATTTAAATCCAATCGAAAATCAGTGCTCAATCTACAAGGAACGACTTCGTGGAATAGACGTACCAAGTACTAACATGTGTATTAGGTCATGTTTCCGTGAAAAAATACGGAAAAAAGTAAATAATAAGGGAATTATTATTTTTGTTTCAATTAATTTGCACAAGGGTGTATATGTAAGATAAATTCTGTCGAAAAAAATGCTGAAGCAAATTTCCTAACAGCGGTTCTAGCAATTGATTCAGTATAATGTTTCCACTTAATTTCAGAGGATCACTCTCCTGGACGTTAGCATCAACCATCCTGATGGAAGGCAAAGATGGCTCTTTCAGGCAATTAAAATATAGAAGTTTCTTTTTGGATGCGTTAAAATTAACAAGACATTTCTTGCCCCAGTTAACAACAGATTTTGTCATGTTTTTAGCTTAGCTGCCATTTTGACCACATAGGACCGAACATACAAACGTACATTCTTACAAGTAGTCTTTAGTTTTTTTTTCTCACTGCTTTCTTTTAATGCTTAATTCAGGAGCATCCTTACCTGAAGTTTCAATTCTGCCTGGCTGTCATCAACCCTATCATCTGCATATCTTATGCTGTTTAGAATGTGTGATAAGCTTTAGATAAGAATGGGGAAGCTCTTACTGTTGGTTTCCAGATCTCGATGGCATTTGACAGGGTTTGGCATTTTGGTCTTTTCCACTATCTCTGGGTGAAATATTGATTTATTTTTAATCATTTCAGGATTGAAGAAAGGACAAAAGATGAACGGGATTCAAGAAGAAATAGAAGATGGCCATTGACGCTGTATTTAAATTATGTTAATCATTTCACCCCATGAGAGGCGGGAATGCCACTAGTACGCAGGGGATTACAGGGAGTGAAAATGAGAGAAAAGACTGAGTATAGGGAGGATTGAGGAAAGGATAAAAGTTGAACGGGATTCAAGAAGAAATAGAAGATGGCGATTGACGCTGTATTTAAATTATGTTAATCATTTCACCCGAAGCAAGGCGGGAATGCCACTAGTACGCAGGTGGTTACAGGGAGTGAAAGTGAGAGAAAAGACTGAGTATAGGGAGGATTGAGGAAAAGACAAAAGATGAACGGGATTCAAGAAGATAGAAAATGGCCATTGACGTTCTATTTAAATTTTTGAAGATTTTAATTGTCAATGGAGCAATTAAACAGAAATGGTTTCCACAAGTGGAAAGTTCGATTAAAGAAACCGTTAGAGTAGATGTTTTGGTTGCATTTAATTATTGCAGCAGTAAAAGGTTGGGACCTAGATGCCAATCTAGTCACGCTCTCGTTTAAATCCATGCTTTTAGCACGTCAGGGTAGTTGCCACAAAAATATTTGTAGAAAAGACAGAGGGAAGCCACGTCAGATCAGTGAGAATATCACTGAGGTTATGATGCCTGGCCAGGTGCGATTACATTACAAACTATTTTTTTGGATTTTGTCATAAATCTCGTGATGTATAGCAGGAACACAAGACCAGATATATTAATTAATCTTTTTTTATCAAATCGGGAAATGAAAGTTGTCTTGAATGGCCACTCTTCTAGATATTTTTGCATTAGTGCAGGTGTTTTCCAGCGCTTTATCCTTAGATCTATGTTGTTCCAAATTTTGGTCTACATTCTTGATGGCATCAGTTCTGAACTTGGTATCTATATTGTGGCAAAATTATTTATTCCTGTCATAAAAATTTTGTATAAGCGGTTTGATAAGGCAGCGTACCTCAAAAGTGATCTGCAATCATTTGTTAAACGGGGATTTTTTTTTTTTTTTAAATGTTGACGCCTTTGTAGTCTGCTATATTCTGGACACCCTGTGGCGGTGTAATGGTTAGCAAGCTCGTCTCGTTAGCGCAATTACGAATGAACTTATGCCGCATCTAAGTCATGCTTGGAATAAAGCTTCTCTGTTATTTTCTTTTCAATAAAGTTTTCTCTGTTTCTTTCATTATCTTCCGTCTTAGTGACTTTATTGCCCTGCTTGGGGGTGAAATGATTAAAAACAAAAGAATCCGGTTAGAGTTTCAGGATTGTCTCACTGACTAATGTATGGTACGAACCAACATTCAATATTAATTCCATAAACATTCCGCCTTTATTTTTATATATGCCGACAGTAGGGGGCCGTTTTATTGTATCTGTAAATTGCATTCATGATAGCGTGGACACTTATAAGGTGACGACTTACGTCATTAGTTATTTCAAGAAGATTGTATATTTATTTCATTTGCGGACTCTCATTCATGATTGTGAGTGAAGAGGCGTGACAATTGCTTTCCCAGAATTCCTTGCGTTACATTGTTTATCCAGCTTCAGAATTTTTTTTGGGGGGGGGGGGATTTTTTATTTCATTTTTGTTGTTTTTTTTTTGCCTTTATCTTTTTTCGTTCATTTTTCTTTATTTCTTTCCTTTTTAATCTTTACTTTTCATTTTCATTCTTTTTCGATCTTTTTTTGTTTTTTCCTAGAAAAATTCTTTACCTTTCGTTTTCGTTATTTTTTCGTCTTTCTTTTTCTTTAATTTTTTCTTTTATTTTTTACTTTTCTTTCTTTTTCGTTATTTTTCTTTCATTTTTATTCTATACCAAACATTTTTGTTCTTTTCTACTTTTTTCTTTTATTCTTTACTTTTCATTCTTTTTCATTCTTTTTCATTCTTTTTAATTCTTTTTCATTCCATTTTTTCTTTTAGATTTATTTTGTCTATTTTTTTCGTTTCTTTTTTCTTCCAATTCTTTCCTTTTTCTTATTTATTTTGTTAATCCTTCGTTTTTCTTTCTCTTCGCCTCACTTTGAGTTTTTCTTTCTTTTTTCTTTGTTTTTTTTATCTTTTGCTTTCTTTTTTTGTCAAATCCATTACAGTTTTGCATGTTACCGTTTTTTTTTTTCTTTTTCTTTCATTTTTCGTAATATTTTATTCTTTCGATCTTTACATGTTTCTCTTCCTGCATTTTTTTAAATCTTTCTTTCTATTCCTTTTTATCTGATGCTCTTTCTTCCTCTTTCTTTTTCTTTCGTTTTATCTTTCTTCTTTATCTTCTTTCTTTCTTTCTCTTTTTCGTTGTCCTTTCTCTTCTTTCTTCCTTTCTCTCTTTCTTCTTTCTCTTCTTCCTTCCTTCCTTCCTTACTTTCGTTCTTTCTTTCCCTTCTCGTTCTTCTTTCTCTTCTTTCCTTCTTTCTTCCTTCCTTCCTTCCTTCCTTCCTTTCTTTCTTTCTTACTTTCTTTCTTTCTTTCTTTCCTTCCACTCTTCGTTCTTCTTTCTTTTCTCTCTTTCTTTCCCTCATTCGTTCTTCTTTCTTTCTCTTTTTCTTTCTTTCTTTTTTTCTTTCTTTCTTTCTTTCTTTCTTTCTTTCTTTCTTTCTCCTCTTCGTTCTTCTTTCTTTTCTCTCTTTCTTTCTTTCCCTCATTCGTTCTTCTTTCTTTTTCTTTCTTTCTTTCTTTCTTTCTTTCTTTCCCCTCTTCGTTCTTCTTTCTTTTCTCTCTTTCTTTCTTTCCCTCATTCGTTCTTCTTTCTTTTTCTTTTTTTCTTTCTTTCTTTCTTTCTTTCCTTCCTTCCTTCCCCTCTTCGTTTTTCTTTCTCTTCCTTCCTTTCTTTCTTTCTTTCTTTCGTTCTTCTTTCTCTTCTTTTCTTTCTTTCCCTCATTCGTTCTTCTTTCTTTCTCTTTTTCTTTCTTTCTTTCTTTCCTTCCCCTCTTCACTCTTCTTTCTTTTCTCTCTTTCTTTCTTTCTTTCCCTTTTTCGTTTTTCTTTTTCTTCCTTTCTTTCTTTCGTTCTTCTTTCACTTCTTTTCTTTCTTTCCCTCACTCGTTCTTCTTTCTTTCTTTCTCTTTTTCTTTTTCCTTCTGTTTCTTTCTATCTTTACTTTCTATCTTCTTCATCTTTATTCTTTATTTCTCAAACATCTTCACCCAATATTCTTTTCTTTTCAGCCATTATCGAAGACTTTCTGCTTTCTCAATGGCTGATAATAAACGAAATTACTCAGACATTTGACAATTTATATTGAAATCCAAAAATTCATCCGAAATGTAAACAAATAAATATAAATAACTAAGTATAAAATCACAACAAAGAACTTTCGATTGTATTTAACAAAAAAATGGAGAAACGAAAAATTGTTGTCCAAATCCATCCAATTTAGATTACTGGATTATCCTTTAGGCTACTATAAGCTGCAACCTAAGCCCAAGGATCGAATTATCCTTTAGGTTAGTTCATACTGCAGCCTGGAGACAAAAACCGGATTATCTTTTAGGTTATTATAGGCTACAGCCTATGGCCAGATTATCTTTAAGGCTAGTATAGGCAGCAGCCTAGGGTACAGGGCCGAATAATCCTTTAGGATAGCCTAAGATGCAGTCTAAGGTCATGATCTAGATAATTCTTTAGGCTAGCATAGGCCGCAGCCTGGCGCCCAGACCCGGATTATCTTTTCGACTAGTATAGACTGAAAACTAGGACTCAGTGCCGGATTATCCGTTAGGCTGCTATAGGCTGCAACCAAAGGCAGTCAAGATTTTATAAATCAATGATTTTGAATTTTCTATGTTGTAACTTTTAAATACTTTCATAAACTAAAATGATATCTACATGACGAACTCATATTTATTTGATTTTGCAGGAAGTAAAGCAAAGAAAATAATGTTTTACTTTGTTCCATTACGATTCAAGAAGATAATGTTTAGTTTTAGTTCAGAAGTTTTAAATCTTAGAATTTTTTTATAAAGCAGTGATTTTAATTTTCTAAATGTTTCATGAATAAATAAGGCTTTAAAAAACACATTAAATGCATTAGTTGCATAACTGGACTGACCACAATTTTGATATAAAAATACTACTCAAATTAAAACAGAAAACAATTTACTAAGATGAAAATGTTGAGAAAAAGTTTTAATCACGACATCAACCACAGTAAATTTGTTTTCCAGGTTTTTAGAACGTTCCACCTTTCTTGGTAGATTTGCTATTATCAAAATGTGATGGAAACAGAGACAAAAAGAAAAAGAATTTAAATGAAATTGGGTAGATTATAGACCGAAAATATATTAAAGATAAAAAATATCTTTAAATTTAAAATTCTGTGTGTCTTTTTCTGTTTAGTCGCATCAACCTAAAAATAAATTTCTTTTACAGTCAAACTGATATATATATATATATATATATATATATATATATATATATATAAGAATTATAAATTCTAACGTTCACAACATTATTTCAAAAGAGGGATCAATACCGATAGTAGAGCAATAATTATTTATTATAATTTTTTCATATAGACAAAACCAATTTACTCACTACAAAGATGCAACTTCGTTTCAATGCATTTAGTTGCACCTCGACTGGTGAGAAGCATGCAACTTCATTTCTTTTTTTCCAAACAAATAGAAAAATGGAAGTGATGTTCCACAGGGCAGCCTGCTTACAAAATTTTTCATAACCATTTCGATTCTCACCAGTCGAGGTGCAACTTAATGCATCGATTCGAAGTTGTATTTTTGTGAGTAAATTGTTTTTGTCTATATGAAAAAATTATATATATATATATATATATATATATAATATTTTCACTCTCCATCTCTCTTCTTCTTCCTTTTCTTCTTCTTCTTCTTCCCCTCTCTTCCTTCTGTTCTCTCCTTTCGTTTTCTTTATCTCCGTCCCTCTCTCCCCCTTCTCCTCGTCTGGAGGTGTCTATGTCAGCCTGGAAAAGTCTCGTGATTGGTTAGATTGAAACAATTTATTTTTATTTAAAAACCTGAACTGTCGTCAAATCATCAACGGACACACATCGCTTTCACTGGCAATTTCATCCCTTCTGGTTCCATTCTTGGAGCTAATCGTTTTAATCAATTCACTTTTGACATTCACCCAAAATTTATTCACCCAACCTTCCTTGCGTGCATTTCGGGCGTGTCTCATTAAATCCGAATGACAGCGACCATCAGTGATTATCCTCGTCTATCACGTGGCAGGGCGGGGCCGCACGGATTATGGAGTCGAAGTCACAAAAATGATTATTTAAGTTTATGGGAAATTATGATAGAAAGATTGAACTGTGCCAGATTTTTCCAATATTTTTTTCTCAGATCAAATATTTACCACGGATGAAACGTATGAAACTTCCACAGATCTAAAATATTTTAGGGTTCGTGAAAAAATCCCCAGCACAAACTTATGCTTTAAAATTGTGCAGTCCATCATAAAAGAACGATTCCGATTTTGATAAATTTATTCTGCAAGAATCTCGAATATACCACATGTTGCAAAATGTACCACATGTTCTCGATTAAATCCACATGCTGGAAATGTGCCACATGGTGTACTATATACTACATGTTGGGAATGCTCCACATGTAGAATATGTCACATGGAAAAGGTGTCAGATGTTTGTGGAATATACGACACATTGAAAAATCTACAACATGTAGAATATGCCGCATGTTGGAAGATGAGTCACATGTTTGTAGAATGTCCTATATGTTACAGTATATGCCATATGTTTAGAATGCACGCGCCACATGTAGAATATGCGACGTGTTTGAAGATGTGCTACATGTTAGAGAATGTCATATGTTTTAAAATGTGCCACATGTTACAGAATGTGCCATATGTTGCGCGTAGATAGAATAAGCGACAGAACTTATGCAGATATGTGTGGAAGATAACGGTTAACTTTAGACTTGAACAGGTTACGATTGTAGTGATTGGGGAAGCAACCTCTTGGGAGTCGGTTCCACAAAGCAATGGCTCGTGTGAAGAAACTACTTGAGTAGAACTTACATCTCACACAAGGAATACGAAGGGGATGAGGGTGGTTCGCTACAATGAGCGTGGTATAGTGGGTCTTATCCGTGAAGGTTAGAATTGGTGGAACTAAAGAGTGTAGTTCGTCCGGACTTTTTCCATGTAAATAGCAAAAGAGCAGCAAGAGGCTTGCGGCGTTTCGACTGTGGGGAAAGGGATTGTAGAGTGGGAAATGTCTCGTCTCCCAAATGTTTCTTTTTATCCGAGTGCTTTCGGCTATACATTTAGCCATTTTCAAGGATTAAATATTTTAACTGTTAAACAAGAAATAGTTTGTTGCATGTATGTTTAAAAAGAACATTCGGACAGTTTTTATATAATTTATCAACTGAAAAGAAAAGAATTATTAGATTGCATGAGAAATTGTATAAAAAAAAACTAAATAAAAGCACCTTGTCTGTTGTATTCAATGAAATGTGCATGAAAGACAGATTGCTGCCTAAATACACACACACACACACATATATATATATATATATATATATATATATATAAAGTGAATACTGAAGCCAACACTTAAAGGCGATAGTCTGTTTCATGCTAGACGCAATCGTCAGGCCTGACGATTGCGTCTAGCATGAAACAGACTGTTGCTTCTAAGTGTTTACTTCAATATATATATATATATATATAAACAGAATGGCGCCTTTAAGTGTTAATTTATATATATATATATATATATATATATATATATATATATATATATAAAGTGTATCAAAAAAACTTTTACAAACTTTGGGGGCGGGTTCCTCACACCAAAACAAGGACAAGAGTCCATATAAATATATGTCCTCAAATTCTTTCTTTTTGAGTTATCAAGTTTAAGGAAAGTTTACGGTAGATGACGCTGTGTTACCATCTAGACTAGGTTACATTTGTCATTCGTGTACATTTGTGGCGTTTAACGTATGTAGTAGTGAGTTACCTGAGAAATGTTCCGTCTGACAATGACAGGATATTTATATTTTCAGCAGAAAGATATAATTTTTACATACGGCCGCGCAAATGGTAATGGACGCGAGGCTGCACGGCTGTATCAGACTGCGTCTGCAGACCGAAGGTAGCCGAGTCAACGAACCTTTGTTGCTGGTTATTGTCACGTTGCTGAGACAGGATACGTGGCACCAGAAACTCTGGATCGAGAAATATCGAGATCCGCTCTCGAGATGTGCCTGACCCCGAAGAAGACACTTTACAGGCTATGGTTTATTGCACAAACTGCCGATCTTTTGTTTGTCTCTTCAGGCTTGTTTCCGGACGAGGTAACATTTGGAAGAGATAGAATAACAAATTTACGCAACCAACATTTGTGGGAGGGTCGGAATCCCCATGGAGCAGTACAGGCTAGACATCAACATCACGATATATGTATGGCCTGGAATTGTAGGTGACTGTCTGGTAGGTCCATATGTTCTTCCAGCACATCTTACAGGGACGTTATTTCTGCTAGATGTTGTACCCCTGATAATATGAAGACGCATGTGGTTCCAGCATGTTGAGGCTCCAGCAGATTTTAGCCAGATTTTTCCCGATGCACTGGCTGATATCTACCATCAAAGATGGATAGGTAGGGGATGACCAGTTCTATGGCCTGCACGTTTCCCCGACTTCAATCATTTGGATTTTTATCTGTGTTTAGGGCCACCTAAAACAATTGGTTTTTTCAGCAGACATTAATAATGCAGAAACGCTTTATCAACGTGTCATGGGGGCCTGCGAAACCATTCGACACCGTGTGGGAGTATTTGAAAGGGTCCGCCAGTCAATGGTCGGACGATGATACACCATATATATATATATAATCGTGGCTCCAGGAGGCTCAGTCCTATGGTCAGAGAGAATTTCAGTTGAGTTCCACCACGGAATGTGGGAGTGAGCGGCGCTTCTTAGAGTCTGATTTGCAATCTCTTCGGCACCGAGGCCCGGCAGAGCAGTTGGTATAGTGTTCGCTTGCCAACCTAACTGTCGGGGTTTCGATTCCCTCGGTAGTGGATGCGCACTGCTGATGAGCCCAAATATAG
>OZ010606.1:2150000-2185000 GCA_963932145.1 Acanthosepion lycidas | reverse complement strand
GTCAACCCATTTGACCCAATGCCTCTTTTTTGCCATGAGTCAGGATGTCATCCCCGCTTTCCAAGATTGTCCGACTCAAAAGGTGAATTCCAAAACATGTGCTTAAATTATTGAAAATACTCATTTTCTCAATTATTACGCATACATTTACGTCCTGGGTATGACGATAAACTACATCCAACAGCAAGGCCTTTGATCCAGAGGTTCTGAGAAACGTGGAACCACCTCTTAATTGCTGATGTTCCCAGGCCCACCCTGGCGCGGGGTAGTAGCACCTGTCAGGGTCCTAACTATGGAGAAATAGCTCCTAAATGGTGTCAAAAGTATAAAAATAAATTTTAATACCAGCATTACATTTTGGAAAAATATTACCAGCAATAAAAATCTTGTCAACATTAAAAAACCCACTGAAGTTGATATGCCGTAAAACAAACCAAACCAAACCAAACGTATTAACTTACATGGATTATTTTGGCAAGAGCTGCCCAGCTCCTCACTTTTCAGTCTCAACAGAGTCCAAAAGCGTCTCTGCATCCTTTTGGGTGATGAATTATTTTCACCCAGCAACGCCTCTCCCACAGACTGGATGTGGCAAGCCACTCGCTGCTCTGTTGCTATTCTCAATGAAAGTGCTCAGTGTTTCACTTCCTCTCTAATAATAATAATAATAATAATATTTTGTACTGACGGAAAGAAAACCCAGCATGACCTCTCAGTTGCGGGGAACTATGCACATTGTGGGTTGAGTTGACCAATGTGTGGCCCCAATCACAAACGTGAAATCCTGAAATTTCTCCTTAGAAAGAGAAAAGAGAAAGAGAACCCCTGTTGTAGAAATTGAATGCTTAAATTATGAAGGCTAAATTTTATTGTATTAAAATTCAAGAAAATATAAACGTCTAAAAAGCCAAAATTACTGTAGTAGAGGATACTTGTAAAATCAACAATGGCCCCACAGCCTAATCATTTCTATAGCATCAAAGTAGCATAGACATTAGTCAGTTTCACACCGACATAACCTTAGCTTCCCTGTGCCTTTTCAATAAATATCTTCACATTGGTAATTGTTCTGGTGAGTTTTCCTCTAAGGTACGTCAATTTTATGATTTTAAACTCAGTACCAGATTTACGATAATGTCTCATTATTATACATTTGAAATTATTAAATGTTCTCTTCCGTTTCCTTACTTCCAAGTCAATTTTGCTCTTCAAAAAGGACAATCATTATCTTCTGTCTTTTTAATTCCTATTCTTTTATTGTTCTCTCTCCTTAATAGTATTTTTCTTTTTCTTATATTCTTAATAATATTTTTCTCATATTCTCTAACCCTTGCGTCTGAGTGGCTTTATTGCCTTGTTTGGGGTGAAATGAAGAAAAAAGACTTTATTTTGAATCTTGATAAGTGCTATAGAAGAAACTGTTAGCATAGAAAATATGTTTACATCTAGTCATTTCAACTGTGGTGTCATGAGACCTAACCGCCAATCTAGTACTGGGTTGGTACATTTATAACCGTAAATTATTTGCTAAAAAATTGTTCTCTCGCCATTCGCACTTGTGGAACTCATTTCCGGCTTCTTATTTCCAGTCAACTTTATTCTTCAAAAATTTAAATACAGTGTCAATAGTTATCAAAAATCTTCCTAAATCTTGTTCTTTTATTGTCCTCTCTCCTTAATAGTAGTTTTTTCTCATATTCTCTAACACTCAGTAACCCCTTGCGTCTTAGTGGATTTATTGCATTTGATCTTCAAAAATTTAAATGCAATCTCAATCATTATCTTCTGTCTTCTTAATTCTTCTTCTTTTATTGTCCTCTCTCCTTAATAGTAGTTTTTCTCATATTCTCTAACACTCAGTAACCCCTTGCGTCTTAGTGGCTTTATTGCCTTTGATCTTTACAAATTTAAATGCAATGTCAATCGTTATCTTCTATCTTCTTAATTTTTCTTCTTTTATTATCCCATCTCCATAATAGTAGTTTTTCTCATAGTCCCTCAGTAACTCCTTGCGTCCTAGTGGCTTTATTGTCTTTGATCTTCAAAAATTTAAATGCAATGTCAATTATTATCTTCTATTTTATTTCCTATTCTTTTATTGTTCTTTTTCCTTATTAGTGTTTTTATTTTTCTTATATCCATTCATACTTAGTAACCCCCTACATCTTAGTGGCTTTATGGCTTTGCTTCGGGGTGAAATGATTAAAAAAAGTGTTACCCCGACACACACGCACGCCCAAAATTCGTGGGCATGCGTTCACAATATAACAGTTTTTATGTCTCACCTGTCAATACGCGTGCGCCATATTTGCGTGGTTTTCTATCAACATCAAATGGCTACTTACACTTCTATTTATACGGTTCCCATGACAACTGATATGTGCAGCACCCATCAACATATTCAACATCCCTATGTCTTGTGGGACACGAGTAAGGTATACGAGAAAGCCTGTTTTTTTTATGTGGTGAATATCACGTGTCTATTTGAGATTTTCACTTGTAGACTGGCGCGAAATTATTGTGCTTTGCCACTCATCGAATGTCGTCTGTTAGCAGTTTAGTAGGTTTTTTTTTTCTTTTTTCTTTCCCTTAGGTTTAATTTTTCTTTCTTTCTTTTTTTCTTTTTCCTACATTTACTTTTCTTTCTTTTTTTTCTCTCGTTTTCCGCCTTTCTTTATTTTTCTTCATTTTTCTTTCTTTAATTTTGTCTTGATATTTCCTCTTTTTTCTTGCAACTTTTTTCTTTCTTTGTTTTTCTTTTCTCTTTCTGTTAGTTTTAATTTCCCTCTAATTCTTTTCATTCTTTCTTCTTTTCTTTTTGTTTTCTTCTTTTTCCTTTTAGATTTCGATCATTTCTTTCTTTCTTTTTCTTTCTTTCTTTTTCTTTTTTTCTTTCTTTTTCTTTGATTCTTTCTTTTATTTAATTTTGCCTTTTTCTTTCTTTCTCTTTCTTTCTCTTTCTTTCTCTTTCTTTACTTCTTTTTCTTTAATTTCCCGTATTCTTTCTTTCTTTGCCTTTTCCTTTTTTCTTTTTTCTGTCTGTTAATTTTTCCACTTTTCTTCTTCCTTTTTCGTTTTCCTTCTTTATTTTTAGTTCTTGTTCCTTCCTTTTTCGTTCTTTCTTTTCTTTTCTTTCATTCTCCTCCATTTTTTCTCTTTCTTTTTCTTTCTGTTATGGTCCGGTTCCTTGTACCACGATGATAGTCCAAGGTAGAACCAATAAAGAAGAACTCGAACACAGGTATGGAATAACACAGATATATTACAAACAGGAATATATACAGAGGAGAAAATGTTAGTACAAACAATCAGGTTTAGTAAAGAGAACAATGTAGTCTCGATCAGTATCACTATTCCAATGTCTTGTAGTAATTGTCTGAACGCAACTCTGTTTCGGACTGCCTCTGACTCGACTAACTCGCGCGCTCTGACTGACAGACTCCTGACGGACTTCACTCCAGACTTCAGAATGAACGGTATTTAGTCACCCCCAACGAGGGCATCATGTAGCACAAGGCTGGTTTAACGTGGGATCTCCGAGCCCGTGAGCTCGGCCAAAAATATACTCTTTGAACCCGTATAAACGGGTTCAGGGTCGGTTTACCTCCCCGAAAGAGACCCGCCCTTCGGCGTAGCCTCGTTCGGGTTCATCCCCGCCCGAATGGAGAGAGTTCAACCGATCAGCCGGTCAGCCGGTCGTCCGATTTCAGACTGAACAGTATTTAGTCACCCACCCACGAGGGTATCAAGTGGCACAAGGCCGGTTTAAAGTGAGATCCCCAAGCCTGTGGGCTCGGCAAAAAATATGCCCTTTCAACCCGTATACACGGATTCAGGGTCGGTCTAACTCCCCAAAAGAGACTCCGCCCTTCGGCGTAGCCTCCTTCGGGTTCCTCCCCGTCCGAATGTAGAGAGTTCAACCGATCAGCCGATCGGCCGGTCGCCCGACTTCGGACTGAACGGTATTTAGTCCCCCCCCCACGAGGGCATCATGTGGCACAAGGCCTGCTTAATGTGGGGTTTCCGAGCCCGTAGGCTCGGGTAAAAATATGCCCTTTAAACCCGTATACACGGGTTCAGCGTCTGTCTACGTCCCCTAAAGAGACTCCGCCCTTCGGCGTAGCCTCCTTCGGGTTCCTCCCCGCCCGAAGGCGGAGAGTTCAACCGATCATCCGGTCGCCCGACTTCAGGCTGAACGGTATTTAGTCACCCCCCCCCCACACGAGGGCATCATGTGGCACAAGGCTGGTTTAACGTGGGGTTTCCGAGCAGGTGGGGTTTCCGAGCCCGTGGGCTCGGGCAAAAATATGCCCTTTGAACCCGTATAAACGGGTTCAGGGTCGGTCTACGTCCCCTAAAGAGACTCCGCCCTTAGGCGTAACCTCCTTCGGATTCCTCCCCGCCCGTAGGCAGAGAGTTCAACCGATCAGCCGGTCAGCCGGTCGCCCGACTTCGGACTGAATTCTCTGCTTCCTCTTGAGGTGCAGTATTTATTACGTATGGAATGGTCCATTATGTTCTTATGGGTAAGGTCCCATAACACTTTCTCTTTCTCTTTCTTTTTCATTTTTTCTTTTCTTTAGTCTTTTATTAGGTTGGTGCAAAAATAATGACGTAATAATGTCGTTTTTTGACGTAACGTCAAAAAACGACATTATTACGTCATTATTTTTGCACCAACCTAATATTTTATTTTCCTTTTCTTCGATTCTTCATCTTTTCTTCTTCATTTTTCATTCATTCTTTCAGCTGGCCGCCATATTAGGTTTAAACACAGTTTTTCGTACAATCTCAATGTTAAGCAACCTTGAGTTTGATCAGTACCTTGATGAGTAACCGCTCGCGAATACCAGGAACTGTAAGCTTGATTGTGCGGGTGGTGCAATTTACATTTCAAAATTAGAAACACAAAGAAACGAGTTCCAATGCCAGCCAAATACTTACACGCAAACAGTCTTGAGAAAGGTATAAAGCCACTTCTTCTAACCACCAGGTATGGGTTAATTAGTATGACTTCTATCAGTAAATTATTATATCCAAAAATTCTTAAAGTCTTTAAAATATTCTCTGACTTTAAATAATAAGCAAAAGGTTGTTAAACCGTAAAAAATAGATCAATCATTATTTCTTTCATTTTGCTGCATTTTCTTCCTATTCGTTCTTTAATTTTCTTTTTTCTTTTTCTTTTTCGTTCCTTTTTCTTTTTTTTCTTTCGTCTTCTTCCATCTTTCTCTTTCTTTCTACCCTTCTTTCCTCACTTTTTTCATTCTTGCTTTCATTCGTCCGTTTTCTTCGCTTCTTTCTTTCTCTTTCTATTTATCTCCGTTTTTCTTTCTTTTTGTTTCCTTCTTTTTTTCCCTTTAGTTTTCCTTCATTTCATTTTCTTTCTTACCATCGAGAAACTGGGGGTAGAGTGTTAAAACTATTTTTTCACACTGAGTAAATTTCAGCTCTCGTTAGTTTGAGGGAAGGGATGAATATAATAAAATAATTTACTGAAACCTCAACCTTGCCACCCTGCGTCCAAAGCTCCTTGACCAAATAAAGAAAGGGAGGTCAATTGAGGGCAAAAGTAAGGTAAAGAAAAACAGTCTCTCGGCTAGAAAAACTACAATAAAGTGTTTGATAAACGTGATTTTTTAACCAATGACTACTCGAGCGGGCTTAAATCTGAAATCCTTGTGTTGACCGAATTTGCGTGGAAATTTGTTGTGACCAAATATATGGCTAAGAAGTAACAAAACAAGAGGTTGCAGTAAATATTGTATTGAACAGTAAATACAAAAGAAGAGTGTTACACGACTTGGGAGTCTATGTCGGTTGACCAGTGTTCAGTCTATATCACTGTTAATATTTAACAGCCCCAACCATGAGGGATGTATGTGGTACAATGCCGAGTTTACCGTAGGTTCTCCGAGCCCGTAGGCTAGGCCAAAAATATTCCCTTAGAAGCCGCGTAAATGGGTTCAGGGACTGTCTACCTCCCCGGACGAAACTTTGCCCTGCGGCAAAACCTCGTCCAGATTCCTCTCTGTCGAGGCAGAGAGTTCGACAGATGAAGAGTCAATCACTGCTCCCCCGAGGCTTACGTTTCCTACTACTTTATAGTAAGTGGAAGAGTCCACAATAGCCTTATTAGAGGGAAGACAACACAACAAAATTGGAGCCGACCTTCGGTTATAAAAATCACTGCATGCAACCATCAACAGCAGTGGAAGACCCCATGCCGGGAAGTGGTAAACGCGATGGGTACCGATAGTAGGCGACGCAACGCCGAGGAGTGGGTGACGCAAAGCCGAGAAGTAGACGACGCGACGCCGAGGAGTGGGTGACGCGACAGCGAGGAGTGGGGGACGTGACGCTGAGTAGTGGGTGACGTGACGCCGAGGGATAGGTGACGCGACGCCGAGGAGTAGGCGACGCGACGCCGAGGAGTGGGGGACGCGACGCTGAGTAGTAAGTGACGCGACGCCGAGAAGTAGGCGACCCGACGCCGAGGAATGGTTGACGCGACGCTGAGGAGTAGGCGACGCGACGCCGAGGAGTGAGTTACGCGACGCCGAGGAGTAGGTGACGCGACGCCGAGGAGTAGGCGACGCGACGCCGAGGTGTGGGTGACGAAAAACCCACTGCCCAACGAAATCTTGACAACCAAATTAAGTTTTATTTTCCCCCCGACTATTGTAACAAAATAGTTGTTTGCACGACAGAGAACAAGTACTATTTTCAAAACAACACTTTACGTTAAACCTCAGAACTCTGAAGGCACGAAATGATTGTCATGAACTTCAACAACTCACATCAAATCAAAAGACCTTTAAAAACTTTCCCTTTTTATATCTTCAACGTACATATGCCCTTTGAACTGAGTTTGACTTCAGTGAAACACTTTTATTGTTCCTTCTACCTTGCAATTTACACTGTTTAGATATTTTTCTTGTGATATTTTATGTTATTTGATTATTTTGATTATAAGCTAAATCTTTTCTCCACAACAACCATTGAGCTTTATTTTAGAAAAAATAAGTTACTTGATCAGAAAATTATTACTGCCTTTTGTGGGGACACAAACCACCAAATTTGTACATATCTAATATTAAGTAAGATTTTATTATTTTTTTTAATAAAATTAATTTAGCTTTATATCTCCCAGAGTATCTCTCGCCGTCATCTTTTTTTTATGGAGCACCTTGCAATCGGTTGATCTACATTCTCCCCAATCACTCTTAACCGAACCCACATACATTAAAATTTTTCCCTCCTTAAGTGACCTTGACCTTGAGATTGTTGAAGAAGAAGTTGGGTGATGTTTATATGGCCGAGAGGCATGGCGTGAATTTCACGTGCGGCTTAAGTATCTTCATCGAATCAGCACAGAGACACATCCCAGTCTTGCTATTCATCTGGCACATTTCAGAAGCTCGCTTTCTCTTCACTCGTTCGGCTGGAACTATGAACATAGCTTACGTTTAGATTTCCTCTCTCATACTGGAAACTGACTGTTAAACGTCGACGCATGCCGCGTTACATTAGGTTAAGTCGTTTTCCATTTATCATTCTGAAATACCTGGCATACCATATATATATATATATATATATATATATATATATATATATATATATATATATATATAAGTATAAGTGCGCAGGTATGCAGAAAATAGAAAAAAACACGTTGGGTGCATAATCCGGAGTTCCTTACTATTAGGTTGGTGCAAAAATAATGTCGTTTTCTCACATATGTTATTATGTAAAAAAACGACATTATTTTTGCACCAACTTAATATATTTTTTTTTTAAGAAGACAGTGCTCCATACAGAAGTAGAGCTTTATTATAATATTTTTTTGTTTAAAAATATGATTCCTTCGCTACATAAGAGTTCTCATGTTTCGAAAACGAGAGCCGAAACCATCCAAATAATTATTAAAATTAAGTTGAATTGAGGTGTTTAGTCCCGTTTCATCTTCAAGCGAAATTTTAGGAATAAGCTATCTCTTGGTTTACATGTGTTTTTAGGCATGGTCTATTATAACATTCGTTATTGTGGCAGTGGCTAGGCTAGTTTTCTTCGTTAATTGGTCAGAGAGTTAATTCTTATCTATAGATTCATCATCTTCTGAGAGGTTTTGCTAAGGTTGGGCAGGGCGGTCATTCTCTAGTTAGTTCCCAGTGAGGGATATTTTTATGGTGCGCCTACAAGTCTTTATGTGTCGGGAGGATTGTGTTTTATTATTGTCTATCTAATTATCGATTTATTTATTCAAGTGGGTGTTTTATATACAAACCGTATTCCACTGAATTTCAATTTGTTTTTTGACGACTACAGAAAGGGTATTTCCTATTTAATGATTTGGCTAAGCTTTTTAGACTTTTATTAAACTATGGGATTTTTTTAGCAAAAAGTAGTAATTTGGACTTTAGCAAGAACAATTATAAAAACTGTTCTCATACATTCCATATAATTTTATACTTTTATTCTTTTATTCTTTTCTTATGTCTTACTTCGTTTCTGTTATTGTCTTTAAAGTAATTATAAGTCAAAGTGGTACATTTCATAACGAACTGTTCATTCTGAAATCCTTGTGTAAAATATATACGGTCGTCCCTTGTTGCGGTAGAGGGCATTCTGGACTTCCAAATCGTGTAGGGCCACAGAGGGTAGTAATTTCGGAGAGGAAGGGCGAACCGAACTGAACGCGACCATCCCCGGAGGACTCCAACGGTGGAATAGACAAAGATCTACACGACCTCAACGGCTAAACGGGCGGCAGATGTCTGCGCCGATCGGGCTGGCCTAACCAAATTGGAACTTGACAGATTAAGCATCCGACATCCCGATGCAACCAGGTTTGCCAAATTTCGCCCGTTTCGATCCCCTTTGAGCTGCTAGAGGGGCGCTTCTGGCTAAGTTTGTGGGCTTCTTTGTCGCACAGAGTTGTCCATCAACTCAAATTCACTTGAATGGTCTTGTAAAAATATGTTTGATTGGGAGCCAACTCACCATTTCTTGTACCAGGGGATAGAAATAGGATAAGGTTAAAGAATGAATCGGTTCGACTATATACCCAAAACTTTTTTTTTTTTTTTTAAATAATTCTAATTTAAATTTTCATCGTCCCTTCTCATAAAAATTGGTCTTGTTTCATGGTTAAATATTCATTTTATGCAACAACTTCTGCTTTAGAGGAATCAACGTACTATATAGAAATGGTAAAGTTGGCCTACTTTACACTTGGACCAAGATGCACTGCGTGTAATCAATAAAGCCGGCATTGATCAATCGTCAATGTCGGTCTATTGATTCGTTACAATCGTATCATTAAGCATATCTTTATTGTTGTTCAATTGTTGTCAAGGGAAAAAGACCTATTTTGATGGAATTCATAAGACAAAAACCACCGGAAATTGTGTCTGTCAACTCTTTCTTTTTTTTTTTCTTTGTTCCTGTTAATTTTAGCACTTCAATCGTATGTCCGTCACCTACTCTGAGACTTTAAGTTCATTCGACCTGCACCCCCTTTATCACTCTGCACACTCACATCTATATATATATATATATATATAGTGTACACAGACAGTTTCGTAGTTCATCAGCCAGGATTGAAACTCGACCAATTTGACATCAGTCAGAGACCCTTATCCCTAGGCTATCGGCGCACGGCAGAGAAAGGTAATTTTTAACGCATTATATACGTGATATATAAATGCCATACCGGCCGCCATAGCGCTAAATTCTTATAAAGAGCGATGTATTTCAAATAACAGCTGCACCCGTTAAAAACTTCCATTTCCCCATAGTGCTCAATCGACGAACGAGATCATATATATATATATATATATATATATAATTATGAATTTAGTATTTAGGTAAAAATGATATTCACCAAAAGAACGGCTAAATTAAAAGAGACTTCGATACAGTTTCCATCGAACAAAAATGCAGATCAAATGCAAAACCGAAAATGCAGATTATAAAACATCAGGAATACTGACCTTCTTGCAACCACGGTTCTTTGCGACTAAACAATAAGTAGTTGCCTGACGAAGGCATCTCAGCAGAAACCGTGGTTCCAAGAATATCTTTGTTTCTGATATATATATATATATATATATATATTAGTAAATAAAATAAATATAGTATTTTAGATATGTAGAAATAAAAATATAAATATAAAAAATATGACTTAATCATATCTGAATACCACTTTAATAACTAAATAAATGCCAAATATATTATAACGTAAACCTATATATGATAAAAAAAAAAAACAGACAGTAAGAACTTGACAGCTTGAAAGGAAATCTGTGTAGCCAGGTACAAATCTTAAATCCACACCCAAACTTAACCGACTTTAAATTTGCCACACAAAAATATATTTGCTTTCTTCATTCATACAAAAAAGGCTAACATCCCCTTAATGAAAAAATGGGAATTCTCTTAACACCATCAAATTGGGTAAATCTATTTTTTTCTTAAGTTATTCTTAGCTTCGCTTGAGAATGGAACTGAGCTCCGAATTTTAAGTTTAAATTTTAAAATTTAATTATAAGATTTTAGTCTCGGTTTTGAAACATTTCTGTCTCGCGATGGGAAAAAATAATTATAATATTATGCTCTACTATGTATCCAGCAGTGTTATTTCTAATTAAAATAAATGTTAAAGAACTCTGGATTATAAATATGACTGTTCTTTCCTATTATTTGAACACACACACACACACACACACACACACACACACACACATATATATATATATATATATATATATATATATATATATATATATATAATTATGATTCCTTCGCTACATAAGAGTTCTGTTGTTTCAAAAACGAGAGCCGAAAAACTCAATATAATTATTAAAATAAATTGAGTTAAAGTATCAAGCTCTGTTTCATCCTCAATCGAAAATTTAGGGACCTCCGCTCTCGTTTTTGAAACATGAGAAATCTTATGTAGCGAAGGAATCATATTTTTTTTTTAAAATAATTTAAGTTCTATTTCTGTATGGAGTGCTGTTTTTTTGTTTTTTTTTAAATAAAAACAAAAATACTCAAGAACTCCGGATTATTTACCTAACGTGTTCTTTCCTATTTTTCTACATATCTGCATATATATATATATATATATATATATATATATATATATATATGATCTGTAAGTGGAAAGGACAATCCAAGTGATTCTTTTTTAATATAAAATATTCAAAAGATAGATCGGTAGAGAGCTCAATTTATAGAATACAGAGAAATATGATATACATCAAGGAAAAGTTCAACACATCACGAAAATACAGCAATAAATCATGATTTATTTCGACCAGTAAGTTTTATCAGAACGAAAATATAAATAGTATAAATTTACAAAAAATGTCTCAAATTTTTCAAGATAAAAAAAAACGTATCTATGAACAGAAAAGAGAGCATAACAAATTATCAAATGCACTAGTGATACACAGAAATAAATTCAACCACAGTTTTGATCTATAAAAAATGCAACACTTATCTAAAAGAGAAAGTAATTTTCTTGAGAGTGCCACTATTGAATCTTACCAAAGTATAAATCTACGTCCCGATTTCTTTCACAATCTCATGTTTCCTGCAAGAATTACTACTTTCCCAAGCCAACATACATGACCACAGAAATGTTAAAAAAATCGAAAGGAAAATGGCTAAATCCATTAACTCATGTTTTTGAAGATGTCCTGCACATATATCCATCCAAAACCATAACAATCCAATCACAACTTATACAATATTCATTTATATATATATATATATATATATATATATATATATATATATATATATATATATATATATTGGCTCCTGAAATAAATATTAATTTCAGTTGAGCTCTCTAGGGAGTAGGTTTGGGTTTGTAAACAGTGACTATTATAGCTTATATATAGCGAGACTCTTCGCATAGTTAAATCAAATCCATCAGGTGACAAGGCAAAAGAATTCATAAACTAGCAGTTGGTGTTTGTACACAAAAGAAAGGTCGACCAAGGGAACACAGTATGTCTGTCTATTAGATATGGCAGAGCTGGACGGACTCATGTCAAAACACAAGCCAACTCATTTTATTGGCTAAGAAAAATATCCCATCATGCATTATAATTATAAGAGGGGGAAATATTTTGCAATTATTCCCATTTCCATTGGGAAATCAACAATATGTGTGTGTGTGTATCATTAAATAATTTAGATAAGTTTTATTATTTGTACTTATTTTTAATAGGATCCTCTCGTAGTTATGGCCAAGTTTCTTAGTATCTCTATTAAAAGAAGAAAGAAAGTTAGCATGCTGATGCATATTCATTTTATTCCGAGTACTTTCGACATTAGCACAAAGTCATCATCAGGGTCTTGTTTTTTCTAAGAAAAAAAATTATTGTGTTCATCATTTTTCTAACACAAAATTGTTGTGTTTATCTGAAAATTAAATTTTTACGTGTAAAGGGAAAAACGCTAAGGTTATGTACTGTACAATTTTTAAATTTTATGATGCAGACAACATACAAATGTTAAAATAGGTAACTCAGTTAAATATTTAAAAAAAGAAAAATATTTAAAACTATTAATTAAAATCTCGATATTTTAAACTATCTACAGCAAACACTTAAAAACATTTGTGAAGTATTCATAATTAATTTTATTATGGGGTGTTTTTTTTATTTTTTTAATATAGATAGCTTCAAGAATTATTAGTTTGTTTATTATTTTCATGTAAAAATATAGATGTATTTACAAGAATTTTCCTAAATTGCGAATGTGGACAGGAATGTTGTAAATGTTGAGAGATGTTAGATGCATCATTCAAATGAAAACTCAAACTTCGAGACCACATAGTAGTGGTATGGACAACATATATAATCTCCCAAGAGACATTTAAATTTATATACAATATTGGTTTTCTGCAACACGTTAGTTGGTGGGGAGGAGTCATTACAAATGATTAAATTGGATAAAATGAATTTAGTATATTATTATTAATAGTATATTATTATTAATTTAGTATAGTATAGTATCCTATTAAAAATAGACAAAACTTATCAAAATTATTTAATCACACACGTCTTAATGAAAAAGATGCTGCCAATATATATATATATATATATATATATATATATATATATATATAATTTTTATTATAAAAGATTATATTAAAACATTGAAATCGCTACACAAAAGTATTCATGTTTCAATACTTTGATTGCACTTCTTCAGGCGATGGTAAATAACCGGTGATTAAATGACTGTAAGGAAATTTAAAAACAAATTGTTACCTCTTTTCCCAAAGTTAAAGGGAGGGAACATCAGAATTAAAATTATTAGGTTGGTGCAAAAATAATGACGTAATGATGTCGTTTTTTGACGTTACGTCAAAAAATGACATTATTACGTCATTATTTTGCACCAACCTAATACATATGCGGGTTTGATTGACCAATTAAATGTCAGATCTACGCTAATTAAAAAAAGTGCGATTTCAGTATTTTTAATCTCTTATAATAAATATATAAAATAAATAATATATTGCTCTACTTTGTATTGAGCACTTTTTAAAAGCAAATACTACGAACAGTGGAATTTTACTCCATCTATTCTTTCTCTCATTTGTGTGTATACATATATATATATATATATATATATATATATATATATATATATATATATATAAGGATAGGTAGGAAAAAGTATATACAAGTACTTGCACATACGTAAGTATATTTATTTCTAAGGTGTTATAAATTGTCTAATTTTGAATCAAAATTCAAATAATTTTTTTTAATTTTTTATTATTTTTAATTCTCAGACTTTCGAACGATATAAATTATTAATAGTTATTTCTATATTTTAAATAGACAATTTTTTGTTCACCTATGTTTGAAACATCATCAAGAGAACGCGGCAGATAACATTGCATTAGCTGCATGAAACTCCGAGTAGTGTTATCGAGGTGACTATGACGTATATATATATATATATATATATATATATATATATATATATATATATATATATATATATATATATATATATATCGTGAAGGTAACAAATCCATTGGTATATAATAGTATATATATAATAATATAATCCAAGTGGATATTATGGGTATTAAAACTGATCCAAATTTTTTTTTTAACTTTCACAGTTAAATTTCTATTTCTGACACAGACACAGTCCACATCGGGGTTGATAAAACAGAAGGCCTATATTTTCGTCTGCCGAAATAGGCTATTCACCATATGAGGTTGTTTAGAATTTTTTGATTGTTAATATATATATATATATATATATATATATATATATATATATATATATATATATATATATATGTATATATATATTGGCTCCTGAAATAAAAATGAATTCCAGCTGAGCTGTCTAGGGAGTAGGTATGGGTTTGTAAACAGTGACTATTATAGCTAATATAGCAAGACTCTTCGCATAGCGAATTGAGTCACTGTCGGTCACTGGGCGTGTTTCTAAAAATAAATACGCTAAAAATCCACGTACGTCCCTGCCGTGCGCCGACGGCTTAGTGGTAGAATCTCCGACTGATACCAATTCAGTCGGGTTTCGATCCTAGCTAGAGGCAACCGGATGTCTAGTCACACTGATGAGCTGTGAAATAGCGAAACACTCTGTCTGTGGATGACGTTATCTATAATGAAATTCCAATTTAGTTTAGGTTATAGTTGCAATACTAAAAATAATAATTGAAGATAAATTGTCGCTAGAAAATAAAGATTGGACCCCTTCAGCCAAGGCATAACATTATTCATTTTTGGTCTGAGTTGGCTCATGTAAATAACGCATCGGCCAGCTACTTTCTGGGACGTCACAAGGAGCCGACGTTTTTTCAGCCTCTTTGGCAATGGATTGTTTATATAAGTTCCACTTGAAATGTGAAATAGATTGTTTATATAAGTTTCACTTGAAATGTGAAATAGATTCCCAATAGACGATAGCACCGATGGAGTCAAAACTGTTGTGGAAGCAATGTATGTATTTATATAAGTCATGTAAGAGTCATTTTTGCGATATATATATATATATATATATATATATATATATATATATATATATATATATATATATATATATATATATATATATATATATATATATATATATATATATATATATATATATATATATATTAAACGTTGTCATCCAAACTTTGTTGGGGAATGATTTTGTCAGTGCGTAAATCATTTTTCTTTCCTATTTTACAATATTTTCTCAAGTACAGCGTTAAAATGATTATGGCCAATTTGTAAGCTTTTGGGAAACCTGCTTTTGATCCTATAGTGAGATGTAAAAATACGACTTATCGACCATTTTTATTAGTTTATTTTCATTCCTTTTCTTCTTATCCTCAAATATCTCGAACTGTTAATTTCTTCCGTGCTACTACAGGTCACTAGCCTTCTCGTCGGATTTTGTCAAGAAAAAAATTGACGTCATAGGTAACTGTCTTTTCCAGTGACTTGATTTTTTTAAATTTTATATTTGAAATTTTTCTTTTCATTTATCGATCCATACCTTGAGGAACTGAACAGGAATTCTGATTTCCGCATGTTCAAGGCGAATGTGGAAATCGATTTTAGAAGAATTATTGAAGAATACGTCACATTATCAATAATTCTCAGAGTCTGTAATTTCTTTTGAAATCGATCGCCGTTTATACGACTCTGAAAAACTACGCAACCTCACCCAAAGCAAATATAAGTTTCGAAATATGTTGCAAGAAATATCTCCATATTAACTTGTGTTTAATACGACTTGGATATAATACGACCCCATGTTTCTGAATCTAGAACCAGAGAATAGCGAATATTGGACGATTTCCTCAAAGATGAAGAAGAGACTCCAGGCAACGGAGTTATGGTTCTACAGAAGGATGCTGAGGATATCATGGACCGAGCGTGTGAGCAACGATGATGTTTTGGAGAGGATCCAACAAGTAGGAAGTTTATACTTAATATCAGGAAGAGGCAGCTGAAATTTGTGAGACACGTAATGAAAAAGAACGGCTCGGAGAATCTGATACTCACAGGGTGAACAGAAGGAAAGAGAGACAAGGGAAACCAACGCATGACATATCTAGAGGGCTTAAGCAAGTGGATAACAGAACGTGGTCTGGGGTAAATATTAGGTTGGTGCAACAATAATGACGTTTTTTGACGTTAAAAATACGTCAAAAAACGTCATTATTTTTGCACCAACCTAATAGCAAAGTGACAAAACTTATTGAGAGCTACAAGGGATAGGAAGAAGTGGAGAGCCATAATCATCTACGTCCTGAAGGGACACGGCACATAAAAGAAGAAAGAAGACTTATAGCCATCCCTATGTAATTTTGTTTTTGAAAAGTTGTACCATTTTGTCTATTAAAATATCAATGTCGTACATGTATTTCACTAAAATATTTAATTTTTCAAGAATCCGTAACAACCGGACTAAGAAGACCTTCCGGATATGAGGAATTGATTACAAAGTCCGGATATGAGCGGTTATACTTAGATTAAAATAAAAGAACTGAACTCAGGTTTAACATTTATTTTCAATGTTTTATAGCAAACAAAATAATCTAATGGCGATTGAAATATAATGGAATTGATTTTAAGAAAAAGAAATAAATTATGTAATGTTAATGAAAATTCATTAAATTAAGTATACCACGTATGCAAAACAAATAATGTAACGAGGATTTTTTAATCGCTGTTGCATGATGATTCTTTCTCTTCTAATGTCATTCTCAACTTTTTCCGCATTTCGTTTTGCTTTTGTTCTTGAAATTTTTAAAATGAAAGACAATTTTTAACTCTGCGTGCGTTATTGCAATCGTCATAGCTGAATGCTGGCTTTCTTTCCATAAAACTGACAACCTTTTCAATAGCTTTTTCAATTTCAGTCCAGGTTTCATCACAAGCATATTTTTATTTCCTTGTTCATTGTGACAGTGTGAACGCCGGAGAATATATATATTTATATCATACAATGTTGACTTTCCTATGTTGAACAATGAACCTTCGCCAGCGTCTCGTCTGTTTGAAATTTCCACTTTTTGCAATCAAAGTTGTTCTTTTCATCTTATTCTCATCGTCTTTTGCACGAATACAAGCCATTAGGGTGAAATAAGCATAAGCAATTATCCAAAGTAATTTTCTTGAAAAACAGAAATTTCAAATCAGTTGCATATCACCCAAATAGTTCAAATATCCATTGGTTTATAATCCAAGTGGATCCTAATAATATAAAATATTAAAACTGATCCATAAAAATAGCTTAGTGTATTTGTTCAACTCAAATGGTGGACTGTATTCAGTGTCGGAAATAGAGATTTAAAATTTAATGTTTTAAAAAGACAGCATTTGAAAAATTGATACATAACATAGCAGACTACACAAACTGTACGAGTGGTCTTAAGGAGACGGGAGATGTCTGGCTTAAATGGAAAGAAGATACACAAATTCAACCCAGATATTAACCTTAAAACTCCAAGGTAGGGTTATAAGAAAAATGAAGTGAAACTAAAACAAGGTCAAAAATAAATGAGCAAATAATGAAATTATTAATTATTAATTATATAACAAAACAAAAAAAACACGTTACCACTCAAAATTTCCAAAATATGCTTACAAATAAGATATAATAAGATTAACAGTAAATCGTTTTTAGATAATTTATATTAAGAAAATATATCAAAAAGATGATTAAAAATAAAAATAATTATATTAACCATTTCAAATTTTAAAGAAAAGTTACATCATTAAGAATAAAAACTATACCCAGAATATATAAATAAAACAAAAAAACCTTTTTAAAAATTAAAAGGATAAAGAATAAAATAATAAAAAAAAAAGGGAGTTCCTAAAGTAGTGGAAAGTTATAAGATAGGATTGATATGGAGAAGAGAAAATATAGAAATAACTATAGAAAAATATGTGTAACATTAGAAGGGTTAAAAAATTACGTAAGATCAAAAATATCATATAAGCTTAAACCTACACCCGTGACGAAATTTGGTAATTTTTATATATATATATATCCTTATGTTTAAATTGTAGTCAGCAACATCAAATCCATCTGAAAACAATTTAAACATAACGATCGCGTTATTCAATGAATTGTTAGTAAGTTAATGCCTTATTAAGTCTTGTTAGCGAAGAGATTTCGCCATTAATTACATTCACATTATTAATTAATTCTTTGTATGATTATTTCTTTATTATATAATATATGAGAACGACGCACTACGAAAGATTTTGATTTGTGTTGCTTTGAAATAGATACACTTGAATGTTGATTCACTCGGATTAATCCCGACAAGCCCCACCCCCAGATTCGCCACTGACATACATACATATATATATATATATATATATATATATATATATATATATATATATATATATATGTGTGTGTGTGTGTGTGCGTGTGTGTGTGTGTGCGTGTGTGTGTGTGCGTGTCTATGTGTGTGTGTGTCTGTGTGTGTGTCTATGTGAGTGTGTGTGTGCATACTTTTATGACAATGAGTGCAAAAATTGTAGTTTCAGACGAATTTAATATTGTTTTTTTGACGTAACTGATTGCTTGAGTTATTAGATACATTTAGTATGTTCGTACCGGTGTTTATAGTTGGTTTTTGACTTTTAATATAAATTGCTTCGTGAATTTGTAGGCCTTTTTTACTATTATTTTTACATATAATTTTAGTATTGTTGGTTAGTAATAAGTTTCTTAGCGTTATTATTGTTCTGTTATTATAAGCATGTTATATATATATATATATATATATATATATATATATATATATATATATATATATATATATATATCAGTTCATCAGTGTGGCTAGACATCGGATTGCTTCAAGCCGGGATCGAAACTTGACCGATTTGGCATCAGTCAGAGACTATTCCCCTAAGCTATCGGCGCGCACGATAAAGAAATGGAATCTTATAACGTATTATATACGTGATGTATATCAACGCCATATATATATATATATATATATATATATATATATATATATATATATATATATATATATATATATATATATGTGTGTGTGTGTGTGTGTGTGTGTGTGTGTGTGTGTGTGTGTGTGTGTGTGTGTGTATTCAAATATGTTTTGTTAAATAATTTAAACATATCTCGATTAGTTTTCGTTGTGATCCTTTCAAGTCCGCGGATTAATTTCTTGATAACCTTAGAAAATTGAATTAGATAAATACCAAAATTTTCTTTCAAATAGTTTTTATTTTCCCAAGTACTTTCAATCTCATCTGAGACCATCTTCAGGGGGTTAAGTTGTCTGAGAGTATGCATTTGTGTTTCTGTAAATTCAAAACATTTCAACTGTTCGTTTTTACTGCTTATCCAGCGTTCTAGATTTCAAAGTTCACGTGTTTTTTAGGGGTTTTTTTCCACTATAAGGGAATTAACTTTTCCATTTTTGCTCATATATAATTTTTTATAAGCATTTAAGAACTTTGTTGCTATACTCATAATTTACTTTTTTGCGTTGGGCTTTAATTCTTTTATATAAAGGGCTTCTAGGATTTTTAGTTTTTGCTTATAGATATATTTTCAACTAATATCTATCTAAAATGTGATTGTGGCCATGAGTGTTTAAATGCTGAGATACTGAACTATGCTCAGCTAAATGAGATGTAAGTCTTTTTGCTAGCATTGACGTAGTAAAGCCAATATACGTATTGATATTTCTACCGGAGATAGAATCTCCTAAAGGACATTTAAATTGATATAAAATGTTGACCTTTTGCAAGATGCTAGTTCGCGGAGAATTGTTTTGGACAATTAAGTTGGGTGTATTAAATCTAGTATAGTATATGATTAATTTTATTTTTTCCTTACTTGGATCACTGGGAGACATTTTAAAATTTATGAGTTTTTTTAGAATGTTTTCCTCCCGTTTATGGTTGGAATGTATTTGATTAAGATAAAGTAATTTTATATGTTTTGCGTTATAATTCCTCATCGGTTGTCTAATTTGTTCATTAACAACATAATTAGGAAAATCATTATTAATGATGGTTTGCTTAATATTTTTTAATTCAGTGTTGAAAATCTTTTTGTTGAAGAATTTGATTTTGCACGGTGTATTAAGTTTCGTATAATAGCTATTTTTTACATTATTTACAATATTCGGACGATTATCCTCATCTTTGTCGACATATTTATTACAACGATTCGGCCGTCAACATATTTATTACAACGATTCAGCCGTTGTACGCTCCGACCTTCTTCAGGTGGTTAGAATGTCGAACTGAACCCTTTATTTCGCTCACTGGGGTAGACTGTTCTAGTTCCACCTGCCATGTTTAATGGATATCAGTTATCAGTCATCTCCTGTTAATTTCCCTCTAAAAGTTCTGCACAGCCTTAACCGGGTATTGAACTCACACTTTTTGGGTCCTGTCACTGGATCTAACTAATACCTTTATCCACTGTGCCCTTGAGGACATCTGTGTTTGAATTTCTGGGTATTATAAACCTAATATCTTCAGCAACCATTTTTTTTACCTCATCTCAGAAATATAGACAGCTATTTTTTTAATAGTTAGAGTCTTCACTTTTATAGTTGAGAGTACATGCGTTTATACTATTAGGTTGGTGCAAAAATAATGTCGTTTTTCTTTTGAAGTTGAACGTCAAAAAACGACATTATTTTTGCACCAACCTAATAATTGTTTTTTTATAAGGAAAGGTAGTAAATGTATTATTATTATTATTATTATTATTATTATTATTATTATTATTACTATCAATACATCAAGGAACGGTATTTTTTTGACCTTGTTAAGTTCATATGTGAATTTAGGTACAGAGATCTTAAAAAGTTTTCTTGTAGTTTGTGTATTTTGCCGATGTCTTTGACTAAAATGAGAATGTCATCTACGTATCTTAGGTAAATGGATGTTTTTTGTGGTATTAAGTACATTATTTTTTAAATTAGTCATGTAAAAATTGCTAAATGTTGGCCCTAGGATGGAACCCATAGAGACACCATCGCATTGTACGTATATGTTGTTTTTGTGGTCATAAAAAGGAACTTCTGTGATGCACATCAAGAGTAATCTAAAAAAAAAATATTAACTAGATTTTTTAATGGAGGGAGAGATGGATTAATATAGATATTGTTTATCTTTTGTTTCCCTGACTGAGACGCGTTGGTAAATAAATCTTCAACGTCGAGTGAAGCTAAAGTTTCATTATTGTTTTTTTCTTCTTTGCTTTTAGAATTTGGAGTAGTTCGTATGTTGGTTTTATATTGTATTTATTTGGAATGTAAGGCGTAATTAGTTGATAAAGAGCTTTGGTTAGCTGGTAAACAGGGGTGGGGATTTATGATATATATATATATATATATATATATATATATATATATATATATATATATATATTGTAGTTGGAGCTATGTAAGTGTATCTTTGTATTTTTTTTTTATATGTGTGCCCAAGCAAGGCAGGAGTGCCACTAGCACGCAAGGGGTTACAGAAAGTGAGAGTAAGAGTAAAGAGGAGTGTTTGGGAAAACCAAAAAGAGAAGGACAGTAATCAAGGTGAAGCCATCAGAAGATGTCGATTGACATTACATTTGAAGATTATAGCTAGTAAGCAAATGATAGGAAGGGAGTCCCACTGACGGGAGGTGCGAGATAAGAGACTGTTGGAGTAGAAGAGATAGCTACATTTACCTGCTTCGACAGTGAAAGGGTGGTACCGAGATGCCAACCTAGTAGCACGCCTAAATTCATACAATTTGGGAACCAGTGAAAGTAGCTGGTCGGAGCAGTTGACGTGAAAGTACTTGTAGAAAAGGCAGAGGGAAACCACACCACGTCTGTGAGATAGCGACTGCAGACGGGATGCCAGATCAGGACCAACCACGTTGCATATCCGTCTCTGAATTTTGTCGAGGACCTCGAGATGAACAGCGGGAGCACCAGACCATATATGGCAGTTGTATTCCATGCAAGGACGAATGGTTGATTTGTACATTTGAAAGATGCACTCCGATGAGAAGAACCTTCTGGCGCGACACAGAGGATAATTTTCCTTGCGGTAGATGAAGCTATAGATTCAATATAGTTTTTTCACTTCAGGTCAGCGGTCAGCTTGAGAACAAGTAGGCGCAGAGAGGCGCTCTCGTGGAGCTGGGCATCTGCTATACTGATGGGAGGCAGGGTGGGTTCTCTTTGTTGGGTAACTGAGAGCAATTTCGTTTTAGAGTCATTAAAGTTTACAAGCAATTTGAAGGTCCTTCTCGAGGCCTACTCTCAGCTTAGTTTTATCAACGATGCCGGATTTAGTCAATAGAGGCAGGAGTAAATAGTAGTATCTTCAGCGTAGATGTCAACTTGGCAGTTGATGACATCAAGAAGATCAGAGACAGTGTATAACCCAGGATAGAGCCTTGGGGGACACTCACGTTTGAAAGGGACTGGAGGAGAACCCGTTTAGGAAGACCTTCATTTCACGTTTTGACAAGAATGATTTAATTAAATCAACTAATAGTCCTGTAATGTCGTGTCCCTGAAGCTTACGAAGAAGGCCGGCGTGCCAGACCCCATCAAACGCTTTAGAGATATCTAAAGCTACGGCTCGAGCTTCTCCGTTATTGTCAAGTGCTTGGTATATAAATTCAGTTATGGTCGTGAACACATCAGCGGTGGACCGGGCAAAGCGGAAACCATATTGCTTGTTTGAGAGCAGATCATGGGATGTAAGGTTCTTGGCCACTTCGCCGTTGGTTAAAGCCTCGAAGACTTTGCCCAAGAGTGGTAGCAAACTAATAGGATGGTAGTTAGGTGGGTCAGAAGAGCCTCCAGCGTTCTTAAAGACAGGGACAACAGATGAGGACTTCCAACAGGCTGGAAATCAAGAGTCGGTGAGGCAATAGTTATATAGTTTGGCGACGGCAGGGGCGAGGGCAAGGGCCAGTTCAGGAGCACATTTCTTTAGGACTACAGCTAGTATTACATCCCCGCCACTAACCTTATTTGGAGACGATGTCCAAAATCATCGATGGAGTTATGTTTATATCACCCAACAGAGCCTCAGTTCTACGGGGAAACTCAGGTGTGGGTACTCCGGATGAGTCGAGCGTTCAGCTTTATCGGCTGAGGAAGTCAGTACCTCAAATTGATTGAATAGAGGAGGTATTGATGATTTGCTGTTATCCCACACGCTCTTGCAGAGCCGCCAATAATCTCTAGAACCAAAAACACAAAATGCAATACGTTGTTTCATTTATCCAGGAAATAATAGTTTTGCTTCATTGAGAACACGCTTGCGCTCATTACGGTTAGAGACAAAGAGACGTCTGTTGCGATCAGATATGTCCCTTCGGTACAGACGGAAGAAGTGATTCCTATGGACAATAGCAGCTGAGCAAGCGTCTGTGAATCAAGGAGATGAGCGCGATTTAATTTGGTTGCAGGAATGAAAGCCTTAATTCCAGCTTTAACCCAGGAGGAGACCTCAAACGCACATTTTTGAACGGGAAGATTTAAAACCACATTCCAGGGAACATCGCGAAGGAAATCACTGAACGAGTCCCAGTCTATGCGTTGATAACAGAAAGATATTCTGTTAGTAGGAGGTCCCTTGATACATATATATATATATACACACACACACGCACACACACACACACACACGCATATATATATATATATATATATATATATATATATATATATATATATATATATTAATATTAGGATATCATGCGACTTTCCAATATAATAAATAATAATAATAATAAATTTTAAGCTAATTTTTTATTTAAGGGGGTCGCATCATACACAAGATGTAACATTACCGTATATACTGCTGGGCTTGGGAACGGCGTTGGCCAAACTATATATCCATTAACTGTAGACAAATTAGCTTCAAAATTAGGTTTTCAAAGGTCGCATGATACGTGAGTATATATATATATATATATATACACACATACACACACATATATATATATATATATATATATATATATATATATATATATATATATATATATATATAGTATTACACAACAAAATCCAAAATTACCTCATGGGGGATAGATCTATTTCAACAGACGAAAACTTAAGCAGTGTTATATATAGACTGAGTTCGTGTAGGGATTAGAAATTTAACTGTGACAGCCGCCGAAAATTTACTACAGAATTTATCCATTTCAATGTTTCAGTCAGACGAAATGCACAAGGGAGTGGTTTGCAACCCAACGCTAAATAAAGAACCGATCGACTCGTTACTCGAGTTTGACGCTCTAATCGTCTGAAGATTCTATATTTTTTTGCAACAATTCTTCTTTTAAACATGTTTTATTAAAAGGAACCGACATTTTGTTTTTCCATGTAAAGTTTTGCTTATTTCTCCTTCTATCTTTCTTTCTTTCTTATTGTTTGTTTGTTGCTTTCTTACTTTGATTTATATATATATATATATATATATATATATATATACTTTCCTTTTTCTTCTTCGTTTTCTTTTTTTCTTTCTATTTTTCTTTTTTTCTTTTTTCTTATTGTTTGTTTGTTGCTTTCTTTCTTTGATTTATATATATATATATATATATATATATATATATATATATATATATATATATATACTTTCCTTTTTCTTCCTCGTTTTCTTTATTTCTTTTTTATTGTTTGATTGTTGCTTTCTTTCTTTGATTTATATATATATATATATATATATATATATATATATATATATATATATATATACTTTCCTTTTTCTTCCTCGTTTTCTTTCTTTCTTTCTTATTGCTTTCTTTCTTTGATTTATATATATATATATATATATATATATATATATATATATATATACTTTCCTTTTTATTCCTCGTTTTCTTTATTTCTTTCTTTTTTATTGTTTGATTGTTGCTTTCTTTCTTTGATTTTTATATATATATATACTTTGCTTTTTCATCCTCGTTTTCTTTCTGTCTTTCTTTCTTATTGTTTGTTGCTTTCTTTCTTTGATTTATATATATATATATATACTTTCCTTTTTCTTCCTCGTTTTCTTTCTTTCTTTCTTATTGCTTGTTTGTTGCTTTCTTTCTTTGATTTATATATATATATATATATATATATATATATATATATATATATACTTTCCTTTTCCTTCCTCGTTTTCTTTGTATCTTTCTTTCTTTCTTTCTTTCTTTCTTATTGTTTGTTGCTTTCTTTCTTTGATTTATATATATATATACTTTCCTTTTTCTTCATCGTTTTCTTTCTTTCTTATTGTTTGTTTGTTGCTTTCTTTCTTTGATTTATATATATATATATATATATATACTTTCCTTTTTCTTCCTCCTTTTCTTTCTTTCTTTCTTTCTTTTTTATTGTTTGATTGTTGCTTTCTTTCTTTGATTTTTATATATATATATAATTTGCTTTTTCTTCCTCGTTTTCTTTCTGTCTTTCTTTCTTTCTTATTGTTTGTTTGTTGCTTTCTTTCTTTGATTATATATATATATATATATATATATATATATATATATATATATATATATATATACTTTCCTTTTCCTTCCTCGTTTTCTTTCTTTCTTTCTTATTGCTTGTTTGTTGCTTTCTTTCTTTGATTTATATATATATATATACTTTCCTTTTTCTTCCTCGTTTTCTTTCTTTCTTTCTTATTGTTTGTTGCTTTCTTTCTTTGATTTATATATGTATATATATATATATATATATATATATATATATATATACTTTCCTTTTTCTTCCTCGTTTTCTTTCTTTCTTTCTTATTGCTTTCTTTCTTTGATTTATATATATATATATATATATATATATACTTTCCTTTTTCTTCCTCGTTTTCTTTCTTTCTTTCTTATTGCTTGTTTGTTGCTTTCTTTCTTTGATTTATATATATATATATATATATACTTTCCTTTTTCTTCCTCGTTTTCTTTCTTTCTTTCCTTCTTTCTTTCTTTCTTTCTTTCTTTTGTATTTATTTTTCCATGTCAATTTTCGTTCTTTTTTCTTCCTTTCTTTTTCTTTCTTTCGTTGATTTATATTTTTTCTGTTGTTTTTTTAATATTTTTATTTATTTTCTTCTTTTTTGCTTCTCTTTCATCTTTTTTCTCGTTTTTCTTTCTGTCTTTCTTTCTTTTCTTTCTATCTATTTTCCATGTTACTTTTTACTTATTTTCTTTCTTTTTTTCTTTGCTTTATATTTCTTTCTCTGTTGTTTTTAATACTTTTATTTGTTTTCTTCTTTTTTCTCTTTCCTCCTCGTTGTCCTTCTTTCTTTCAACATGGCGTAACATGGAAAATATGTCTATTAAATTTATTGATCATTTTTTTCCTAATATTCCAATTGTGGTATAGACCAGCTTTCCCTTGAAAGAATAACACTCTCTCACATAGATACTGTAAACATGCTGTCTAGCTTTCCCTCCCCATTCAAGCTCAATAAAGCTTTCTTAAGTCGTATCACGCCTTCAAGCTGTTATTACCCGCAAAAACCTCTCACAAAATTGGCGGTTGTTGATATAAAATAGTTAAAATTCATGTTGGATCCAACTTTTCAACTCACATAAACCAACATCCGATTTGAAAACATAGAGAAATCAAATGTATTTTAAGACGAGCATTGTTTTAAAAAAGTTTCTTTATTTTTGTTATATATATATATATATATATATATATATATATATATATATATATATATATATTCATGAATTATTCATACATAAAACAAATACAAAGATTAATGATTAAATGGCGAGAAATCCATCTTCCCGAACAATTCAATAACATACAAAAACCCCGAATCTGTTTATGAATGAAAAGATCCTGTTTTATAAATTTCCGGAAATTTACGGGATCTTGTAAAATAAAAAGATCTAATGCGACGGAAATTTATAAAACAGGATCTTTTCATTCATAAACAGATTCGGGTTTTTTTTTATATTATTGAATTGTTCGCGAAGATGGATTTCTCGCCATTTAATCATTAACCTTTGTATTTGTTTTATGTATGAATAATTCATGAATTTGTAAATTGATTGCACCTTTATTGATATATATATATATATATATATATATATATATATATATATATATATATATATATAGTACAAGTAATCGATCCGTTTGTATATAATCCGGGTGGATCCTAGTAATATTAATTATTAAAATTGATTCACTGGAAGCTCACTTTTTTATTTTAACAGAGCATATGTATTTTTTGCAGAAAAAAAATACCTCAACATAGGTACAGTCTATTTCAAACTGGTCTTCACACGGCTATCCTCAGCCTCTAAGTGCTTGACTCGGAGCAATGTTCTAAATTTATTTTCAAAATCAGTCCTCTAGTAAGCGCCTTGTTAATGAGAGTGGGTTTGTGTTAGCGACTGGTGAGGGCGTAAGGTGTCTTATCCCGGGGGAAGCGGTCTGGGTTTGGAGTTTATTTATGGCCAGGATTTGTTATTTGTACCTTAATATCAGTTCCTTCTATGTGGTGTCTCTTATAACAGCCCCGGGGTGTGTTTTTCTGGAATTCACAATAAATAGTTTTATACTGTTAAGAGATGGGGGATTTAAATTTAAGCCCGTTAAGATTAATGTAAATTAGTTGAGTTATAGATTTCTGGATTATGGGTAATACCAGAGCACCCACTATAATAACTCGTGCTGTCCAACATACTTATATGCGTCCATATTTTCATACATACATATATGTGTACATTTACATGATTATACATATATTCCACTATACGCACACTACACCCTCACATATATGTATTCTTATATGTATTCTTATGTAATTGGAATTTATTTCTATATCTACATTTCGTGATTAATTCTCTACGTTGATTTAATAGTTTACATTGATCTTTATATTTTATTATCCTGATTTTTTTCTTCTAAACATAGCTTGCACCTATCCCTAAAACTGTTGGGGATGTTCGCGAAAACTAGAATTTTTCAATTTATTCAGACCCTTTACCTTCAATTCCCAATTTTGTTTTTTTCGAAATGGCTGTTTGGTGTTTTAACTTTGGATTGGTGACTGTATGTCTATGTTTATTGATTCTCTTTTTAAAATCTCCTGCAGAAATGTCGATGTGAATATTATGGTTATACTTTAGGGGTAATGGTAGAATAAGCATAATATCCAACGCCGTTGCATATTATGCATATTCACTAATATATATATATATATAATTATTTATTTAAAAATATGATTCCAACGCTACATAAGAATTCTCATGTTTCAAAACAAGAGCCGAAAACTTCAATATAATTATTTAACTTAAATTGAATTGAAGTACTAAGCTCTGTTCTATCTTCAAGTGAAATTTTTACTGGAATAACTTATTTCCTGAAATTTACGCGTTTTATAAGCATATTCATTATTGAAATTAAAATTACTATGGTAACGGCTAAAGCAATTGTTTAAAGAAAAGGGGCGTAAGGGTTAATAATTTGTATCAATATCTCAGTTTCATTCACAGACGTCAAGTCAGGGTAAGGTTGAGATGTCTAAATTTAAAGCGGAAGATGACATCGTCTAGTCTGGTTAAGTGTCTATGGAGATTATTTTTTTATTTATTTTATTTTTTATTTTTCTGAAAGGGTTTTGTGTATATAAAAAAACTGTCGTTAGTCGCTAACATTCGTTTTTTTGACGACTTCATAAAGGGTTATCTTTTTTTTCTTTTTTTTTATAGGGCATTTAAACTATTTATTTAGACTATGGAATTTAAAAATAATTTTATTGTTTGTTTGTTTTTATGCTAATTATTCAATGTGAAAATTTGATGATGTCGGCAAAAACCGTTAACTCCTGTCTATTGTTTAATAGATTTTTATTATTTAGAAACTTAATAACGTGTAGTTTTTCATGTAGAATATATATATATATATATATATATATATATATATATATATATATATATTTGTGTGTGTGAGTGAGAGAGAGAGGGTGGGGAGAGAGTGTGAGTGTGTGTAAAAAGATATCAGAATTAATCTGTAGAAAAAGACAATATGTATAACGGAATAAAGACTATAGGAAAACTGTTCGAAGTGTTTGTCTTTAAAAAAAATCCCGCTGTGGAGGAAACGCGTCGGCTAAAAATACATACAGTTTTCCTAATTTTTTTTTCTTTATATATATATATATATATATATATATATTGCTTTCCTTAGATTGTTGGTTCTTATCGTGGTAGAGGGCAACATGCCACCGTGACCACAAGAGCGAAGCAATCTAGAGTTCCAGATCCTGAAGGGCAATCCATGGCGACAATTTCAAGGAGAGAGCAAACTGAACCTGACCAACCCCGAAGACCCCCCCACCCCAACGAGGGCAACGCGGACCTTGATAGTCTAAGCATCAGGCACCCGGGTGCAACCAAGTTTGCCAGGTTTCACCTTTCTAAGTCCCCTTTTAGCTGCGTGAAAGGTGCTTCTGGTTTCGAACGGCGTCGTCAGACTCTCTTTGAAGCACGCTATTGCTTCAAATCTGCTATATCTATGGGATAGAGAGAGAGAGAGAGAGAGAGAGAGAGAGAGAGAGAGAGAGGGGGGAGGGGGGGAGAGGTTGTGTTGCTACAAACAGTTGAATATTCTCTCCTTTTCTTTCCCCTTTCATCGCTGCCCACTCCCTCTATCCCATTTCCTCTCCTTCTTCTCATCCCTTTTGCCAAAGCTACAAGCAATACATATTTGCTATTATGTTTGAGGTTAATGAATCTTTCGGTCCTATTTGCCTCGAGCGGAAGCCTGCCTGCCACTCAACTCAACACGAAGACAAGATCAATAGATTTCCTATACAAGAGCATGCTGGCTGCCGTCATGTCGACAGACGAAAGGAAAAAGAAAGAAAGAAGAGAAAGAAAGAAAACTGGGAAGAAAGAGATACAAAAAAGAAAATAAATAAAAACAACAAAGCAAAAGAAGAAAAAGAAAGAAAGAAAACAAGGAAGAAAATAAATAAAAACATTCGGAAACAACAGAGAAATTAATATTAACCAAAGAAAGAAAGAAAGAAAGAAAGAAAGAAAGAAAGAAAGAAAGAAAAAAAGAAAGAAAGAAAGAAAACAAGTAAAACCAAACATGGAAATATAAAAATAAAGGAAGGAAAGAAAGAAAGAAAGAAAGAAAGAAAGAAAGAAAGAAAGAAAAAATAATAGGATGTAACATGGAAAGATAAATAGAATAGAAAGAAATAAAGGAAGACGAAAGAAAGAAAGAAAAACAAAGAAGAAAAAGAAAGAAAAGTTAGTAAAACGTAACATAGGAAGATACATAGAAAGAAAGAAAGAAAGAAAGAAGGAAAGAAAGAAAGAAAGAAAGAAAGAAGGAAAGAAAGAAAGAAAGAAAGAAAGAAAGAAAGAAAGAAAACGAAAGAAAATAAGTAAAACCTAACATGAAAATATAAAAATAAAGGAAGGAAAGAAATAAAGGAAGAAAGAAAAAAAAGAAAGAAGGCAAAAAGAAAGAAAGAAAGAAAAAAGAAAGAAAGAAAAAATAATAGGACGTAACATGGAAAGATAAATAGCAAAGAAAGAAAGAAAAATAAGTAAAACTTAACATGGAAAAATAAATAGAAAGAAAGAAAGAAATGGAGAAAAAGAAAGAACAATAAGTAAAACCTAACATAGGAAGATACATAGAAAGAAAGAAAGAAAGAAAGAAAGAAAGAAAGAAAGAAAGAAAGAAAGAAAATAAGTAAAACATAACGTGGAAATATAAAGATAAAGGAAGGAAGAACAAAGAAAGAAAGAAAAAGAAAGAAAGAAAGAAAGAAAGAAAGAAAAAGAAAGAAAGAAAGAAAGAAAGAAAGAAAGAAAGGGAGATTCAAAGGGAATGAAATCCAAATGAACAAGAGAAAATAAAGAGAAAAAGAAAAGTAAAGAAAATATTAATACAAACGAAAGAAAGACAAAGGAAACAAATAAAAAGGAAATTCAAAATAGAAAGAAAAATCAGAATAGTAAAAAAAATTAGCGAAAAACATCGAAAAACATCGAAAAAACCGAAAAAGACCGAAAAAGACCGAAAAAAGAAAGAGATACTATAGAGAAAAAAAAAAGAATAAATGTAAGAAAGAATAAAAATTGAATTCATTTTTTTTTCTACTCCTTTACATTTTGCAACCCTTTTCTTTTTTCCCTTCTTTTTTATGAGCGCCATTTTATTCTCCCATTTTACTCTTTTTGCTCGGGGTCTGCAAACATCTTACTTACCTCCATTGATTTACAGACTTTTTTTTATCTGTTTACACGACGACGCTAGCTTTGTCTCCTATATTTTCCCATCATTCTTTGCTCTTTCTTTGATATTTTTTCCTTTTATTGAACTATTTCCGATTTTTTAAATGATCGTTTCCATAGCAACGCGGTAAGGCACGGGTTGCCTCGATGGTTAAAACCTTGAACTAAATATGGCGTGGTTTATATCACAATATTCACCAGGAGAAATAAATCTCTATTCTTTAATTTCTTTTCTGTCTCTTTCTTTCTTTTTTCTTGCTTTGCACTTTGCCCCAATTCTCACCTGAAATATGTTAACCTACCTTGTTCCATTTATATCTATATATACTTACATAAATCTGTTCTATATCTGTTTGTATTGGTTATTTCAGTCATTCAGTGTCTTTTGGTAAGTCTTTTCTTTCTTGGTTTGTTTTTGTCCATATTCTTAAACAGCTTCATCAGATTGAGACTTTCATATCGATGCCACGCATATCAAACTAGTTCAGAAATAACCAAACTGTCATCTGTATGAAACTTTTTTCTCAGATCAATAATCAATAATAGCTTCCAGCAGGTCTGAGCAAGAACCATCTTTATTCGAACCACATGGACTGGCGCTACAGAATCACAAAGAACTGTGTCAAATAACATAAAATACATCACTTTCGACAACTGTAAATATCACATTAAATCGGAAAGAAAATATTTGTCAAGTTCTTAACATTCAACAAATGATTCGAACAAAATATTAGGATTTCTAGAAAGAGCGATAGCAGTTACATTTGAAGAAATAGAAATATTTTAGATATATTGACAGTAGCACTGGCTGCTCGGTCACTGAATTCCAAATGTTTCCTTATAAGGAAAAGATTAATATTACCATCACCATTTTTAGTCTCGTCCTGGGCATGACGATAAAATACATCCGGCAGCAAGGCTCTGATCATGACATTGTAGATTTTGACGAGCACGGAACCAATTCTTAACTGCTCTTGTTTCCAGGTTCAATGCTAGATTTTATCTGTAGTTGAAACCATAGATCTGTGTTCAAAATATTTTAATTTCGGATTTAAATAACCCATAAAGATGTTGATATGCCACTAAACAAAATCAATCAATCAACTCGATTCAAATATATATATATATATATATATATATATATATATATTAGGTTGGTGCAAAAATAATCTCGTTTTCTAACATACGTTACTATGTGAGAAAACGAAATTATTTTTGCATCAACCTAAAATATATATATATATATATATATATATATATATATATATATATATATATATATATATATATATATATATATATATATATATAGATATAGAGAGAGAGAGAGAGAGAGAGAGAGAGAGAGGAGTAATGGATAGCGGCTCCGATTGAGGAATCGGAGAGCCGAGTTCGAATTCCAGTCGAATCCATTACATTCACTTACGTGCTAAGACCCTTGGGAAAGGTATGAATCCTCTTCTTCTCCCTCCAGCTATAGGTAAATAGCAGGACAGATTTAGATGTCAACTGGTCTAGGAGAAGGACATCTCTGAATTCAAAAACTGCGGAAGGTCGTATATATATAATGCGAGAAAAAAAGAGAGAGATAGGCAAAGAGTGTGAGAGAAAGAGTTGAGAGAGACAGAGCGAGGGAGAAATTATGTTTCTTCTTGTGCAAGGTTCATGTGCTCTGTAAGAATAGATTTTAATAAATCAATCTATGAACTACATCCAGTGCAAGATTATTGATCGGGAGATTGGAGCTTTTTGACGCGTGTGGAACCACATCTTAATTGCTGCTCTTCCTAGATCCACCCTGGCCCCAGTCGTAGTATCTATTGGGGTCCAAGCTATAGGTAAATAGGGAACTCCCAAACAAAATCAAAATATTATCTCTATCTATAAAAGGCAGGATGTGTGTGTGTGTGTGTGTGTTGTGTGTGTTGTGCGTGTGTGTGTGTGTGTGTGTAACGAATGCACTGCCGCAATTTTCGACGGATTTGCACCAAAACGCCGAGTTGGACCGCACCGCCTTTAGACCGCGCGCCCCGAAACGGAACGACTCCGGCGCCGCTGCACCGCAGACGGCGACGCTCACGCAACTTCCGCGGCAAACCCGTCGGAAAACACCTACTACACCCCCGCGTAACTTCGCCGGCAGGACCGCGTGGCGGATGTGCAAGCAGTTGACACCAGCGGAAAGGGCCTGGAATGCGCACGGTCGACCAAATTCAATGATGCACATGCTCCAAGTTAGCGGGAAGGCCAAGACCAACTTTGCATTTCATAACTCCCATCGATAGTGGAAATAATCGACCTTTTCATGCTTCTACGGCAGTTTTAATATAGTTTGCGGCCATTTTCTACTGGCCAGAGTGAGAGCCTATAGCTGGCTGCCACGAATAGGCAGGAAGATTCTATTGGCCAGCGTGAGAGCCAACAGCTGACTGACACGAATGTTAACTAGCATCCTAGCATTAAAAAAAAATCGATAGCTGCATTCGTCACAAGAGGGAAAAATTTAAACCTGCATGGCACTTTACTCCAATTGGCTCATTCGCTTGCTTAAACTCAATGTTGATTCTGATTCCGCAGAACTGGGTTGGGTGTGAAAAAGTATTTGTTGTTAACATTCTTTTTTCATTCAATTTTTCCAGTTACGAGTCCTTTTTTAAAGATGATCTTGATCTGATTTTGTTTAGTTCTTTTTTTCGTAATAGATTTAATGTTTAGTATAGAGCTTAGAAAAAATTCGCAAGAAGTAAGGTATGTAGCAACATCAGCACGGCAAAGGGCACTCCTTTAAAGGCAAGGAAGGGTAAAAATATTTTGAGTCAAGTGATAGCGATTGCTGTATGAGTCGTCCGATTTTTTAATCAAGCACGGGCAACGCCGGGCCATGCTGCTAGTTAAAGTATAAAAATATCTATTTATATTAAAAATACCAGCAATACATTTTATCTATAATTGAAGGCATACATTATGTGGGCACCTGGTTGAGTGGTTAGAACTTTCGCATTTTGTCCCGGGTTCGAATCTTACCATGTACGATTTGTTTAAGAAGGGGACTTCCTGATGTTATCTCAGGAGGGGGTGATCCCAGCGTGTGGTACCTTTGGAAAGTGTCCGAAAACCATACCACGGGTTGACCCAAGCCTTGTGAGTGAAATTAGGTAGACGGAACCCTTGGGTGGCCGACGATAGCTGTGCTAGCACGAAGTCATGAGTCATCGTGACCGAGGGTTTGAGCATGCTGGCTTTGATAAGACTTTTGATCACGCTAGATAACATGCTCTTTCCCAGAAACTGTAACTAAGGTCTGCTCAGCATAGTTGCAGTATAAACCCCAGGTGGACTCTGTGGCTATTGAATGAACCCAAATGCGCTTGAGCAAGCGTCTACAATAGGGATTAGCTAGCCGCCCTAATAGACGGGCATCCTGGAATATGGGTGGCCAGCTATACATACATATACATACATTTGCGTTCAAAATATTTCCATTTCGGTATTAAATAACCCATAGAGGTGTTGGTGTGCCGCTAAACAAAACCACCCTACCATTGTTAGTATTGTTGCTAGTTTGTATTAGGTTAGTTTCCATCATTTAGCGCTGAAGTTCGGATAAAGGTTTGTATTTTGAAATATTTCAAGGAGATGACAAATTTATTGATCCCTTTAATAATAAGAGCTGAAGAAGAATCCTCAGCACTAGA